>BLSH010523373.1:164599-202453 GCA_018402905.1 Glandirana rugosa
GGTTTGAACGGGGAGGTCACCCAGAGGAGATATTTTATAAACCCTCAGTTTTAATGACGGTTACACCCTCTGATGTAGGGGGAGCTTGATTACGGTGATGACTGGAAGAAGTTGTTTTTTAAGTTCGGACCAGATTTAATGGGAACAGCAATCACCCATCTTAGTTAGAAGACTTCTACTTCTATGACTATGATGACCAATTAAACATGAAAGAATCCGTGTGAGGTTATACCCATGGTTTTTCAAAAAAGTTCTTTCATCTACCATAATAGTCAAAGAGAAATATCTGCGGTTTCTGTAGATCTTATCCATACTTCCAGGACGTCCTCGGGACCTCAGCTCCCCCGGATAGGGAAGGCCTAACCATGTTTATGAAAGACCCTGCAGGACCTTCATACCTATTCTAGATGTCTTTGGCGTCTATAAAGAGAAACTGATAATACCATCTACTTTCTTGAAAAAACTTTTTGGTACCCATATTGGAGTGTGCCTAAGAAAGTACAAATTAACCAGTAGTATCAGTATCTTCATCTTCAGAAGATTGATTCTACCCACTAACGACAAGGGTAATTTAGACCAGGCTTGAATTTTTTGTTGAAGAAGGTCAGTAGTGGCATTAGTTCGAGGGGGATGTAGTCTCCCACATTGGCAGTAATTTTGACTCCCAAATATTTTATAGAGGAGACCCACTGGAGGGGCAAGTTTGGGTCAACCAGGTCTTTGGCTCCCTGATCCAACGGCAGAACAGACGACTTGGTCCAATTCACCCGCAGACCAGAATATGTAGCAAGGGTGTCTAATATATCCAATGCCGCTCTTAGCGATGCTGTGGGGTCTCTGAGGAACAGGAGCAAGTCGTCTGCATAGAGGGCTAGGCACTCCTGAATGTTTCCCATCCCCATCGCGCAAATACCGTGTGACAAAAAGTATTGCAATGATCGCCATTTTATTCTCTAGGGTGTTTGAAAAAAATATATAATGTTTAGGCGTTCTAAGTTATGTTCTAGCAAAAAAAACTGTTTTTAGCTTGTAAACAACAAATGTAAAAAAGGGGCCCGGTTGGTAAGTGGTTAATGCTATCTACAAAGAGTCTGATTGG
The DNA here is from genome assembly GCA_018402905.1 of Glandirana rugosa. Lineage (NCBI taxonomy): Eukaryota > Metazoa > Chordata > Amphibia > Anura > Ranidae > Glandirana > Glandirana rugosa. The sequence continues at coordinate 165,699 of BLSH010523373.1, forward strand.
AAGGCTGCTTGTTCCTCTGTACATTCTTGCTCTTTATCTATCAAACTTTGGGATATCTCATTGTGGTTCACTCGTACAGTCTTGATAGCTGAAATGCACTCCCTTTTGGCCACTGCCTTAAAAGCATCCCACTCTATCAATGAATGATATCACTAGAGACCCATCTGTTTGGATTGGAGGAGTCCAACGCCACATCTAGGATGGAGTTGAAATCTCCCATCATGACCAGAGGGGGGTGTGCTACCAGTGCAAGTCTAGTAAGCATATCAAACAATAGCTGTGGTTGGACAGGTGGGGGCAAATAAACATTAACCAGCAAGATCCTACCTCCTACAGACTACTGCCACATATCATTCTCCCGAGTCCGAGAACACCTGTTGGATTGTACATGGGATTGCTCTACTAATCAAAATAGATACACCTTTGGCAAATGTAGAATACGTTGCGTGAAATGATTTCTGGACCCAAGATTTGCGTAGGGAAAGTATGCTATTCACCTCCAGATGGGTCTCCTGCAGGAGGAGGATATGTGGTTTGGTTATCTTAAGGTATCTAAACACTGCCGCCCTCTTAATCTTGTTGTTCAGTCCGCTAACATTCCAAGAAACAACTGTGACTTTTTCCGCCATCTCCAAACAGGGCATATAATATTAGCTTCTGATGAACAATACAACACCATATACTTCCCATTCCAGACTTCGTAGTATTGTGAACCCACTGCAGGAGCACTGTAAAGGAAACTGGTAAGTAGTTGAATAGCCATGACTGGAAAACATACCCCCCCTGTCATTTTATCGGTAACCAAAAAACAGAACTGTCCGACATGTGGCTTGATCCCTAAACCTTAATAAAACAAGTGTGTGAAACAACCTTGGTGATCAAAAGTTCAGCAAGTTCAGTGTCTTCCTTGCATGATCCCATTGACTCCAATAGACTCCAATAGTCAGGAGAACAGAGCAAAAACAAAAAGAAATTGAGGATAACACCATTTTTAGGTGATATAAAAGGAAAGGCAGACTGAAAGAGGGGAAATGTGCCTCCCTCTACTGGCTGAAAACACAGCTGCGCTGCCGGGAAGTTACAGAGAATAGTGCTGCAGATTCCTGTGGATTTAGCTAGGAAAGTGAAGCACAGCAGGGTGGGCATCCATGCCAGTAATATTGTAGGCAAAATGTGTAGAGTAAAGTGTTTCCATCAAACATGCCATCAGGGATATGTAGAAATAATGGAAAAATTATTTCTAAAATAACACATACCAGGAGAAGGCTTAAACCAGGTTAGTAAATGAGACATCCGTATATTGCAAAAGCACCAACAGCACAGAGTATGTTGTCATCTCACCCATCCACAGAGATGGTATTGGTGTACCTCTTTTTTAGGCAGCACTACTTAGAAGCAGGAAATGGTCTGATTAAAGAGTCTTATCCATCCACTCACAGACCTCGACTGGGTTATCAAAGAAACATACCTTTGTATAGTACTCAGAGCCTGTTCGGATACATCATGCTGTACTGGATCTCTTTATCACGGAGCCTTCTGCGAATATCAGTAAATAAGCAATGCTTTTCCTGAGTTTCTGCAGAGAAATCTGGAAACAGCACAATTCGGGTGTTCTCAAATTTGAGCTCTTGGTGCTTCCTGGATTCTGCTAGGATCATGTATTTATCTCTATAATTGAGAAATCTGACCAGGAAGGGCCTCGGGGGGGGGGGGTCCGTGGGGGCGAGCTGTTGTAGGGACATGGTGGGCCCTCTCGACCACATATGTGGGGGGTAAATCCTCCAGGCCCAACAGTTCAGCAAAGAATTTTTCAGCAAAGCTTGCGGATTTAGAGCCCTCCACCCCCTCCGGCAGCCCGACCACCAGCAGATTGTTTCTGCATTTGCGGTCTTATGTGTCATCAGCCCTATGTTGTAAAGCCTTTACCAGGTCTTTTAATTCAGGAAGTTGGGTACCTTGTGTTAAGGATGAGTCCTCCACTTCTGAAATCCTCTCCTCCGCTGTGTTGAGTCTGCTTCTGATCTTACCCAGGTCATGGCGGATAAGTGCACATTCCGTTCACAGCTTGTCAATGCTCACCTTCACCTCTTCGCTGCTGGCTGCAATTGCTTCCAGGATGGGACCCATGATAGCCGATATCTCCGGCGACGCACAGAGAGGATCCGCAGGTGTTTCTCCAGGGCAAGGAGACACCGTCCCAAGCCGGCTCCATGGTTGTCTTTCTGGTGCGTGGCTGCTCCCCAAACTATGGGGACAATATGGCAGAGACGGGGCCTTGTCCCGTGCTGACTTTAGAGCATGTCTGGGGCTTGTCCTGTTGGGTTTTCCATGCACATTTGCCTGCCTATTTTGACATTGTTGGAGTCAGGAGAGTGAGTCCCAGTCAAAGGTGTATCTTGATCTTGGGTTTTGCTGCTCCAAATAGCCAGGATAAGACGGAGCTCAGGGGACACGCTTCTTGCTACGATCACATTCGGTCACACCCCCCAATTTTAATAATGCTTTAAGTGAAAAAATAAAAATGAAATATTCCTTTAAATATCATGCCTGGGGGTTCACTTAGTATGCTTGTAAAAGGGCACATCTCTGTGATGTTTAGAACAGTGCCACCGTAAAATTACATTTCTAAAAGGAAAGGAAAAATTGTCATTTAAAATCGCTAGCGGCTGTAATATATTGCTGGTTCCTAGCAATATAGATAAAAATCACTAAAAAGCATTGTGTTGGGGTTCCCCCAAGTCCATACCAGGCTCTTCAGGTCTGGTGTGGATTTTAAGGGGAACCCGGTACCAATTTTTTTTTAAAAATTGCATCAGGGTCCCCCCAAAGTCCATACCAGACCCTTTAGGTCTGGTGGTATTTAAAGGGGAACCCCGTGCCAATTTTTTTTTTTAAAATTGCATAGGGGTCCCCCCAAAGTCCATACCAGGCTCTTCAGGTCTGGTATGGATTTTAAGGGGAACCCCACGCCATTTTTTTTTAAATGCCGTAGGGTCCCCCAAAATTCAAACTAGATCCTCATCTGAGCACTCAGCCCTGGCATGGCAGGAGGGGGGCAAGCGAGTGCCCCCCTCTGAACCATACCAGGCCACATGCCCTCAACATGGGGAGGGTGCTTTGGGGTCCCCAAAGCACCTTGTCCCCATGTTAATTTGGAGAAGAGACTCATCTCCACAACCCTGGCTGATGGTTGTGCGGGTCTGCGGGTGGGGGGCTTATCGGAATCTGGAATCCCCCTTTAATAAGAGGGCCACAGATCCTGACCCCCCATATGAATGAGTATGGGGTACATTATCCCCCTACCCATTCACCAAAAAAGGAGCGTAGTGGTACAAAAAACATGAGGTAGTTTTTGACAAGTCCTTTATTGTGTAAAATAGCTCTTCTCTTCCTTTCTCCTTTCTTCTTTCTTCCTCCGGTCTTCCTCCATCTTCTCCTGCCCACTCCTTCTTCTGGTCTTCTGCCTCTTCTTTTAGTCTTCTTCCTTCCTCTCATTGTCTTCTTCAATCTTCTTCTTCCTTCTCTTTCTTCACCACAGCTGCCGCTGCTGTGCCGTCCAGAGGCGACTCCCAGAATGGGCGGTCTTCAGTTTGACAGTTATTTTATAAAAAGGGGCGGGGTCACCCAGTAATGTAAATGGGTGACCCCTCCCCCTCTGTTGACACATGACATCAGAAGGGGGTGGGGTCACTTGGTTAAGTGGCCCCGCACTTACCTATAAAATAACTGTCAAACTGAAGACCGTCCATTCTGGGAATCATCTCTGGACAGCACTGCAGCAGCAGCGGGGCAGCATCGGTGAAAGAAGAAGATGACAACAAGAAGAAGGAAGAAGACCACAAGAAGAAGCAGAAGACCAGAAGAAAGTGGGGAGCATGAATAGATGGGGGAAGACTGGAGGAAGAAAGAAGAAAGAAGAAAGGAAGAAAAAGCTATTTAACAATAAAGGACTTGTCAAAAACTGTCTACTGTTTTTTGTAACACCACATTCCTTTTATGGTGAATGGGTTGGGGTACAATGTACCTCATACTCTTTCACATAGGGGGGTTGGGATCTGGGCCCCCCTTATTAAATGGAGCTTCCAGATACCGATAAGCCCCCCGCCCGCAGACCTCTACAACCACCAGCCAGAGCTGTGTGGATGAAGCCCTTCTCCCCATCAACATGAGGACAAGGTCCATTGGGGGGACCTCAAAGCACTCTCCCCATGTTGAGGACATGTGGCCTGGTATGGTTTGGAGGGGGGGCGCTCACTCATCCCACCCCCTCCTGCCATGCCAGAGCTGAATGCTCGGATAAGGGTCTGGTTTGAATTATGGAGGGACCCCTACACCAATTTTTTTTTAATTTGGTGCGGGGTTCCCCTTAAAACCATACCAGACCTGAGGGGCCTGGTTTGGATTTTGGGGGGCCCCATATCATTTTTTTTAAATTTTGACATGGAGATCTCCTTAAAATCCATACCAGACCCTAAGGGCCTGGTTTGGATTTTGGGGGGACCCACACACATTTTTTTTTATTATTTTGGCACGGGCCCTGCTGTTGTAAATTATTTCAAATATTGTAATGACATGAGGGGCCTGGTTTGGATTTTGGGGGGCCCCATATCATTTTTTTTATTTTGACACGGGGATCTCCTTAAAATCCATACCAGACCCAAAGGGCCTGGTTTGGATTTTGGGGGGGCCCACACGCAATTTTTTTTAATTATTTTGGCACGGGCCCTGCTGTTGTATATTATTTCAAATGTTGTAATGACATGCCCCAGTCAAACAGGTGCAGAAAAATTGGGCCTTGGGTGTTGGTGGTGGCAGAACACTGTAACCCCTCACAGTTACTTTTGTTGGGCACAGAAATGGGCCCTTCTGTTTCAAATTATTTAAAAAATTGTAATTACATGCCCCAGTCAAACAGGTGCAGAAAAATTGGGCTATGGATGCTGGCAGTGCCAGAACACTGTAAACCCTTGCAGTTACTCTTGTTGGGAGCAGAAACAGGCCCTGCTGTTGTAATTTTTAAAAAAAATTGTAATGACATCCTCCAGTCAAACAAGTGCAGAAAAATTGGGCCATGGGTGGTATTGGCTGTGCCAGAACACTGTAACCCCTCACAGTTACTCTTGTTGGGCATAGGAACGGCCATGCTATTATAAATTATTTTAAAAATTGTAATGACATGCCCCAGTCAAACAGGTGCAGAAAAATTGGGCCTTGGGTGTTGGTGATGGTGGAACACTGTAACCCCTCACAGTTACTCTTGTTGGGCACAGGAAAGGCCCTGCTGTTGTAAATTATTTTAAAATTGTAATGACATGCCCCAGTCAAACAGGTGCAGAAAAATTGGGCCATAGATGTTGGTGGTGCCAGAACACTGTAACCCTTTGTAATTACTCTTGTTGGGTGTATGAACGGGTCCTGCTGTTGTAAATTATTTTAAAAATTGTAATTACATACCCTAGTCAAACAGGTGGAGAAAAATTGGGCCATGGGTGTTGGCAGTGCCAGAACACTGTAATCCCTCACAGCTACTCTAGTTGGGCGCAGGAACGGGCCCTGTTGTAAATTATTTTAAAAATGTAATGACATTCCCCAGTCAAACAGGTGCAGAAAAAATGGACCATGGGTGTTGGTGGTGCCAGAACACTGTAACTCCTCACATTTACTCTTGTTGGGAGCAGGTACAGGCCCTGCTGTTGTAAATTATTTTAAAAATTGTAATGACATGCCCCAGTCAAACAGGTGCAGCAAAATTGGGCCTTGGGTATTGGTGGCGGCAGAACACTGTAACCCCCTCGCAGTTACTCTTCTTGGGTGCAGGAACGGACCCTGCTGCTAACATTTTTTCAAAAAAATTTTATGGCATGCTACTGTAAAACAGGTGCAGAAAAATTGGGCCTTGGGTGTTGGTGGTGCCTTAAACACATAATATCCTTGGAAGCTAGCAGCATTAGGATTCAAGACAGGAGGAATAGGATAGGCAGCATAGGCAGTCTTCAAGGAATCCCAGTTCCCTAGCAAATTCAATAAGTTGCATCAGCATCAGGGGCTTGATTGCTGCTGATCCAGGACTGATTCATTTTTATAAATGTGAGCCTATCAACAGAGTCTGTGGACAGGCGCACTCTATCATCCGTTACAGACCCTCCAGCAGCACTGAATGTCCATTCAGAAAGCATGCTTGATGCAGGACAGGACAATAGCTTGATTGCATATTGAGCACGTTCTGGCCAGTGGTCCATCCTCAAGACCCAGTAACTCAATGGAAGCTCAGTTGGAAAGGCATGTTTCATCCTCTGTTTCCTCTGACTAGGCAGGATGAGCTCTGCAACTTGTAATGTGAATCAAAAGGGTTGCCAGCCAGTAATGACCCCACTCCTTGATACCACAAATCCTAGGGTCTTTTCACAGGCTTTTCAAAATCAGAGAACCCATTCAGCATAAGCTAGAGGAGGCATGAGTGTCCTCTGGGTCACTGAGGATGACATTATCAGGAACTACCTCCTCCCAGCAATGTACAACTGCTTGGGTTTCTGGGGACTGAAAACCATCCCTTGAAGACTGCTGTGTGTTATCCTCCATATCCATGCTGACACAATCCTCCTCCTCCTTATGTGTGTTTGGTGGCTTTGCAGGAATGCTATCTGCATAAAGCAGTCCTTGAGAGGGAAGGAAGTCCTCCTCTTCCTCCCGCTGTTCTGCCTCAAGTGCCCTGTTCATGATTCCACGAAAGTGTGTGCTCCAGCAGGAAGATTAGAGGGACAGTGTCACTGATGTATGCATTGTTGCTGCTCACCATCCTTGTGGCCTCCTCAAATGGTGACAGGACAGTGTTTCATCCTTTATCAGTAGCCACTAAAGTGGTGTAAAGAAGCCAAGCTCCCCTGAGCCTGTCCTGGTTCCATGCTGACAGAGGTACTCATTGATGGCCCTCTGCTGTGCGTGCAGCCACAGCAGCATTGTCAATGTTGAGTTCCACCTAGTGGGCATGTTACAAATGAGGCGGTTGTTGGGCAGGTTGAATTCCCACTAAATGACAGCCAGCCGGGCACTGGCATTGTATGAACACCAGAAATGACCACAGACTTTTCTGGCCTGCCTCAGGATATCTGCTAAGCCTGGGTACCTGGTCAAGAAACACTGCACCACCAAATTAAAGATGTATGCCAAGCATGGAACATGCATCAAGTGTCCCTGCTGGAGGTCAGAGAGAAGGCTGGTGCCATTGTCACATTCAACCATTCCTGGCTCAAGCTGCCATGGTATCAACCACCTCTGAGCCTGTTCCCACAGAGCTGACAGAACCTCTGCTCCAGTGTGGCTCCTATCCACAAGACAGACTATCTCAAGAACCTCATGATAAAACAAGTATCAGGTGCAAAACCCAGTGTAACATTTATACTTTAATTAGAAAATGACAGGGATAGAACACATAGATAATAAATAATGTGTGAACTAGTTTAAGTCCATAAGTCCATAAATACACAAAGGGCTGCCATCAGGTAGGAGCCGAACCCAGGCTCTGAAGACACTGAAAAACAAGCAAGGAAAGAGGTGCCTCTAAGTGTAATATTAAAGTTGAAATTTATTATGCAAATACAAAGTGGCAACTCACATAAGAAGGTAAAATACAGGCACATCAGGGGTTCCAAGAGTGTATGTGAAGCCGATCTATCAGGCTCCAAGGTAATCCATCTGTGTAAGTGCTGCAGCATTCATCTCCCAAGTTGGAAACGCCGGCCGGGCAGTGGGGGGACTTAGAACGAGGCTTGGAAAGCACAACAGAGGCAGCACGGGTGGATGACATCATACAGGTGCGACATGTTTCCTAAGCTGGCAAACTACGGTGGCCTGGTAGCAGTGCTCCTTCCTCAGGCAGAGAACCAATGGAATGTAGCTAACAGTTTGCTATGCACAGGGAGAAGATAAAGGACTACAGGGGGAGAGGTTAGATACCCAAGATACATGTTATTAATATAAAATTAACCAATCTATATATATATATATATATATATATATATATATGTATACAGAATGGTTATAGCTATATGGGCTAAAAATATATAAGTATTCCCATAGCGAGGAAAAAACAGGGAAAACAATGACATAACAGGTATATAGGACGTATATAGTGGCAAGTGGCTACAACATGCCCGCCAACAGAGGGCAGTAGAAATAATATAATATATATGATGGATATCATGAGAAGAAAAACAGAAAAAGAAAAGTAAAAAGGACAGAAAGAAGTTGATGGGAATATAAGATATAACAAAAATCTCCAAACTGTGGCCCTCCAGCCGTTGAGGAACTACACTTCTCATGAGACACTGCAATTCACAGCCATGGCTAGGCATGATGGCAATTGTAGTTCCTGAACAACTGGAGGGTCATAGTTTGGAGACCCCTGGTGTAGAACATGATGCTATACACCAGAAAAATGTATATGATACTCTAAATTATTAGACTGTTAAACCATACATGATCATGAAAAAAAAAAATTAATAAATGAATACACAAGGAAAAAGAGCAATAGATGAATGAATAAATACCAATAATAGTGATTGAGCAATTAATTAATGACTTGATGGGCAATAATAAAAATGCATTAAAAAACACATAAAGAACACGCATGTACCATATATCTAAGAAATAATAGATATCAAAGAAGAAATGAGGATATGGATAAATATGGTACTCCTATATCAAACCCAGAACCCCGGTGTCAGGAAGTCCATGGGACAATCTGTTCATCCCGGTGCGCGCGCATGCAAACGCACGCATCAATGCGCGCGGTTGTCACCAATGTTGGCGCCAGAAGGACTATTTAAACAGTGCTTCTGCACTTGCCCATTGCTGTTTGGTCTGAAGCTTCTGCATTCCTGTTAACCAGTGTTTCTGTACCTGCTTTCTGAGACCTTGACCCGGATTGTCCTTCACCTTGTCTGATTGATGCCTGCCCTGACCTCGGCCTGCCTTGTGACCTGCCTTTGCCTTCTCCTTTTGCCTGCTATTGCCCGCCCGTTGCCAACTCAGCCTGCCTGACCCTGCTCTGCTGTCCAGCCAGTCTGTTCCAGCATCCTGCTCTGCTGTCCAGCCAGTCTGTTCCAGCATCCTGCTCTGCTGTCTAGCCAGTCTGTTCCAGCATTCTGCCCTGCTGTCCAGCCAGTCAGTTCCAGCATCCTGCTCTGCTGTCCAGCCAGTCAGTTCCAGCATCCTGCTCTGCTGTCCAGCCAGTCTGCTCCAGCATCCTGCTCTGCTGTCCAGTCAGTCTGTTCCAGCATCCGGCTCTGCTGTCCAGCCAGTCTGTTCCAGCATCCTGCTCTGCTGTTCGGCCAGTTGATCCAGTTTCCTTCTTCACTGTTTCCGGGACTCACTTCCAGCAGCCCGCGAGCCGGAGTAGTAGGAGAGGTCTCCCTCTATGGTCTGGCTCACCTCCCAGGTACGTAACAGTACCAAACAGCCATGACTGAGCCAGCCAGGGATGCCACTCCAATGGATGAGATTTGCCGACACCTGGCAGCCTTGACGCAAGCTGTATAGTCTCTTCAAGATGGCTACACTCGGCTAGAGAATCAAGTCCAGTCCATGGCTTCTCCAGCAACAGGATCCAACCCAACCTCTGACATTGCTTCTTCCTCTACCCAAGCCAGTGCATCCTCCAGACCATCAATGGTGATGTTGCCTCCTGAGCCCCGGGTGCCGACTCCTGAACGCTTTTCCGGGGATCGGGGTAAATTCAGAGCTTTCCAAAATGCCTGCCAGCTCTATTTTGCCCTCCAGCCACAGACTTTTTCCTTGGAATCCACCAAGGTGGGATACATCATCTCCCTCCTGCAGGGGGAGCCACAGTTTTGGATGCATCGGCTACTAGAATGGAACGATGTCCAGCTTAACTCAATGCAGACCTTCTTCGACACCATGGCCCAGCTGTACTATGACCCGCAAAAGACCGCCACAGCTGAAGCAGCTCTGCATGCACTCCAGCAAGGCGGCAGAGCGGCCAAGGACTATGTCACAGACTTTAGGCGCTGGAGTGCTGACACCAATTGGAATGATGCTGCCCTCTGTCATCAGTTCCCTGGGGCCTCTCCGAAAGTCTAAAGGATGAGTTAGCTCAGGTTGGAGTACCAAACTCTCTTGATGTGCTGATCAAGCTTTCCATCCAGATTGATCGGCGCCTAAGGGAGTGCAGAGCAGAGAGATCTTCCCTGCTGTTCCACCCCACCTGGATGCTGCCAAAGGCACCTGTTCTGGCTCCTAGAGGTCCTACATCCTCCATGCCAAAAGCTCCTGAGCCCATGCAGTTTGGTCTGATCTGTACCTCGCTGACCCTGGAAGAGCGCCAACGCAGACGTGTGAATAACCTGTGTCTATACTGTGGGGAGGCTGGTCACTTTGTGCTCACCTGTCCTGCTAAGCTGCGTAAGTATCTAGCCTTATCCTCTCCTGATCAGTCACCCTTGCCTGCCATGCCTGCTAGCTCAGCTCATGTTACTCTGCCTATCTAGTTCCAGCTCCCAGGAAGAACGGTGTCGGCGACCGCAATAATTGATTCTGGCGATTGCAGCTGTTTTATTGACCACTCCTTTGCCACACAACAGCACATTCCACTTCAAACCAGGGAACAAGAACTCACAGTATTCTTGGCTGATGGGTCTTGCATTAAGTCTGGACTGGTTACCAAGGAGACCCCACCTATATTGACCATCATCTCCACCAACCACCTAGAATTACTGAGCTTGGATGCCATCTCATCCCCCCTATTTCCTGTCATCCTGGGCCTAATTTGGCTGCAGGGCCATAACCCCCAAATAGACTGGGAAACTGGAAATATTGTATTCTCATCTTCTTACTGCCGAGAACACTGCCTGGAGACACCTTCCCCATCATCCTCATCCACGATCCTGGTATGCACCGATACAGACCCTGAGCTACGCCAGCTTGTTCCTGTTGCCATGAGTTTCTGGATGTCTTCAGTAAGCGTGGGACTGATACCTTACCCCCACACCGGCCCTACAATTGTTCTATCAAACTCCTTCCAGGAGCTGAGATCCCCTTTGGCCGCATTTTCCCCTTGTCAGAGCGGGAATCAGGAGTTCTAAAGGACTACATTGATGAGAACCTTGGGAAGGGGTTCATCCGGCCATCTACCTCCCCGACCGGTGCAGGCATATTCTTTGTGGAGAAGAAAGACCATTCCCTGAGGCCGTGTGTAGATTACAGGGACTTGAACAAAGTAACTATTAAGAACCGCTACCCCCTTCCCTTGGTTCCTGAAATGTTCCAGAGACTTAAATCAGCATGCATTTTCACCAAACTTGATTTAAGAGGAGCCTACAACCTGAACCGTATAAGAGAAGGGGATGAGCGGAAGACCACTTTTCGCACTAGATACGGACACTTTGAGTATCTAGTAATGCCCTTCGGCCCCTGCAATGCCCCGGCCACCTTCCAGTACTTCATTAATGACATTTTCAAGGACTTTCTGGACATCTTTGTCGTCGTTTACTTAGACGACATCTTGATTTTTTCTGTGTCATTAGAAGTATATGTAAAGAGTGTGCTGTGTTGGCTCCGGGAGCATGGACTCTATGCCAAGGCCGAGAAATGTGACTTTGAGTGACAAAGTATCCAGTTCCTGGGTCTGATCATCACGATGGATCCCCAGAAGGTCGCAGGGATATTGTATTGGCCGGCTCCCACTGACAAGAAAGGAATACAACGTTTTGCGGGCTTCGCAAATTTCTATTGCAAATTCATTAAGAACTTTTCGGCCATTATTCACCCTATCACGCAGTTGACTAAGCAGGGTGTCCATTTTTGCTGGACTGGGGAAGCACAGGTTGCCTTTGAAATGTTAATAAAGCGATTTACAGTCGCTCCTGTTCTAAACCATCCTGACTCTACCCTACACTACATCGTTGAAGTAGACGCCTCTGAAAGTGCCATCAGGGCCATTCTGTCCCAATGCCAAGGCCTCAAGGAGACGACGTACCCAGTGGCGTTCTTCTCTCTAAAGCTTTCTCCAGCTGAGAGGAATTACGATGTAGGGGATCAGGAGTTGTTAGCGATCAAAGCTGCCCTGGAAGAATGGAGATACTTGTTGGAGGGAGCAGCACACCCGGTCCTGTCTAGAATCTAGAATATCTGAGAGCTGCAAAACATTTAAAACCCCTTCAAGCCCGTTGGGCACTTTTCTTTTCAGGATTCACATTTCACATAAATTACAGAACCGGGATCAAAGAACACAAAGTCTGGCGCGTTGTCACGCATGTTTGAGGATCCAAGAGAAATCCCAGAGCCAAATACCATTCTACCAGCTGGTAACTTCTTGCTGCTGCACACCAGTTTACTAATTCAACTACAGTCTGCCTCTATAGGATTGCATGGTCCCCCTGGAATCACTTTACAAACCAGGGATGGAATCCTATAGAAGGACGAACAGATCTTTGTACCCGAAGGAACTCGGACTAAGGTGCTAGAAGTATGCCATGATCATCCCCTGGCAGGTAACTTTGGCATTCACAAGAACCTTGAGCTGGTGCAACGTTCATTCTGGTGGCCTTGCCTGGAAAAGGACTGCCAAGCTTATGTGAATGCATGAACCATCTGTATTCGGAATAAAAGCTCTCGAAACAAGACATGGGGTTTACTCCGACCTCTGCCCATACCCAACAGACCTTGGAAGATGATTTCTATGGAACTTAAACCCTCCAACCAATGCACCACCATCTTTGTCATTGTGTGCCATCTGTCAAAAATGGCTCACTTCGTCCCGTTGAGGGATACTCCTTCGGCCACAGAGACCGGCAGAGTCTTTATCAAAGAAATTGTGAGACTCCATGGTGTGCCTAAGAATATTGTCTCAGATCGTGGTGTTCAGTTCACCTCCAAGTTTTGGAAGGCTTTATGGGGAACTTTGCAGATTGAACTCTCCTTTTCCTCCGCCTACCATCCCCAGACCAATGGGCAAACTGAGCGCACCAATCAGACCCTGGAACAGTATATCCGGTGCTTCACCTATTTTGTTCAGCACGATTGGGTAACATTGCTGCCCTTGGCGGAGTTTGCTTACAACAGCTCCAACCACTCGGCCACCCAACAGTCTCCTTTCTTTGCCAATTATGGATTTCACCCCACCTTCTTACCTGACCTTGTTCCCGAATCCTCTGTTCCTGCAGTTTAGGATACCTTGGGCTTCTTTTCCTGCAATAACTCGCCATTACAAGAAACCATTGCAAAGGACCAGGAGGACAGCAAGAGGGCGTTTGACAGGAAAACTAGAGGGGAACTGATTATGCAACCAGGAGACCAGGTTTGGTTGTCTACAGCCAATCTAAGGTTGGCATGTCCCTCAAAGAAGCTGGCTCCTAGATTCGGTATCCGGCCCCTTCCCGGTAAGGAGGAGAATCAATGATGTATCTTTTGAATTATCCTTGACAGAGTCCTTCAAGATCCATCCAGTGTTTCATGTGTCCCTGTTGAAACCTACGGTGCCCGACCCATTTCCTGATCGCTGCTCTCATCCCCCGGCACCTGTTACCATTGACGGGGATCAGGAATTTGAGGTGGAGGCTATTGTGGACTGCGGGAAAGAAGGGGCCAGACACAATACCTGATCAAGTGGAAGGGCTACGGTCCAGAAGAAAATTCCTGGCAGCCTGCACAAAATGTACATGCCTCAGACCTGACCCATGCCTTCTTTCGCAGGAACCCTCAAAAAAAGAGACGAATGTGCACCCTCTGTAGGGAGGGGGCAATGTCAGGAAGCCCACGGGACAATCCGTTCAGCCCGGCGCACCCGCATGCACACATGTGTGCCAATGTGCATGCACGCGCGCCAATGCGCACAGTGTCCGGAAAATAGCCGTTTCCGGCCGTTACACGCGCCCGCACGCGCTTGCGTGCGTGCCAATGGCGCCGATCAGTCCATTTAAGCATCTTGCTCCCTGTAGCAGGTGCTGTCTGACCTACAGCAAATCCGTGTTCCCGAGAGATCTGTACCTGTGTACTTCCTGTTCCTGTGACCTCGGCTTGACCTGATTACCCTTGCTATCTGCCTGAACTGACCTCTGCTTGTCCACAACCACTCTCTCTGCCTGATCCCTCTGTACCTCGCTGCCTGCCCGCTGATGACCCTACCTAAACCCGACCATCCATCCGTCTGATCCCTCTGCACTGTTTTGCCTGAACGTTTTGCCTGAACGTTGCTGACACGGCCTGAACCACTACTCTCAGTCTTGCACGGACCTCTGGAAGACATCTTACCATCACCTGTGTCTGAATCCAGCCCTCGTGCTCCCCTGTGCTCCAGCACTCCCTGTCTGCTCTATCAGGGTTTCTGGAACCAGGGCCATAGATGAGGTTGTTCCCCGCATGAACCAGACTCCACCACCAGGATTGTGACAGTATCAGACAGCCATGACAGAGTCTGTGCGGGGACCCTCTCCTATGGATGAACTATGCCAGCACCTGTCTGGCTTCACACAAGCTGTGAAGGGCCTACAAAAGGGCTATGTGCAGCTTGAGGAGCAAGTACAAGAATTCGCTGTGTCCCCGGCTCTAGAGACTGTACCTGCTGCTGTGGTCCCATCACCCGAACCACGGGTGCCCATGCCTGAACGCTTCTTGGGGGACTGCAGTTTCAGGCATTCCAGCCCGCCTGTGAACTGTATTTCTCATTTCAGCCCCACACCTTCTCCCTGGAGACCACCAACGTGGGCTTTGTAATTTCTCTGCTGCTCGGAGACCCCCAGGCCTGGGTTCACCATCTTCTGGAGCAAAAAGCAGCGTCTGTGTCCAGCTTGACCCAGTTTTTCCATGACATGGCCCAGCTATATGAGGACCCCCATCTAGCCGCTTTGGCCGAAGCCGCCCTCCACGCTCTCCAGCAGGGCCAACGAACGGCAGAAGACTATGCCGCCGAGTTTCGGCACTGGAACGCTGACACGAACTGGAATGACACAGCTCTCTGACACCAGTTTCATTTGGGACTGTGCGAGGCTCTAAAGGATGAACTGGCCCGAATGGGGGTTCCCCGTCCATTGGACGCCCTTGTTAACCTGGTCATTCAGCTCGACCGGCGCTTCCGGGAGCGCAAGGCCGAGCGATCCAGGGCCCTAGCAAGCTTCGCCCGGTCAACAAGTGACTCCAGTCCAAGACTGCCTGACCCAGCGCAACTCGGACTCCTCCGCCCCTCTCTTTCTCCTGAAGAGAATGACAATCGGTGCCTCTATTGCAGTGAACCCGGACATTATGTCAGAACCTGCCCAGTCAAGCTGCACAAGCGCCCTACAGTTGCACCCAGTGCCTTGCCTGCACCCCCACACAGGAGTACTCGGTACTTGGCTCTACCCATTTCCCTGCAGCTTGCAGAAGCTACCATTAGCCAAGTTCACGTACAATAACATGGTTCATTCCGCAACGGGGCAATCCCCGAACTACGGCTTTCACCCATCCTTCATTCCCAACATCATCGCTGAAAGCCAGGTGCCAGCTGTACAGAGCACAGTGAAATTTCTCGAGGATAACACTAAGCTATTACAGGAAACCATGGCCAAAGCCCAGGAAAGTTACAAGGGGACTTTTGACAGGAAGAGAAGGGGGGAGCTGAACCTGGAGCCCGGTTAACAAGTCTGGTTGGCAACAAACAATCTGAAAATGGCCTGCCCGTGCAAAAAATTGGGGCCTAAGTTCATTGGACCGTTCTCCATCAAGAGGAGAATTAATAGGGTATGAACTTGAGCTCCCCAACACCTTGAGAATCCACCCGGTCTTCCATGTGTCGCTGCTAAAACCTGTTGTGCCTGATTCCTTTACAGGCCGAGGCACTGACCCCCCAGAACCAGTGCTGGTCAACGGGGAAGAGGAGTTTGAAGTGGAGGCTGTCCTAGACTGCAGGAAGAGGGGCAGTGGCATCCAGTACTTGATCAAATGGAGGGGCAGAATTCTTGGGAACCAGAAAGCAACATCCACGCGGAGGAATGCCTTAACATCTTTTGGAGAAACAACCCAGCCAAGTATGCCCATTTGGGCAACCGGAGGCTGCCCCTTGGTGGGGTCAGTGTCAGGAAAATAGCCGTTTCCGGCTGTCCCGCGAGTGCCCGTGCGCGACAATGGCGCTGATCAGTCCATTTAAGCATCCTGCTCCCTGTAGCAGGTGCTGTCTGACCTACAGCAAAACCGTGTTCCCAAGAGACCTGTTCCTGTGACCCCGGCTTGACCTGATTACCCATGCTATCTGCCTGAACTGACCTCTGCTTGTCCATGACCACTCTCTCTGCCTGATCCCTCTGTACCTCGCTGCCTGCCCACTGACGACCCTGCCTGAGCCCAACCATCCATTCGCCTGATCCCTCTGCACTGTTTTGCCTGAACGTTGCCGACCCGGCCTGAACCACTACGCTCAGTCTTGGACAGACCTCTGGAAGACATCTTACCATCACCTGTGTCTGAATCCAGCCCTCATGCTCCCCTGTGCTCCAGCGCTCCCTGTCTGCTCTATCAGGGGTTCTGGAACCAGGGCCATAAGAGAGGTTGTTCCCCGCATGAACCAGACTCCACCACCAGGATTGTGACACGCGCGCAACAATGCACGCGGTTATCACCAATGTTGGCGCCAGAAGGACTATTTAAACAGGGCTTCTGCACTTGCACATTGCTGTTTGGTCTGCAGCTTCTGCATTCCTGTTAACCAGTGTTCCTGTACCTGCTTTCTGACACCTTGATTGTCCTTCACCTTGTCTGATTGCTGCCTGCCCTCACCTCGGTCTACCTTGTGACCTGCCTTTGCCTTCTCCTTTTGCCTGCTATTACCTGCCTGTTACCGACTCGGCCTGACTGACCCTGCTCTGCTTTCCAGCCAGTCTGTTCCAGCATCCTGCTCTGCTGTTTGGCCAGTTGATCCAGTTTCCTGCTTCACTGCTTCCGGGACTGACTAGGCACTCTTACCCCGCCGTGCTCCTGTGGTTGCTGTATCACTTCCAGCAGCCCATGAGCCGGAGTTGTAGGAGACGTCTCCCTCTACCGTCTGGCTCACCTCCTGTTTGTCCATCCTATGGATGAACAAAATATGTATATTCTTACAGGAAAGGGACAACCTCTATATGTAAAAAGTATTGTAAAATGAATTTCAATAATTGGGCCAAAGACCAAAAAAGACATAAAAGACATAAAGAATATGGCGTTATGGAGGCAACCTCTATACATTTGTTAAGGCCCCCGGGTGAGTGAACAACCAAACTATATATCCAGAAAGTCTCCCTGTCGCAGAGCTTTCTGAAACACTCCGCCTCAGGGAGCGATCTGGATATTTGCTCGATCACCCACACTTTTAAGCCCTGTTAGGAAAAGATTGGCCTGGTGAAGTCAGGCCATGTTCTGGACTTTTTTGCCGGGTTTTGCCATTCACCCAATGGCTCTATTTAAGCTCCCTGCACCTGTCAGCAGGTGCTGTCCGTTCTACAGCGTCTGAGTACCTGTGAGCT
Source organism: Glandirana rugosa (assembly GCA_018402905.1). Classification (NCBI taxonomy): domain Eukaryota; kingdom Metazoa; phylum Chordata; class Amphibia; order Anura; family Ranidae; genus Glandirana; species Glandirana rugosa. The sequence goes on from BLSH010523373.1 coordinate 183,182, forward strand.
TCAGCTCTCCTACCTGAAAACCTGCTTCCTGTGTGGTTCCTGTGTACTGACCCGGCTTGTCCCGACCTGCTACCTATCCGCCTGCACCGACCCCGGCTATCCACGACCATCCGCCTGTCTGACCCCTCTGTACCTTGCCGCCAGCCCGTGAACGAACCCAGCTTGGACTTTGACTACTCTTCTGCCTGCCCCTTTTGTGCCTCTCTGACCCACCAGTTGCCGACCCAGCCTGCACGACCATTCTTCTGTCTGCACGACCATCTGGAGCCTCACATCACCACCAGTGACCATCCAGCCCTCGTGCCATCCTGCACTCTGGGACTTCCTGTCTACACTACCAGGGGTCCCCGAATCGGGTGTGTAAGAGTGGTTGTTCCCTGCTAAGACAGACTCCACCGCCAGGACCGTGACACGCCCACAGTGAATTTTTTGTGTACCTCGAGAAAATGTTGAGGTACACTATGGTGATGTTTTCACTCTTCAATGAAACATCTATGTTCACCAAATCTACATCTCAAAGGATATATAGTTCGGCCCACGTAGATCAGTCCGCATGGACAAGTAATTCTATATACGACAAAATCAGAAGAGTAATTGTAAAACTCCTGCAGTTTATAAGTCCTATCCTTACTACAAAAGGATTTTTGTCCATGTTGAACAAAATGGCAGGTCTTACACAAGGCCTTGTGGCACTGAAACATGCCTGTCAAAGGCACTAGCACAAGCGCAGGGGATACAGTGTCAAGGGATTTTAACTTATTAGAAGCAATTTTGCTTTTTAAATTTTGAGCTCTGCGGTAAGTTACTTTGGGGCAGGCAGAAAGAGTGTGTTTAAGGTGAGGGTCCTGCAGAAGGATGTTCCAATGTTGGGTGATTATAGTCTCCGTCTTGCGATGTTGACTATGAAACATAGTGGTAAAAAGGATGGAATGACCTTCAGAACTGAGTTTTTTCTGGGGGTCTTACCCTTCAGATATAATTCAAAGGCCTTGTTAACCAAAGCATCAGGAAAAGACTTGAGAGTAGCACTCTGTTCAATATAATCACTATCCAGGGTGCAGTTCTGTCTCAACCTACAGAACTGCCCTCTGGGTATGTTGCGAATCCATGGGGGATAGTGGCAACTCCCATGGTGCAGAAAAGAATTCCCAGCAGTAGGTTTGGTGTAATTCCTGGCTATGATGGAACCATCTAGATGTTCTAACTCTAGGTCCAAAAAAGCCAACTTGTGAGGATCAGTAACAAAAGTAAAAGAAAGACTTTGGGGGTTATCATTGCAATACCCAAGGAACTGACTCATGAGATCATGGGAACCATCCCAGATAACAACAATATTGTCTATACATCTCCAGAAGAAGATAATATTGGCGGCAAAGGTTGTTGTGCAAGATGTAATTATTTACCCACAGTCCCATGGCCAAGTTTGCATACGGGGGTGCAAAATTTGCCCCCATGGCCGTGCCCTGTCATTGCAAATAAAAATTACTATTAAAATGAAAATAATTTAAAAGAAGTATGACCCAGGACACATAAAGATTAAGCCTCCATCACTGGGTATTGGTTAAATAGCAACAAGGTAGTTTGGTGGGACTTTAAATGAGGCAAAAATAATTATAATTTAAATTGTATGAATACAAATATTTTATTTTGGACAATTGATTCTTTCAGAAAAACTTACATTTCACAAAAATCCATGCACTCAACTTTGATGTACCATGGTTGCGTCCAAATTGCTACGTATTGAAACACATAATTTCTTAGAACAATTGACAACAATAAATTCATACATATACATAAAATAATGCAATGCATCGATCAAACATATCTTGATATCTTTTCAAAGATCTACGCATTTTGTGGCTACATTTCCACTCATCAGGAGCTGGATACAAGAATATGCTGTATAAACACAGATGAATAGACAAAAATAAAATTAGTACTTAATGCCCTTTCAGAAGAAGGGGGGGTGCTAACAATACATAGTTATAAAAAAACACGAGATATGGTTACCTGTGAGTGCATTCACAGTAGAGCCTAGCTCATTTAAAGTCCCACCAAACTACCTTGTTGCTATTAAAATTAAAATGATTGTGACTCAGACAGAATCTGGTAGCCTCCAAAATGAAGGCTGCCTGCCTGGGGTTCATCAGAGGGCCCTGTGAGAGGAAAACATTCAAAGCTGACAGAGCAAAATCATGAGAGATAGAGGTATATAGGGAATTTACATCAAGTGAGATCCAAACATAAGTGGAATCTCACTTATAGAATGATAAGAGCTCAAGGAGACGAATGTCATCTCTAATATAGGATGACAGTTGTTGTACCATGAGCTGCAGGAAGTGATCCACATACTTGCTGAAGCCATTAGTGACGCTGTCCACAGCAGCCACTATGGGTCTTCAAGGTGGAGCTTCCAGACTTTTATGTACTTTTGGTAGATGGTAAAAGTACGATATGTGATAAAAGTCTTTAAGAAGAAAGGAAGTTTCAGCTTCGTTGATAATATTATCCGCAAGGGCAGTTTTAACCATAAGGCTAGCTTCCTGAGCAAAAACGGGGTGGGATTTTTAGTAAGTTTTATATGTGTTGCTATCTGAGAGTAGTTTATTGGCTTCAGCCACATAATCCACTCTATTTTGTAAAACTATCTCACCTCCTTTGTCTGCTGATTTAACTACAACATCATGTGTATTCATTAACACATTCAGGGCATTAATTTTGGAGTGGGAGAGATTATTGTCGTCCATTGCTAGTAGAGGAGGAGTATTTACATAGCTTTTGAAAATCAGAAAAAAACTACTCTATAGAAATTCTCAAGATACGGTCCAGTAGCATGAGTAGGGAAAAAAATGGATTTGGGCTTAAATTATGAGCCCACAACAGGGGGGGAAGTGACCAAATATTGAGTAAATAGGTCTAATTACCCATCTTCCGAGGACAGCCTACCCAGAGTGTCAATAATTAGAGATGAGCGGACACCTGGATGTTCGGGTCTGACGAGTTCGGTCGAATTTCGCGAAAAAGTTTGAGTTCGGCACCGAACTTGACCCCGAACCCCATTGAAGTCAATGGTTACCCGAACTTTTGGGCACAAAAATGGCTGTAAAAAAGTCCTGGAAAGGGCTAGAGGGCTGCAAAAGGAAGCAAAATGGGGGTAAGAGTAGGGCAAGTGCCCCGCAAACAAATGTGGATAGGGAAATAACTTAAAATCACATAAAAAAAATAAAAATTGGAGGAGGAGGTGGATGTGGAGTAGGAGCCTAGAGGTTGAGGAGGCCGTGACCGTGGCGGTGTAGTTGGGAGTGGCGGTGGAGGAGGAGGTAGCCAACACTGTATTAAGTTTGTTTGTTTTTTTTTCTAATTGGGGTAGCCCCCAAAATATTGAGACATATTAAAAAAAAAAAGTATACCAATGGCTTTGTGAGGCCGGTCTAAATGTCCATTCTGCACAAGGTACAGACAAGTCTTGTGGGATCCATGCCTGGTTCATTTCAATAAACGTTAGCTTGTCCACGTTGGCTGTGGACAGGTGGCTGCACTTGTCTGTGACAATGCCCCCTGCCGTGCTAAACACACATTCAGACAATACACTGGCTGCAGGGCAAGCCAGCACCTCCAAGGAATAAAGGGCAAGCTCAGGCCATGTGCCCAATTTGGAGACCCAGAAGTTGAATGGGGCAGACCCATCAGTCAGTACATGTAGGCGTGTGCACACATACTGTTCCACCATGTTGCTGAAATGCTGCCTCCTGCTAAGACGTTGCCTATCAGCTGGTGGTGCTGTTTGTTGTGGCGTGCTGCTGACAAAGCTTTTCCACATTTCGGCCATGCTAACCCTGCCTTCTGAGGTTCTGGCAGTGCCACAGCTGCCTTGGTGACCTCTTCCTCCTCCTCTGCCTTCGCCTTGTGCTGCCACTGAGCCCACCGTGTCATTTGGGAATGCCCTCAGCAGCACGTCTACCAGTGTGCACTTGTAGTCGTGCATCTTCCGATCACGCTCCAGTGAGGGAATTAAAGACAGCACATTGTCCTTGTAACGGGGATCCAGCAGGGTGGCCACCCAGTAATCAGCACAAGTTAAAATGTGGGCAATTTGGCTGTCATTGAGCAGGCACTGCAGCATGTAGTCGCTCATGTGTGCCAGGCTGCCCAGAGGCAAAGACAAGCTGTCCTCTGTGGGAAGCGTATAATCTGTGTCCTCCATATCCCCCCAGCCACTCTCCAGTGATGCCCACGAGCTGCATTGGGTGCCGCCCAGCTGTGAACACGGTTCCTCCTCCTCATCATTATCCTCATCCTCCTCATCCTCCAGAACTGTGCCCTGGCTTGAAATGTTTTTACCTGGCCTATGCTGGTACAGGAACCCACCCTCCGAGCCACTTGTGATTGACTGGCCTGATAACCATGGAAATTACTCCTCTTCCTCCTCCTCCTGTGCCACATCCTCTTCCATCATCGCCCAAAGTGTTTTTTCAAGGAGACATAGAAGTGGGATTGTAACGCTGAGAACAGCGTCATCGGCACTGGCCATGTTGGTGGAGTACTCAAAACCCCGCAATATGGTACACAGGTCTCGCATGGAGGCCTACTCATTGGTGGTGAAGTGGTGCTGTTCCGCAGGGCGACTGACCCGTGTGTGCTGCAGCTGAAACTCCACTATTGCCTGCTGCTGCTCGCACAGTCTCTCCAGCATGTGCAAGGTGGAGTTCCACCTTGTGGGTACATCGCATAGGAGGTGGTGAGCGGGAAGGCCGAAGTTTCGCTGCAGCGCAGACAGGCGAGCAGTAGGTTGCGAACCCTGAAAGCGCGCACAGATGGCCCGCACTTTCTGCAGCAGCTCTGACATTTCCGGTTGTTTTTTAGAAATTTCTGCACCACCAAATTCAGCACATGCGCCAGTCAAAGGATGTGCGTCAAACCGGCTAGACCCAGAGCTGCTACGAGATTTCGCCCATTATCACACACCACCAGGCCAGGCATGAGGCTCAGTGGCAACATCGGTCTGTTGTTCAATGCTCGTCCACAGCTGTCCATAGATCTACTATCGCCTGTACTTGCTCTGGCCTCACCATTCGTTGAGCGGCATTTGGGCCTACCATATAACGTTGAAGGTTCTGTCGGCTACTCGCACCTGAGGAAGGTGTTTCACTTGTGCGTGTAGCTGGCACAAATCGACCACATCCTCTCCTTGCAACAGGAACTTCACCAACACCACCAACACTAGCAGCACCAGCAGCACCACGACCACATCCCTTTTTTGACGCTCTCCTCATTCTGGACGCAAATGTACTATGTAGCACAATTTATTAATAATAAAAAAAAGAATAATAAATTATTATTCTTTTTTTTAAACCAGTAATGTAGATGCACTTTTTTTTTTTTTGTGCAAAAAATGTACAGCAAGGTGCAAATGTACTATGTAGCACTATTTATTAATGCTAAAAAAAAAGAATAATAAATTATTATTATTATTTTTTTAAAACAGCAAAGTAGAAGCACTTTTTATTTTTGTGCAAGAAATACGCAGCTCACACCAGCAGCAGGAACCTCTCCCTACACCAGTATGAGATGATTTTAGTATGATAATCTGTCCTTAAAGCACCAATAGGAACCTCTCCCTACTGCAGTATGAGATGATTTTAGAAAGCTAATCTGTCCCTCACAGCACTGACAGGAACCTGTCCCCAGGGCCGTCTTACCGAGCGGGCACACCTGGGCACAGCCCAGGGGCCCCAAGTGCTCATGGGGCCCCTAGGGTGCCCAGGTGTCCCGCAATTGCACTCTGTGCGCTGGGGAGAATGTCCACAGCTAGACTTAGAGAGCAGCCGGCTTCTCTCCCCTCGGACACACACAGTGCACAGCACTGCACCCGCCCCTCCTCCTCCCCCCGCTGACGGCTATGAAGTTCTCCTGTACAGAGGAGGAGGGGGAGGAGGCTCACCACGCTTCAGGATAGACTGGGGTCGGAGAAGAAGTTAAAATGCAGGTAACCCTTACACTGCTGGCACTGCACTGCACGGATCGTTTTCAACTTCAGCTGGAATTTAACATCATTTTATGTTTAGTGAGAGTGCTGAGGGGTTGGCTTGCATTGTGTTCTTTAGATTTCAAGGTAGTAGAATTGTTTATGTGAAGACTGCCCTTGCATGCCCCCGATCTCTAGCTATAAATTGTATTTTATTTCTCATGGCAAGCATCCAGGCAGTGTTGACAGAGCTGGAGAACACATCTAGCTCTTGGGGTTTTGCAAAAAGTATGTGAACTTCTCTCCAAATGTACAATGTAGTGCCTGGGGCCACATTGCCACTTTTTATTTGGCCCATTGATCCCCTGCAGACACTAATCTGTAATCTGCCATGTACCATGCCCCCAGTACCCAACAACCCCTGTAACATGTTCACAGTCTCTGACCATCTCTTGTATCATGTCTGCAGTCTCTGACCATCTCTTGTACTATGTCTGCAGTCTCTGACCATCTCTTGTATCATGTCTGCAGTCTCTGACTATCTCTTGTACCATGTCTGCAGTCTCTAACCATCTCCTGTATTACGTGTGCAGTCTTGGACCATCTCTTGTATCATGTCTGTAGTCTCTGACCATCTCTTGTATCATGTCTGTAGTCTCTAACCATCTCTTGTATCATGTCTGCAGTCTCTGACCATCCCTTGTATCATGTCTGTAGTCTCTAACCATCTTTTGTATCATGTCTGCAGTCTCTGACCATCTCTTGTATCATGTCTGTAGTCTCTAACTATCTCCTGTATCACGTGTGCAGTCTTGGACCATCTCTTGTATCATGTCTGCAGTCTCTGATCATCTCTTGTATCATGTCTGTAGTCTCTAACCATCTCCTGTATTACATGTGCAGTCTTGGACCATCTCTTGTATCATGTCTGTAGTCTCTGACCATCTCTTGTATCATGTCTGTAGTCTCTAACCATCTCTTGTATCATGTCTGCAGTCTCTAGCCATCTCCTGTATCACGTGTGCAGTCTTGGACCATCTCTTGTATCATGTCTGCAGTCTCTGACCATCTCTTGTATCATGTCTTCAGTCTCTAACCATCTCCTGTATCACGTGTGCAGTCTTGGACCATCTCTTGTGTCATGTCTGCAGTCTCTGACCATCTCCTGTATCATGTGTGCAGTCTCTGACCATCTCTTGTATAATGTCTGCAGTCTCTGACCATCTCCTGTATCATGTCTGCAGTCTCTGACCATCTCCTATATCATGTCTGCAGTCTCTGACCATCTCCTGTATCATGTCTGCAGTCTCTGAACATCTCCTATATCATGTCTGCAATCTCTGACCATCTCTTGTATCATGTCTGTAGTCTCTGACCATCTCCTATATCATGTCTGCAGTCTCTGACCATCTCTTGTATAATGTCTGCAGTCTCTGAGGGGGGGGGGTTTAGAGAAGAGTCAAGAGTGGGAGTGCCGCCAGGATGGGGGTTATTGAAGAAGTCAGACATGTGTAGTGTGGAGAGACTATAGGATAAAACCAGAGCCACCAAGCTGGAGCCGACTGACTGAGCCCCTGTTTTTGCACTACTTTTGGTGGAAATTTAAAAGACATTTGCGCATGAACCGCACACATGTCTATCAAATCAGCCCCGAAGTCGGGCTGAAAAGCTGGTTTGAAACTTGTATGAATTCAAACCCGCCGTCAGTGTGAATGTGGGCTTATTTTGGGGAGTAGATGCAAAAATTGAGGCAGGCTTGTAGGGGCCCCAGTGCCTTACTTTGCCCAGGGGCCCATAATCCTATTAAGATGGCCCTGCCTGTCCCTACTGCAGTATGAGATAATTTTAGAATGATAATCTGTCCCTCACAGCACCAACAGGAAACTCTCCCTACACCAGTATGAGATGATTTTAGAACGATAATCTGTCCCTCTCTGCACCGACAGGAACCTCTCCCTACCCCAGTATGAGATGATTTTAGAACGATAATCTATCCCTCAAAGCACAGATGGGAACCTCTCCCTACACCAGTATGAGATGAGTTTAGAACGATAATCTGTGCCTCACAGCACCGACAGGAAACTGTCCCTAATGCAGTATGAGATGATTTTAGAATGATAATCTGTCCCTCACAGCACTGACAGGAACATATCCCTACTCCAGTATGAGATGATTTTAGAACGCTAATCTGTCCCTCACAGCACCGCCAGGAACCTCTTCCTACACCAGTATGAGATGATTTTAGAATGATAATCTGTCCCTCACAGCACAGCCAGGAACCTCTCCCTACACCAGTATGAGATGATTTTAGAACGATAATCTGTCCCTCACAGCACCGACAGGAACCTCTCCCTACACCAGTATGAGATGATTTTAGAATGATAATCTGTCCCTCACAGCACCGACAGGAACCTCTCCCTACTCCAGTATGAGATGATTTTAGAAAGATAATCTATCCCTCACAGCACCGATAGGAACCTCTCCCTACACCAGTATGAGATGATTTTAGAATGATAATCTGTCCCTCACAGCACCGACAGGAACCGGTCCCTACTGCAGTATGAGATTATTTTAGAATTATAATCTGTCTCTCACAGCACCGACAGGAACCTCTCCCTACACCAGTATAAGATGATTTTAGAACGCTCTTCTGTCCCTCACAGCACCGCCAGGAACCTGTCCCTACTGCAGTATGAGATGATTTTAGAACGATAATCTTTCCCTCACAGCACCGACAGGAACTTCTCCCTTCACCAGTATGAGATGATTTTAGAACGCTAATCTGTCCCTCACAGCAACGACAGGAACCTGTCCCTACTGCAGCATGAGATGATTTTAGAATGATAATCTGTCCCTTACAGCACCAACAGGAACCTGTCCCTACTGCAGTATGAGATGATTTTAGAACAATAATCTGTCCCTCACAGCACCGACAGGAACCTGTCCCTACTGCAGTGTGAGATGATTTTAGAACGATAATCTGTCCCTCACAGCACCGAGAGGAACCTCTCCCTACTCCAGTGTGAGATGATTTTAGCACGATAATCTGTCCCTCACAGCATCGACAGGAACCTCTCCCTACTCCAGTATGAGATGATTTTAGATTGCTAATATGTCCCTCACAGCACCGACAGGAACCTCTCCCTACTGCAGTATGAGATTATTTTAGAACAATAATCTGTCCCTCACAGCAACGGCAGGAACCTCTCCCTACACCAGTATGAAATGATTTTAAAATGCTAATATGTCCCTCACAGCACCACCAGGAACCTGTCCCTACTGCAGTATGAGATGATATTAGAACGCTAATCTTTCCCTCACAGCACCAGGTACCTGTCCTTAATGCAGTATGATATGATATTAGAACGCTAATCTTTCCCTCACAGCACCAGGAACCTGTCCCTAATGCAGTATCAGATGATATTAGAAAGCTAATCTTTCCCTCACAGTGCCAGGAACATGTACCTAATGCAGTATCAGATGATATTAGAACTCTAATCTTTCCCTCACAGCACCAGGAACCTGTCCCTAATGCAGTATCAGATGATATTACAACGCTAATCTTTCCCCCACATCGCCAGGAAACTGTACCTAATGCAGTATCAGATGATATTAGAATGCTAATCTTTCCCTCACAGCACCGCCAGGAACCTGTCTCTAAAGCAGGATGAGATGAAATTAGAAAGCTAATCTTTCCCTCACAGCACCAGGAACCTGTACCTACTCCAGTATCAGATGGTTTTAGAACGCTAATCTTTCCCTCACAGCACCGCCAGGAACCTGTCTCTAATACAGGATGAGATGATATTAGAACGCTAACCTCACCCTCACAGCGGCGGCAGCATCCTCTCCCTACTCCAGTACAAGACGATGTGACACGCGGCACTATGTGACTCCAGCTCATATAGAGGCTGGTTCACATGATGCAATGGCCAATCATAGCCATGCCATTAATAGGCATGGCTGTGATGGCTTCTAAGGGCAAACGAGTGAAACGCTTGTTGATTGGCTTCCCTGCAGCTATTCAACAGATGCCAAAAATAGGCTGGGTCACATGATGCACTGGCCAATCACAGCCATGCCATTAATAGGCATGGCTGTGATGGCTTCTAAGGGCAAACGAGTGAAACACTTGTTGATTGGCTGCCCTGCAGGCTGCCCTGCAGCTATTCAACAGGTGCCAAAAAATACCCGAATACCGAACCCGATCCTGGACTTTTTTTAAATGTCCGGGATCGGGTTCGGGGCGCGGACACCCTAAAGTCTGGTACGGACCCGAACTTTACAGTCCGGGTTCGCTCAACTCTATCAATAATGTCACTATCACAATCAAATTCAAATGAGCTATCCAAAGCTCCCTGATGTGAAAAAATCTTTTTAAAGTGAGGTTACGTATTAATTTATTAAGAACTTTGAACAACGAAAAGGATTTGGGCCTATTGGTAGGAGCGAAATTGAGCCCACGACTGAGGAGGGCCAATTCAGCGGAAGACAAGACATGAGATGAAAGGTTAAAGATTTTCAGTCTGCAGGATTTTTGTAAGTTCAGATTTGGACTTGGTTCGTTCTCCTCTACAGCCTCTCCTGTGAGTTTTCTTTTTTTGGTTTTGTTGAAGGAGACCGGAGAAGGACTGTTCACTAAAAAAGTAAATCCAATGGGCAACAGTGATGTGGGCAGGCTGCAAGTAGGCATAGTGACTACACATGAAGTAAGTATAGATCTGGTGGTATAGTACTACAATCCATGTTATGGGTCCCTGATAGAGATAGGTCAACATAAGAAGTGGAACTAAGAGAGACCATATTACTAACAGTGGAGGGGCCCTGAACTCCAATTGGAGGAGTAGCAGAAAGCTGAGAAGAGTGAGAGGAACTCTGAGTAACCGTGAGGTTACAATGGGTCAACTATAAAACTGATTAAGATGATTTATGGTATGAGGTTTAGGCTTAAAGGGATTGGGAGGACGTTTCTGTGTGCATGAGTATTTCAAGGTAGAGGGAGAGGGATGCATGGAATGTTGTGAATGGAAAAAGGTGCCCATCAGAGGGGGAATGGGCCTGGAGGGAGGAGGGGTAAGGGGGAGAACTGTGGAACTTGTACACGTAGGAGGAATAGGCTTTCTTTCACGGGGAGAATGAACAAACTTTTTATTCCAAGAAAAAACTCTATCAAGCTCATAGTCTTCTATATCCCTTCTAAATTTGCCTAATTTGGAACTAATGAGATGATCGTATTTTGTTTCAATTGGTGAAACCATGAGAATGGAATAGGCTTACCATAATCACTAATCTCCAAGGAGAACATTTGGATCTCATGGGTATACTTTTCTAGTTTCTGGGATTTATGGGATATGAGTATTCCCATCCATTTCAGAGTACAAAATTCAGCAACGGCTATCCACTCTTTTTTACCTAAGGAGTCCAAAAAAGGGGGACAATCCTTCATGACCCTCAAACCCCTAGTTGTGATCTTCACTTCACAATATTTTAAAAGAAAAAAACTATCCCACCATTGCTGATAAGCAGTCTTCTTGAGCCTCTCTAGATGTTTAAACTTGCCACACAAAACATGGCAATGTTTACCAATAAGAGTGGACGGAGGAAGTGCAGTATATAAATCCTCTAGGGCATCATGTCTACATATTTCAAAGTCATGAATAATGTCAACATTGGTAATGGCACAGGTAGAGGAAGAGTCGGCCATGGCTGACAGGGAAAAGAAAAAGGAAAGTAAATGTAATAGTGGATGTCAGGATACACAAGGAATGGAAGACAAGATAAGATTTTTTCTGAGTTTTTACATATGGTACATGCATGTTCTTTATTTGTTTTTTATGCATTTTTATTATTGCCCATCAAGTCATTAATTAATTGCTCAATCACTATTATTGGTATTTATTCATTCATCTATTTCCTTTTGTATTAATTTAATAATTTATTTTTCATGATCATGTATGGTTTAACAGTCTAATAATTTAGGGTACCATAAACCTTTTTCTGGTGTATAGCATCATGTTCTACGCATATGATTTTTGTTGTATTTAATATTCCCATTAACTGCTTTCTGTTCTTTTTTCTTTTCTTTTTCTGTTTTTCTTGTCATAATATTCATTATATATATTATATTATTTTTACTGCCCTCTGTTGATGGGAATGTTATAGCCACTTGCCACTATATACGTCCTATATACCTGTTATGTCATTGTTTTTCCCTGGTGTGTCCTCGCTGTGGAAATACTTATATTATATTATATATTTTCAGCCACATATAGCTATAACCATTCTGTATATATATATATATATATATTGGTTAATTTTATATTAATAATATGTATCTTGGTCCCGGCCCCCATTCCGCCCCTCGCCCTGTGGTTCTTAATCTTCTCCCTGTGCATAGCAGACTGTTAGCTACATTCCATTGGTTCTCTGCCTGAGGAAGGAGCTCTGTTACCAGGCCACCGTAGTTTGCCAGCTCAAGAAACACATCACAGCAGTATGATGTCATCACCCGCATTGCTTCTGTTGTGCTTTCCAAGCCTCGTTCTAGTCCCCCCACTGCCCAGCTGGCATTTTCAGCTTGGGAGACGAACGTTGCAGCACTTATGCAAATGGATTGCCTTATAGCCTGATGGATCGGCTTCACATAAACTCTTGGAACCACTGATGTGCCTGTATTTTACCTTCTTATATTAGTTGCCACATGGCATTTGCACAATAAGTTTTAACTTTAATATTACACTTAGAGGCGCCTCTTTCCTTGCTTTTTTTGTCAAGCACAGCATGGCATGTTTTAGCCTGACTGCTTGCGTAGCCCCTTGAACACTTAAGGAGCACTGCAGGTTCAGAGAACAATTCTGCAGAAGAGGCCACAGAGGTAGAAGAAGAGGAGGGGGTGGAGGAGGCGGACTTGGCAGACTCACCACCAGCTTTTTGGAGGCGTGGTGGTGAAACTAGCTCCAACACTGAACCCTGTCCTGTATCCCTCCCAGCTGCCAGCATATTTACCCAGTGCGCTGTGAAGGAAAGGTAACGTCCCTGACCATGCCCGCTGGACCATGAGTCAGCGGTAATATGAATACTGCTGCTGACCGCCCTGTCCAATGAGGCCAACACATTGCCTTCCAAATGACGGTAGAGAGCTGGAATGGCCTTACGTGAAAATATATTTCTTTTGTGAACCTGCCTTTGTGGGACAGCACATTCCATAAATTCACGAAAGGGGGCAGAGGCTACCAGCTGAAAAAGCAGCAGTTGTAGTGATAGCAATTTGGCCAAGATGCTGAGCATGTGGATCGCTGGGACAGTATTTTTTCTTAAGGTTCAGCAACTGGGGTAGGGATATTTGTCTGCTGAATTCAGCTGGTGGTGTACTGCTAGCAGATTGGCTGCTAGTACTTGTGGCACTCATTCCTATACCTTCATTCCTCTCAGTGCAGGTTTTGGAGAGGACTGGAGCTATAGTAGGGGTTAAGATCCCAAATGAGGAGCAAGGAGTAGTATTCCTTGTTTTCTGATATCGATTTTTCAAGTGCTGTTGCCAATGGACTGCATGGCAGGTCATCATATGTCTTGTCAAGACAGTGGTGCCCAAGCGGCTGAAGTTCTATCCACGCTTGATCCGCTTCAGACATAGATTGCAAATAGCAATGGTGTGATCTACTGCACATTTTGAAAAAAGCCCACACCAATGAACTTTTGGAAGTCAGCGGGGAGTCAGCAGCACCTGCACCTGTGGAGCTCTGTGGTGTGATGCAATAGGGTGGCTAAAAAATGCTCAATCTCACATAAGTGCCTCGTGATACATTCAAAAGATCATATGGCATGAACTGCAGTTTGATAGAACCATACTTCATCTAGGCATGATCAAAGAAATAGTATTACAATAAATATTAATAAAATAAAATAAATATTAATAAAATAAATTGTGAACATAAGCATAACAGTCCATATGTGTCCTCCTTGATATCTTGTATGTGACTATTCCGCCAGTGTTCGACCAAGGGAAAAGATGGCAACTCACCAGATGTTATTGACCCCTCTGTACAGGAAGGTCAATATACGCATTGGAAAAACCAAATGTTTCTTCTGTGGGTATATCCTCTCCACTTAGAGTGCAGGCCAGAGCTAAAACAATGGAAATGACTCCGCGGGCGGCGTGCGCTCCAAGCCTCGAGATGGTGTTGTGCTGTTATAGCCTGGTGGCCCTCCAGCTGTTGTGGAACTACAAGTCCTATGAGGCATGATGGGACTTGTAGCTCAGCAACAGTTGGAGGGCCGCCAGTTTGACACCCCTGCAGTAAAAGACTGACAGATATTTCAAAATATGCCTACAGTGGCAAGAAAGCAACATCTTGCATAGAGCATTGGGATAATTTTCAAAAAATTATTAATAGATGGTATCTTACGCCATCCAGACTATCCAAGATATCCCCCACAAACTCCCCACTCTGCTGGCGCTGCAATGATCAAACTGGGACTCTGCTCCATATGCTATGGGATTGCAAGAACCTTTCTAGCTTTTGGAACTCAGTCTCTTCCCTTATGGCTTCTATAACAGGCAATCTAAACAAACTTACTCCTACCATGGCTCGCTTAAACATAGACCTAGACACATACCCAATGAAATATAGAATTATAATAGCAAATACTCTAATAGCAGCTAGACTAACAATTTCTATACTATGGAAATCGAACACTGCACCAAACATAACGGATGTTATAATCAGACTCAATAATCAAGCATCTTTTGAAAAAATGCTAGCCCACAAAAACTTCAAAACTAAGCTATATGAAGCCCGTTGGCAAAGTTGGATTTTACATCCAAAAGCCTCTAAATACTGGAAATAGACAAATCTACATTTACAGTATAATACATCAGAGCTCTCCGCTCAGACAACTTTCCTTCTAATGATAACTTGAGACTAATAAAGATTTGTTCCTCTTATTCACATATCTCTGCTTACAGTATGAACCCATTGGGGTAAGCAGGGTAATTACTAACGCTCTTCTTTTCCTCAATGAATAAGAGTACCAAATTCCAAACTCCAACTAATTGAACACAATAGCATATGTTAAAATGAGGCATGAGTGATTCAGTTATGTAACAAATCTGATTGGCATAATTGAAGTTGATGTATATGTAAGATTCAATGTATTGATGAGCAATGGCAATATCCTTTTACCTTTGTTGGTTTTTCCCTTTTCCCCTCCTTTACCTTTTACCTTGTATTGTCCCTACCCTTCGGTTTACCTTCATGCTGGATGTAATTTTTCTTTCTAGCGATTTTCTGTACTATTTGAAAAATCAATAAAAATATTTAATTATAAAAATATGCCTACAGTGTAGAAGCTATCTATCCTTCCTAACAACCAAGAATGTACAATATATGCAATAAGTATACAAAACATCTACCTAATTTGGTTCTTCCTTATGATGGAGTCTTCTCCCAGGATCCTCCAGACTGTTTCTTCTCTAGTCCAGTCCAATCCAATCCTTCTAGATAACAGTCACCACTCCAATTCCCATACAGGCTGTAAAGTCAAAATTAAAGTAGCATACCTTTTTTAACCAGCTGCACTGAAACAGCACCACTCGTGAGACCTGTAATTATAGCAGTAGACCTTGCTCCTTCGTATGCTGAGGCTCATGTTGTATCCTACACTCAGCTTTGGTGTCCTGGCTCCCTAATAATCCAAATTCATTCTTTCCAACCTTACCTCACTGTATTGTTCTGCAGCAACTGGTCCTCCAATGCTCTTCTATTCAGCTCTGAAATGCGGGCAAACACTTTTATGTCACTGCATCCCTTGCAGTTTCAGACACATAGCTTTTTCCCCGCTGATTTTATTTGTAACAACTAGCACCCCAAAGCCACTGTTCTTGCTAGTCCTAACTGATTTTGTCACAAGCCACCACTGGTCCTGCCATGTATATGATGACATGGTGCACAGTGCCCACTTACATTTTAGTGCTGAAGAGAAGAGGACTGGAGGTCTACCTGCTGTAGAGCCATGGAGTAAGGTGAGCTTGGAAAGTATACTTATCCTAAACCCACAAGTACATTTAGCCCAGATAAGTCAACAGGGATTTGAAAGTGGTGCTGGATGAATCAGAAATTGGAGGATTAGTGGAACCCAGCAAAAAGATGAGGCACAATCTGCAAGCACTGTGAGGAGGTGTGGAATGCATGATATCTGAGGAAAAAGACCAAGAGTGAGTCCAAGATGTCAATGAAGGAACAGAGTGAGAAATATTGGAAAACCTAGACCCCTTACTATTTCTATAAAGACTTGTCCCCTTTATCTTCATAAAAGAAACTTCAAGGCCTTGGATTCTTGTCCCTTTTCTCTGTTTTCTGGGTGGGTGGCCAGGCAGGAATGGGGATCTTGCCTCTCTTCCTTAATCCAGGCCCCTTTTCCTTCCCTCCCCTTATAACCCCCTACCTTTGCACCCATCCCTCCCCTCCTTTCCCCTTTGTAATGTGTATTTTTTTCTTCCCACTCCATTCCTCCCTTTTTATCTCTGACAACAACTGCCACCACTTTTTGAACTAGCACCAGGGTGAGAGAGCACAATAATCTGGCAAACAGGAAGTGCAGAGACATGGCTTAAATCAGGAAGTTCATGGGAGGAGCAAAGAGTTCAAGGATCAGCAGAAGTCAAGGTACAAGGCAGGATTGTCCAATAGATCAGACAGGGTGCTGTCTAGCATCTCAGGAAGCTCAGTGAGAAGAGTTACTGTCAGACACAGCAGAGGTTCCAGGTTCAAGTCCAAGCTCTGACATCCAGACTGTGTACCACTGTGTGATAGTTTTAACTCTGTACTATTCTGGCTGCATGGCAATGTTGCTTCCCTTAAATAAAGCATTTATATAAAAAAAACAATCAGTGGTTGCTTGGCAGCCAAGACACCAAAGCGATTATTGGTTCCAAAACAAAGCTCAGCACACCATGATCGCCGGTGTCACAAATCATTCCTGTTTCAGTGGAGTCAGATGGGAATGATATTCTATTTTTACTTTGAATGACTTTGCAGCCTATAAGGGAATTGGTGCAGTAACTACTCTTTAGAAGGGTGAGAACATTTGGCTGGATAATAACATTGGATCTTTAGATGATGTTGCTTAACTCTGTTTTCACTATATATTTAGTGCATTACAG
Source organism: Glandirana rugosa (assembly GCA_018402905.1). NCBI lineage: Eukaryota > Metazoa > Chordata > Amphibia > Anura > Ranidae > Glandirana > Glandirana rugosa. The sequence continues at coordinate 200,308 of BLSH010523373.1, forward strand.
ACTTAGAGCCCAGTTATTTATTTTATATGAGAGATATGGGTCGTGTCCCGATGCCTTGTGTTGTAGAAGTATATTTTTGTCATGACTTTGTAATTTGAATGTTTCTCGGTCCTATAACATATGTGGAAAAGATAGGGAAAATAGCACAGATATTCTTTCATTGAAATATGAAAAGTGTGGACCATTCACCTCATTCAATAAAATAAGTGAAAATTCACTTTCCGAAGTAATCATGATTCACTCCTTTAATAACTCAACCCCACCTACACTAGGCTGAATTTAATGCATGTGTATACATTAGATCTTGAGATGCATTTTAAGCACCGAGAACCTCCTAGCCACAGTGAGATCCCATTTGGGGTGTCAGGGGGAACACTCGCAAGCTCCCAATGTACTTTTGCTCCCCATTTAATAACACCAAATCATACCCAGTCTGTCTCTATTGAGCTCATTGTTCTTAACAGGTTCTGATTGTTTACAATATGTTTTGTATTTCCACTCTTTGTTAGGCCACTTTGGCCAAATTGCTTTCTAACATGACCTATTTTGACATTGTGATGTTCGATGTGAAATTTATCTTGTTAAACAATAAAAATATTGAAAGAGGAGATGGATTTTTATAACTATTTTAGGTTTATTTAGAAGGTTTGCATAGGATTAATCATTAATATAGTAAAATGTAATTCAGCAAATCAAAATATTTTAGAACGCATATAAATGCAGTGCATTTGGTGTGAACAGCTCTTTTGTTTTTTGTTTTTTATCATGAACTGCTTTTTTGTGTGTTTTCAGCATCTTGTGTGAACCAGGCTTTTAAGTTTACTTTATTTTGCAACATCAAGTCTTAAACGATGAAAAATACATGTACAGTTAATGTACTCAGATTATCCTGCAATCTGTCAACCCACACACCATTCTGATAATGCAGAGAGGAAGGTGGTAATAATTTTACTTAGAGGACTAAAAGCTTGGCATTGCCTTCTGCAAGCCGTTACTTTAATATCTGTCATTACCAAAGTTATACATTTTACATTATGCTTTACAAAATGTACTTATTTTATTATTCTCTTACATCTTTTTATCACTTTTACAACCTTCAAATGCATTTAACGTTTTGGAATATAATTATTAGTAATTGGAATTTGATACTTTTTAAACCTCATATCTTCAGAAAACCAAGTACACTTTTTATCTTTTCTGGCAATGGTTTAAAATACTGTAAGAAGTCTGATGCTGGTTAATATGTCTGTCATTAAGTCATCTTATGCAGTTATAGAAAGTGTTTCATTGATAAAAATAAGAGAAGTGTTTGCACAAGAAGATAGTCATTTACAAATCACTGCACAATATTTGCATTTTCTAATCCTCTATTTGCGGCAAAGCTTCTCCAGGAATCTATGAATATTCAATTACCTCATCATGATTTATGCAAATTCAAGTGCAATCTGAGAAACCAGGAATCCTATCGTTTTCATATATTAATGTTATCAAACATATGACATTTAATATGCAAAGTGTAAGGCCCAAAGTAAACAATGAGAAATTTGTTTTCATTCATTCATCTACACTAAACTGGTGAAAGCTGAAATCTCATTGGTGGCTAAAGGAAACCATACATCAGATAATTAACCACTTGCCTATTAGGCTGATTTTGACATTTCCCACATACAAGTAAAAATCTGCATTTTTTTGCTAAAAAATTACTTAGGACTAGAGTTGAGCGAACCCGGACTGTAAAGTTCGGGTCCGTACCGAACTTTGGGGTGTCCGGGACCCGGACCCGGACCCGGACTTTTCAAAAAAAGTCCGGGTTCGGGTCCGGGGTTCTGGTAATTTTAATGAAAAATTTTAAAAATGCTGTAAAAAAGCCCAGGAAGGTCCTAGAGGTCTGCAAAAAGAAGGGAAATGTGGGTAAGGGTGGGACAAGTGCCCTACAAAGAAATGGGGACAGTGAAATAACTTTAAATATTTTTAAAAAAATAAAAACATAAAAGTGCAAAAATGGAGATCATCTTCAAATTGGGTCTGAAAAGTATTACTTAACATTAGAGGCCATAGAACTGTTCTAAAATCATCTTCAAACTATGCCCAAAAAGTATAAATAAGCCCAGAGTACCCATATCACTGTTCTGTCTTGGGGCCTGGG
>BLSH010523373.1:218478-243731 GCA_018402905.1 Glandirana rugosa
TGCAGGGTAAAAAAGAGGAAGTAAAACCCATCAGGTACTCACTTTTTTTGCCAGCGGTTTAGACATTAATGGCTGTGTGTTGAGTTATTTTGAGGGGACAGCACATTTACACTGTTATACAAGCTGTACACTCACTACTTTACATTGTAGCAAAGTGTCATTTCTTCAGTGTTGTCACATGAAAAGATATAATAAAATATTTATAATAATGCTAGGGGCGTACTCACTTTTGTGAGATGCTGTATATTTCATTGCATTACTGCAAGTTTAACGGCATATAGTTCTGTGCGTTACTGCAAGTTTTTTTTTTTTTAATTTCTGTTTATTCAGTTTTCATTGGAATGTAACAAAACAGAGCCTCTGGGCATACCCTGGCTCAACATAGTACAATGCGATCAAGTAAGAATTATGAGATAGTGGAAAGCCCGCGCTCACAAATAAATTATTGTATAAGAGAAATATATATAAAAAAAGGGGTAAATATAAAACCAAATGTCCAGAGAGTATTAAAATGTTAATTGTTAGATATGGGCAGCTCGCAAAAAAACAACTGATCCAATTGTGTAAAACAAGTCTATAAAATATTTGCAGCGCCCCTAGAAAATGATGAAACAATAGTAATTATAGCCGCAGGATCTTATATGGATGGTGAGTACACTGGAGAAATACAGATAATGGATTATGTCTCATTGATACTCCACTAATCAATGTAAGATTTGTGACAGTTCCAAAACCATAAGTCCTATGAGAATATAACAAGGCAACAGGGTATATGATGAATCCAAATAAAGTATGGGTGTACTCTTACCAGAAGCCCTAAGGCTATGCGCGAATGGTCAAATGATAGACCCACGGATGGTCATCTGTTGTCATCTGGATCCAATTAAGTAGTATGTTGAGATCCAGTGGTTGGTTCCAAAGGGGTGTTTAGAAGCGATGTCATCCGTCCAAGGAGCCAAGGGTATGATGAGATGAATCCTTATCCAGGTGGATGGTCCCGCTGCCTCCAGGTGGATCTTCCTCAGGTAGTGGGTTGCACTCAGGGTGTTTGGATGGAAAAATAAAAAGCGCAATAGTGTAATACTGTATACAAAGGTGTTTATTGCGCCAAATGGAATAAAATGATACTCACAATATAATAAGTAAAAACAGAGCTCTTCAAATAAATGTGACAAAGGGGTCAGGAAATAGTATTACACTATTGCGCTTTTTATTTTTCCATCCAAACACCCTGAGTGCAACCCACTACCTGAGGAAGATCCACCTGGAGGCAGCGGGACCATCCACCTGGATAAGGATTCATCTCATCATACCCTTGGCTCCTTGGACGGATGACATCGCTTCTAAACACCCCTTTGGAACCAACCACTGGATCTCAACATACTACTTAATTGGATCCAGATGACAACAGATGACCATCTGTGGGTCTATCATTTGACCATTCGCGCATAGCCTTAGGGCTTCTGGTAAGAGTACACCCATACTTTATTTGGATTCATCATATACCCTGTTGCCTTGTTATATTCTCATAGGACTTATGGTTTTGGAACTGTCACAAATCTTACATTGATTAGTGGAGTATCAATGAGACATAATCCATTATCTGTATTTCTCCAGCGGACTCACCATCCATATAAGATCCTGCGGCTATAATTACTATTGTTTCATCATTTTCTAGGGGCGCTGCAAATATTTTATAGACAAGTAAGAATTATGCATTGCTATTTAATATAACATTACAATTACAAATGAGAATTCGGAATGATATATTTATCAGGCAATTATTGAACATTATTACTTGACAGTACATTACAAAGAGACTGAGGGGTGATATTCTTATATTCAACCTTGTAGGTAATTCCCATTTGTGTATGAAGTAAAGGGTAAGGGTGAGGAGAGTTCCTCCGTGCAAGGTAGGAGAGAAGAGTAGGCGAGTAGTGAAGGTAGAAAGAGCAGTGAAGTGGGAGCACTGAGTCGTTTGTTTTGTGAACAGTTATAGTATGCTGGCGTGTTTGCTGTACCACTGATTCCATGGCTTCCATAGGCCAGTGAGTTTGTGTCGGTTAGGTTTGCCGTAGGATATTATGTATTCATAATTGTAGTGGGTTTGTACTAGGGAGATAATTTCAGTGATTGTTGGGGTGGAAGATTTTTTCCAGTTTCTGGTTATTAGCAGTCTAGTCGCTAGAAGAATATGTGTAATCACTTATCTGTAGTGCGGTGGAATTTGTTCGATATTTAGGTTTAAGATGGTGAGCTGTGATGACAGAATGATATTGCATTTTGTGATTTCAGTAATTAAATTCATTATCTCGTTCCACATGTTGGTTAGCTGTGGGCACGACCAGAATATGTGGGATAATGTGCCTATGTGTCCACAGCCTCTCCAGCATTCTGCAGTTGTGTTTGTATACATTATGTTCAGTTTTTGAGGTGTGAGGTACCACCTCATATTTATTTTTTGGGTAGTTTCCCATAGTGCTGTACAACAAGTGGATTTGCATACTGATCTGAGGACTGTTTGCCATTGATTTTCAGTAGAAATTATTTGTAAATCCTTCTCCCAATCCTTAAAGTGTTTGGATTCGAAAAAGGATTTCTTTTCTTGCAGAGTTCCATAGATTAAGGAAGTTCTCTTGTTTTCTACATTATCAGTATAGAGGTAGTTCCATTTATACAGGTATGACACTTTCTAGTTTGGGGTAGGAGGTCAGGAAGTGTTGGATTCTGATAAATGTGAAGTAGTCTCTGCTGAGGGCTTTGGTCAAGCTTTGTATTTGTTGAAATGTATTATGATGTATCAGTGTACGACGGTCCTTGGTGGAGTGTTCTTTTAGCTATATAGAAATGTCCAGGTCTGGAGTTAAGAACTGGAGGGTGTGAATAGGTACTGGGATGGGTTTGGTAGGTAGAGTTGCCTATTTAGCATGGTGTAAGATGTGCCATGTTTTAATAGAAGCCTGAATGGGGGGGGGGGGGGAGAAGTGTGTAAGCGGGGATGGTTTAACTGTTTTGCTGAACAGCCAATTTCTAAGATTGGTACCCGTAGTCGTATTATTTTCTATGTCCCCCCATAGTGCAGTGGCCGTTTGCTGCATCCAGTCTTTCATTTGGGAGAGTATCGAGGCTAATTAGTAATCTTGTATGCCGATGTATCCTGCCCTGCCCCTAGAGGATGCTTCATTAGCCTCAAGTGGTTGCTCCTGAGTTTTTCCCCTGCCAGATATATTGGTGCAGTATGGATCGTATGGATTTTAGGTAGGATGTTGTGAGTGGCAATGGTAGCGTGCAAAATAGGTAGAGTAATTTTGGTAAGGTCATCATTTTAAAGGCTGCCAGGTGACCAGAACAAGAGAAATCAAATTTGGACAGTTTTGTGGTGTCTTGTAGGAGCATTGTTTTAGCTGCCATGTAGTTTTGTTTGAAAATTGCTTTTGTAGATTTTGTGAGTGTTATGCCCAGGTATGTGATACTTGTGTCAGCCCAAGAATAGGGATACATATTTTGTAGTAAGTTGCTAGTTATACCAGCCATGCCTAGGTCTAATATTGAGGATTTGGTATCATTCACTTTATAATATGAGATATTGCTAAAACGTTGAAGAATAAATTGTACCGAAGCCAGGGAGGATGTTGGATTGGTAATCATTAGGATCACTTCATCCGCAAAAAAGGTTTATTTTGTGTTCCACCTTTCCAATGCGGAAGCCTGAAATTTTGTTGTTTGTTCTGATGTGTTCTGATAGGGGTACCATGATCAGATTAAAAATCAGCGGGGAGAGGGGACATCCTTGTCTAGTTCCGTTGGTAATGCTAAATGGTTTAGAGAGCATTTCCGAGGTATATACTTGGGCAGATGGGGTGGAGTATAGGGCCATTATGGCCGAATATATGTTCCCTTGTATTACAAATTTGGTTAACGTTGCTCTTAGGTAGTTCCACTGGACTCCGTCGAACGCCTTCTCTGCGTCCAAGGATAGGAGCAGAGAAGGCATTCTGGAGGCCTCAGCATTGTGGATAATGTTAATCAATCTACGGGTGGCATCGAAAGATTGTCTCCCTTTTGTAAAGCCCGATTGGTGCTGGTGGATAAGAAGTTGCATTAAATCAACTAGTCTGGATGCAATAAGTTTGCAGTATATTTTTGTTTCTATGTTAAGCAGGGATATGGCTCTAAAGCTTTGTGGAAGAATCTGATCCTTCCCCGGCTTCGGGTAGCATTATAATGATTGCTTTCAGCATTTCAGAAGGTAGAGAAGAGGAGGAGGCAGCACCATTGTAGACTTGTGTTAAGTGGGGAGATAGGATAGTTTTAAGTTGTTTGTAATATTCCCCAGTGAGTCCATCCGGACCTGGTGATTTGTTGGTTGGGATAGATGCTATGGTGGATATTGTTTCCTGAGTGGAAAAAGGTGCATTTCATTTAGCTAATTGTTCCAGGGAAATTTGGGGTAGATGTATGCCTTGGAGGAAAGCATCAATTTTGGCTGCTGTTGGTTGCGTGGTTGTCAAATCATCTTTTAAATTATACAGGGAACTAAAATAATGGCTAAATGTGTCGGCTAACTTTTGTGGGTCAAGGAGTTTTTCCTTAGTAGCTGAATGATAAAGGTAGCAGATTTTTGTTTTGTTATAGTGGCCCTTTAATTTGTTGGCCATAGCTTTCCCTGCCTTATTTCCTGTCGAGTAGTAGTGTGCTTGAAATTTATTTTGGGCTTTATTGAATGACTTAAGTAGTGTTGCTCTTAGTTCCTGTCTAAGCTGTAGCAATTGCGTTTTTAAGGTTTCACTGGGGTTCAATTGGCTTAGATTTTCTCTTTCAGCGTTTATAAGGTTGTCTAGAAGCTGTGATCTCCTCCTCTTCTCTTTAGCACTCAGCTGGATTATGATTCCTCTTACGAACGCTTTATGTGCATTCCGGAGGGTGGCGCTGCTGTTAACCGATCCAGCATTCATTTTGAAAAATTCTTCCAGATTTTCTTGTATGTGTGCAGAATAGGAAGGGGATTGGATAATGGAGGCAGCATTACTGCAAGTTTAACACCATATAGTTCTTTGCATTACTGAAAGTGCAACGCTATATATTTCATTGCGTTAATACAAATTTAACGTCATATATTTCATTGCGTTACTGCAAGTTTAACGCCATATAGTTCTGTGTGTTACTGCAAGTTTAACGCTATATAGTTGTGTGTGTTGCTGCAAATTTAACACCATATAGTTCTGTGCGTTACTGCAAGTTTAACACTATATAGTTGTGTGCATTACTGCAAGTTTAACGCCGTATATTTCATTGCATTAGTACACGGTTAATGTAGTATGTTTCTGTGCGTTACTGCGCGTTTGACACAGTATATTACAGTATATTATAGTGTATCCGTGGAGTGTGTCTGTGCAGTGAGTACTCAAATTAAAGTGCAACAAACGCCACTTTCCATTGATTAAAATGAATCCACGTACTCATTTCCACATTTTTATTACATTTTGTTAATTTTGCACCGCCCCCTCACTCCCAATAATGTCTGGGAGGACAACAAGGAGAGGCAGACGTTCCCATGGCACTGTAAGAGGGCCAGCAGTGTAAGTGTCCACAGACAAAGGGGGAGGTGGTCAGTCCTCAGGCAGGGAATCATTACCTCTGTTTAGTGATGTTGCCCGTGCTATCCAGCCACAGCAAGCAGAGGAGGTGGAGGACTGGCTTACTAAACTGTCCTCATGCTCCTCATCCTCCGTAATGCATGCAGAGACTAGTGCACAGTTCCCTGCATCTGCCAATGTGGCTAAACATGCCTCCTTGTCCACATCTATTCCCGCCATAGCCCAAGCATCAGCCATGGAGTTATCTGATTTATTTGAACACATGGTCAGCCACTTGCTCCTTGACGATGCACAGCCATTGCTCGATTCAGATGTTGGTTCTGAGTAGGGAAGGGCCGAACACCCCAGATTCGGTTTGCACCAGAACTTGCGAACAGGCAAAAAATTTGTGCGAACACGCGAACCCTATTAAAATCCCCCACTTACCATACCGGGCCACATTCTCTCAACATGGGGAGAGTGCTTTGGGGTCTCCAAAGCACCTTCTCCCCATGCTGATGTGGAGAAGGACCTCATCCCCACATCCCTGGCCGGTGGTTGTGGGGGCCTGCGGGTAGGGGGTTTATCGGAATCTGGAAGCCCCCTTTAATAAGGGGGCCCCCAGATCCCAACCCCCCATGTGAATGGGTGTGGGGTACATTGTACCCCTACCCATTCACCAAAAAAGGAATGTAGTGTTACAAAAAACAGTAGACAGTTTTTGCAAGTCCTTTATTGTAAAATAGCTCTTTTTCTTCCTTTCTTCTTTCTTTCTCCCATCTTCCTCCATCTTCATCTGCCCAGCTCCTTCTTCTCGTCTTCAGCTTCTTCTTTTGGTCTTCTTCCTTCCTTTATTGACTTCTTCTTTCACCGCCACTGCTGCCACTGCTGTGCCGTCCAGGGGCGACTCCCAGAATGGGCGGTCTTCAGTTTGACAGTTATTTTATAAGAAGGGGTGGGGCCACCCAGTGATGTAAATGAGTGACTCCGCCCCCTCTGCCATCGCATAATGTCAGAAGGGGTGTGGTCACTCAATTACATCATTTTGGGCACAAAAATGGCTGTAAAAAAGTCCTGGAAAGTGCTAGAGGGCTGCAAAAGGAATAAAAGTGGGGGTAAGAGTAGGACAAGTTCCCTACAAAGAAATGGGGATAGGGAAATAACAATAATCTGTCCCTTACAGCAACAGCAGGAACCTGACCCTATAGAACTAGGAGATGATTTTAGAACAATAATCTGTCCCTTACAACAATAGCAGGAACCTGACCCTATAGGAGTAGGCAATGATTTTAGAACAATAATCTGTCCCTTACAGCACCAGCAGGAACCTCTCCCTTTAGAACTAGGAGATGATTATAGAACAATAATGTGTCCCTTACAGCAACAGCAGGAACCTCTCCCTATAGCAGTTTGATATGATTTTAGAACAATAATCTGTCCCTTACAACACCAGCAGGAACCTCTCCCTATAGCAGTTTGATATGATTTTAGAACAATAATCTGTCCCTTACAACACCAGCAGGAACCTCTCCCTATATCAGTTTTTTTTTTTTTATTGTTTAAATTTTTATTGAGTATTAATACAAGAACAGAAAAGAGACAATTCGGCTTCTTCTGCCATAAAGAAAATACAAACGATAGCTCATATCTTAAGTTCAGACTGTCATAACATTGTTATGGGCTTGGCTTCACACCTGTGAGGATTGGATGAATCCATAGTAACTGGGCCAAGTAAGAAAATTACTCTGGATTGTATGAACTCTAGGTGATTACTTTGGGTGAGTCCGTATCAGATAATTTGCCAGATACCCCATCTGGGAGCACTTTTGTTTGTATCTGGGGGAGGAGTTGCTACCTGAGTTGCATCTAGTGTGTGAGTGGGATTATTATAATTCAAAGCGGGATTGCTCACAGGTATGAGTGCTTCACACCGCAAGACTTATAATGTAATAAGTAAAGGTGTACAAGGGACAGTTATTGGTTAACAAATAGCATCTACTAACTTCATAACGTTAACATACGTACGGCTGGAGAATTGGCCGAAGTTCCCTAATGAGGGTTAGGAAGTGAAGTGAAAAAGGGGGGGGGATAGGAAAGGAAAGAAAAGGTACAGATTGGTAGTTTGGTGCATGCGTGGTTATATCAGTTAGAACTCCGTCGTTTGCAGTTAGATCGGTTATACATGTGGGTATTTTTGTTTATCCAATTGTCAGTGTGGGCCATATTTCCCATTTTTTGTGGAAGGTGGGTCCTGTCAGGGATTTATAGGCTAACATACGCTCATACTCATAGTTCTGGTGTACTATAGATATTACCGTTGAGGTGTTTGGTGCTATGTTTGTCTTCCAGTTTCGGAGGATTATTTGTCGTGCTGCTAGTAGGACATGAGTAACCACAGTTCTTTGAGAGTGTGGGTATTGGTCTATTCCTATGTTTAAGATCGCGAGGCATGGGCAAGGGGCTTTCAGGAAGCCTGTTAGAGTAGCAATTTGTTTGAAGGTTTGTGTCCAAAAACTCCGGAGACATGGGCAACTCCAGAGAATATGTATTAAGTTTCCTGTGTGACCACAGTCCCTCCGGCATTGGGAGGATGTTAATGAGGAGAATGAGGCTAATCTCTGGGGAGTGTAGTACCATCTATGTGTGATTTTTACAATCATTTCCCAATGTGATACACATTTTGTCGACTGATAAATGGAAGTAAAGGCTGCTTTCCATTGACTCACAGAGAATTCAGCCTTCATGTCTGCTGCCTAGTCTTTCATTGTTTTGGTTATGTGGAGTGTTTTTTTATCTTTCAGGAGGTTGTAAAAAAGTGGGGTGCCTTTCTTTGCAGGCTGACGTGAGAGGTAAAATTCCTTTAGTCTCTCAGGTAGCATGATCTTAGGGGGAGGGTACTTGGTAAGGATATTATTCGTGCGCAGGTAAAGTAGTGTTGTTTGGGAATTTGGTATTCTGTCATGAGGTTGTCTATCCTTTTGAATTTGTTATTGAGGAAAAGGTCACTTAATTGTGCTATTCCTGACTTTTGAAGAGGAATTGTACTTAGCATTGGGATCGTGTCTTGAAGGATTTGTATTGGGTATGTTGAGTATAGTGATTGTTTCTCTTCGCTATATGTAGAGTTTAACGACCTCCAAGCTAGGATTGAGGCCTGAGTGGGTAGCGGAAGAGAAGAGATTTCCAAATATCTCCTATCAATAGGTTCTCCAGGGTTTTGGCGGGGGTTAAAGCGGTTTCTATTTCTACCCATGGTGGAGGAGGGTCGCTATGAAACCAGTACTTCAGTTGATCCATATTGACTGCTAGGTGGTAGTCTCTTATGTCTACCCAGCCTGCTCCTCCTGCTAATTTGTGAGCGGTACGTTTTCGATGGGCACATCTGGCACTCTTGCCTTGCCAGACAAAGCTATGAAGGGACCTGGAGAGTAGGTTCGTGATGTAGAGTGGTATGGGTATAGGGAGGCTCTGAATAAATATAGGATTTGCGGTAGGATCATCATTTTGAATGAGGCTAATCTGCCTGCCCAAGAAAGCTCCCATCTGGAGTATTGTTTTAGTTGCGTATTTATTTTACTGATGAGTGGACGGAAGTTTAGTGTAATCAGGTCTGTGTTTTTTTTGGTGAGGGTGATGCCTAAGTATGAGATACTTTGTGTAGTCCATTTAAAGGGAAGACTGCTCTGGATAATGCACTTGGCATGTTCTGGGACACCTAGATTTAGGATGAGGGACTTGGTGTAGTTGACTTTGTAGTATGCGACTTGACTAAAGCTAGTCAACACTTGGAAAGCTGCCTGCAGCGATTTCGTCAGGTTGGTGAGCGACAAGATGACGTCGTCTGCGAATTGGGTAATCTTGTTATCTTGTGGTCCTATGCGGAAGCCCTGTATCTGGGAATGGGATTTGAGTGCTGCTGCTAGGGGCTCGATCATGAGATTAAAGATGGTAGGAGACAAGGGGCAGCCCTGTCTCGTGCCATTAGTGATGAGTAGAGTTGAGCGAACCCGGACTGTAAAGTTCGGGTCCGTACCGAACTTTGGGGTGTCCGGGACACAGACCCGGACCCGGACTTTTCAAAAAAAGTCCGGGTTCGGGTCCGGGGTTCTGGTAATTTTAATGAAAAATCTTAAAAATGCTGTAAAAAAGTCCAGGAAGGTCCTGGAGGTCTGCAAAAGGAAGGAAAATGGGGGTAAGGGTGGGACAAGTGCCTTACAAAGAAATGGGGACAGGGAAATAACTTTAAATATTTTTTAAAAAATAAAAACATAAAAAATGCAAAAATGGAGATTATCTTCAAAATGGTTCTGAAAAGTATTAATTAACATTAGAGGCCATAGAACTGTTCTAAAATCATCTTCAAACTGTGTCAAAAAAGTATAAAGAAGCCGGGAGTACCCATATCACTGTTCTGCAAAATGTGTGTGTCACTTTAAATGAAACCGGGAATCAGTGCACATCTCTTCTGCACAATTATTTAAAGTCTGTGTGTCACTTTAAATCAAACCGTCAATCATTGCACATCTGTTCTGCACAATTTTTTAAAGTCTGTGTGTGACTTTAAATGAAACCGTCAATCATTGCACATCTGTTCTGCACAATTTTTTAAAGTCTGTGAGTCACTTTAAATCAAACCGTCAATCATTGCACATCTGTTCTTCACACTTCTTTTTAGTCTGTGTCACTTTTATTATTGCCGCTAATCATTGCACATCTGTTATTCACACACAACATCTGTTCTGCACCAGAACAGATGTTCTTCACACATTACATCTGTTCTGCACACATGTGAAAATAGTTTAGAACACTTTACCTAAAACCGGGTGCGGAACCATACACCTGTTCTTCAAACATCTGGAATCTGTGTGTGAAAATACAGCATAGAGAAGAACAGGCATATGGTTCCGCTCTTTACACACTGTTTGCAGATGTTTTCAGAACAGTGATATTATATCACTGATATGATATCACTGTTCTTCAAACATCTGCAAACAGTGTTGCATTGTTTATGTTTTTATTTTTTAAAAAATATTTAAAGTTATTTCCCTGTCCCCATTTCTTTGTAGGGCATTTGTCCCACCCTTACCCACATTTCCTTCCTTTTGCAGACCTCTAGGACCTTCCAGGACTATTTCCCAGCCTTTTTTGTGCCTAAAAGTCCGTGTCCCCATTGATTTCAATGGGGTTCAGGGTCCGGGACAAAGTTCGGGTTCTGTCCGGACCCGAACCCGGACTTTGTCCCGAAGTTCGGCCGAACCAGCAGAACCCGGACTTCTAGAAGTTCGCTCATCTCTAGTGATGAGGAATCGGGCTGATAATATGTTTGTTGTGTACACTTGGGCAGTAGAGTATAATGCTAGGATTGCTGATAGTATGTGTCCAGTAAAACCAAATTTTTCCAAAGCTTTTTCCATATAACCCCAGTGCACTCTGTCGAACGACTTCTCTGCATCTATAGAGAGTAGCAGAGAAGGTGTTCGTGTGCGTTCTGCATATTGAATTATATTGATCATTCTTCTTGTCGCATCTGAGGTCTGCCTGCCCCTGATGAATCCCATCTGGTCATTGCTCACTAATGTAGGTAGTATGTTTGATAAGCGTTTAGCTAATGTTTTGGTGTAAATTTTCACATCCGCATTTAATAATGACATGGGTCTGTAATTGGCTGTGTTTGAGGGGTCTTTTCCCGGTTTAGGTATAGTGATTACATATGCTTTGAGCATTTCTTGAGGAAATTTGGAGGTGCGTGCTGCCTCAGTGAACATTGCATTGAGGTGGGGGGTTAGGAGATCACATAGGGATTTATAGTACTCGCTAGGAAGGCCATCTGGTCCCGGTGATTTTCCTGTGGAAAGGGATTTGATGGTGTTTGCTACTTCCTCGTTGGTGAACGGGGCGTTGAGTTTAGTCAGTTGTTGTTGTGATAGAGAGGGGAGATTGAGGGTGTTTAGGAAGGTGTCAATAATTTGTTCTGAAGGTTGTGGTGTGTGGGGATCGTCTTTGAGATTGTACAGATTCCCGTAATAAGTTGCAAATTGGTCCGCTATGCCCTGTGGGTTGGTGATCTTGTGACTCAGTGATGGGTGTAATAGGTATGCTATTCTAGCCTTGGCCTTAATTGACTTAAGTTTGGTGGCTGGTAGCTTGCCTGCTCTGTTTGCATTAGCGTAGTGAGTGGCTTTGATGTGTTTCATAATGTTATTATGTCTGTGTAGTAGGAGTGTCCTTAGTTCCTCTCTGAGAGATTGAAGAGTGTTGGAGGTTTGCGGCGTAATGTTCTGTTTGTTTTGGGATTCTAGCATGTGTATTGCTTACGTAATTTCGTTTATTTTTAAGTTGCGTGCCTTCTTGGCTCTAGCCGCTTATTGTATAAGTATGCCCCTAACAAAGGCTTTGTGCGCATTCCAGACTGTGAAGGGACTGTTCACTGAGGCAGCATTAAAGGAGAAAAATTCAGTCAATTTACTTTTTAAATTTTTGGATTGGGTAGGGTCTTGTAGAATGTCAGTGTTGCAAAGCCAGATGGAAATTGGGGAGGAGACATCTCTCTCCGCTATTTGAATAGAGATGGCAGCATGATCTGACCATGATATTTGGTGGATCTTAGAAGCAGTGACCTGTTGTAACAGCCACTTGTCAGCTACAAACAGGTCGATGCGGGAGTAGCTCTGGTGCCTTGGGGAAAGAAAAGTGAAGCCTTTTCAGATGCATGTTGGCACCTCCAAATATCATATAGTTCCTCAGAGTGGAGCAAAGTACCTAGAGATGGGGATCTTCCAGAGGTGTGCGCAGTGCTGTCCATGCTGGGGTCTACTGTGAGATTGAAATCTCCACTAATCAGGAGGCGACCATATATGACCTTGTTAATGCCCTTGAATAGGGCTCGGAGAAATCAAATCTGGTGAGAGTTTGGAGCGTACAGGGTCACTAGTGTGAAGGGCTGTAGATTAATGTCACATGTGACTATGATGTACCTGCCCTCCTGGTCCAATATTGACTGTTTGAGGTTAAAGGTTAGGGAGTCTCGTATTGCTAGCATCACCCCTTTTTTTTGTGATTTGGGTCACATGCTAGGAAGATCGTGGGGTAGTGTTTATGAGCGCAGTATGGTATGGCATCCTTCTGAAAGTGGGATTCCTGGACCATTAGTATGTCGGCTTTAATTTTATTAGCATCTTCCCATAGGGAGCGTCGTTTAGCCGGGTGATTGAGACCCCTGGCATTAAGGGACAGGCATGTGATCATTGTCTTTGGGCGAAGATGTGTGCATGATCTTAGGTTGGTTACTCACAGTTCTGCAGTTCCTTGGAGGACAGGATATATCCAGGGAAGGGGCCGGTTGTTGAAGAATGACCTTATGAGGCTGTGGGAGATCCGTGCTGGTGCAGTCCAGATGGAGTTCATACCTGATGATGACCTTGTTCAGAGGGTGTGACATGTCATGTACCGAATAGAAAGAAAAAGAGTTATAAACATTATGTAGAGTTTGAACCGAACTTGAAGAGGAAAGTACAACATAATAAAAAAGAGGATCAGATGTGTGATCCTGAGTTTAATCTGGATTTGCCCGTTGGGGCTGGGGTGTCTAATAGGAAACATTCCTGTTGATGACCCGGAGGGATGTTATCTTTTATGTGGTAGTTGAGTGGAGCCAGAGCCGTCTTTGTCGGGTTTTTTTTGTGCTTTCTTTTTTGAGACCACTTGCCATTCGTCCCCTGAGTGGGGTATGTGTTGAATGTTCTGAGCAGGTTGAGGTGAGTCAGGTATTATTCACCATTTGCGGAGGGCTTTCAGGCCTTCCTCTAGTGAGGAGACCATGATAGTAGAGCCATTGTGTGTAATAGACAGGGTGGCAGGGTGTTTCCATTTATGTGGTATGGCATGATTTCTGAGTGCCTTCGTAATAGTCGCAAGGTTGCGTTGTCATTGTAGTGTGTGCCTAGAGAGGTCTGGGAGCAGCTGTAATGGGCATATTGCTCAGGCAGGCTCCCGGCTCTCCTTACTGTGGATAGTAGCTGTTCTTTCACATGAAAGAAGTGCACCCTTAATAGGACATCTCTAGGGGTTTCAGCGGGCAGGAACGAGGGTTTTGGTACCCTATGGATCCTGTCAATTATTAAATCCTGTGAGGTTAGGCTTGGAGCTAATGTGGAGAATAGCGTGAGAGCGTACTGCTGGAGCTGTTGGGGTGGCACCAATTCCAGTATTCCCCTAATTTTTACATTGTTCCTTCTGCTTCTGTCTTCTAAACTTGCTAGCTTGTCTTTTATCCAGTCAATATCCTCTGTATGCCCGTTGTGTGCATCCACCAGGGAAATAAATGGGGCGGCATACTCAGTCAGTCTGTCCTCCATTTTGCTCACCCTGTGTCCCAAAGCTAGAACTTCTTTGTGGCAGTGTTGGATGTTGCTTAACATGTCTGTTGCTAGAGATTCCCTTAGGGAGATCAGCATGTCCTTCAGCATAACGTCTGATACAGGTTGGCCTGATGTAGGGAAGGCCTCTATGGGATCTGTTCTAATGGCCCCTCTGGCGGAGGCTTCGTTCTGCTGCTCTCCCATGTCCATGCTTGTTCCTTCCTCCTGTCTGGATGGGGAATCCCTGCGGGGTTTAGATTTAGCTGGGCTTCTCAGTGTGGGGCTAAATACCGCTGTGTGCTCACCGTTATGTAGGTCTGTACATCTGTTACCTGCTTGTGCCGATTGCGCTGCTGCCTGTTCCGCTGTCTTCCCCGCGTGCTCTGAACCGGCGCCATCTTGCTGAAGGCCGCTCGGCATGGAGGTGAAGAACTCAGGGATTTTTTTGAGATGCGCAGGTTCGCACCTGCGCTTAGACATCTCCGCAGCTTCTCTGAGCGTTCCGGTGTCGGATCCTTCGGCTTCGGTCTGTGTCCGTGGCGGCTCGGCGGTTTGCTTAGCCTTTTCCTCCGACGGTCTGGCGGAGCTCTCTCTCTAAGCGTCCATGCTGGAGCTCGGCCGGACACGCCCCCCTCCCCTATAGCAGTTTGATATGATTTTAGAACAATAATCTGCCCCTTGCAGCACCAGCAGGAACCTGACCCTATGGCAGTAGGAGATGATTTTAGAACAATAATCTGTCCCTTACAGCAACAGCAGGAACCTGACCCTATAGCAGTAGGAGATGATTTTAGAATAATAATCTGTCCCTTACAGCAACAGCAGGAACCTGACCCTATAGCAGTAGGAGATGATTTTAGAACAATAATCTGTCCCTCTAAGCAGTAGACTCTAACTAGTCCAGTCAGATTGTTCTGTAATGCAGGATGAGATGTTATTATATCTGCAATCTGTCCCTAAAAGCAGTAGTAGTAGTAATCTCTACCTAGTCCACAATTAGATTGTTCTGTAATGCAGGATGATATGTTATTAGATCTGCAATCTGTCCCTCACAGCACCAGCAGCATCCTCTCCCTACACTAGCCTGAGAGCATATGACATGCAGCACTACGTGACTCCAGCTCATACAGAGGCTGGGTAACATGATGCACTGGCCAATCACAGCCATGCCATTAGTAGGCATGGCTGTGATGGCTTCTAAGGGCAAACCAGGGAAATGCTTGTTGATTGGCTGCCCTGCAGCTATTCAACAAGCGGGAAAAAAATACCAGAACCCAGAACCCGAACCCGAACTTTTTTTCAAAAGTTCGGGTCCCGAACACCGCAAAGTTTGGTATGAACCCGAACTTTACAGTTCGCTCAACTCTATCTATCATATCGAAATCAATACAAGATAAACATAAACAATCGCCCATAAATTGCCTTCAGCATCAATTCACTCTTACTCAATAAGTTAGGTTTTCATATACTCATCATACCAGTTATGCCATTTTCCCCTCTGCTTCTCACAAGATATGTGGTTCCCCTGAGAGGAGGTGTATGATTCCTCATAAGTGGCATGTGTGTGGGTAGTTGTGAAAATTTCACTAATGGAAGGAGCCGCACTCAGTCTCCAATGACAGACCAACACTAACCTTGTACTTAGTAGGAGATGAGAGATGATTGTTCTATGGTCTTTAGGGAACGTCTCTAACCCCAGGGATAGCATTGGGGAATGTTGGTTCCTAGTATTTGATTACACTTTTGGAAGACAGTTGACTATAGAGGTTTTAGCACCGGACAGGTCCATAGTGTGTGTAGTAATGTTCCTACTTCTCCACAGTTTCTCCAACAAGATGGTGAAGCCTGAGGGTCGAATTTAGAGATTCTGAATGGGGTTAAGTACCACCTCATTAGAATCTTTTGGTATAGCTCCCATAAGTTGACGCTTTTTGTCGATTTGTATGTTAATTTTATTGCCTGTTGCCATTGGTCATCTGTAAACTCCAAGTGCAAATCTTTTTCCCAGGCTAGGATGTGTTGGGGTTTGATGAAATGGGTTTTATTATCTATTGCTTTGTACAACAGAGATATACCCTTTGTTTTGGTCTCAGATGTTTTGTAGTATTGGGCTATCTGCCATGGGAGGGACAAAGAAGAATTAATATTTGACTTTGATGGTAGGGGACCAAGTTTTACTCCTGATATTTGAGAGATTACTTGCTAATAGGAAGTAATAGGTATTATGGCCTTGGATTTGGTTGGTCCCCAAATCCAACCATTTGTTGTCTGTGTGCTGTTGGAACCAGGCTTTAAGTTGTGCTAAAATTGCAGCCTTGTGGTAGTCTTTCAAGTTCATTAGGCCCACCCCTCCTGCTTCCCTCGTGTTTGTTAGATTGCGGTATGCATACCTTGCCTTTTTCCCTTTCCAAAGAAACTGATTGACCACAGATTGAGCTCCTTTGAAGAAGGAGTTAGGCACTGGTATGGGTAGTGTCCTAAATATATATAAAAATTGAGGCAGTATATTCATTTTAAAGGCGGCTAGTCGCAATGACCAGGAGAGTTCATCCAGTGATATATCTTGGCGTTTAGGCCTTCATTTAGTAGTGGGAGGTAGTTTTCTTTAAATAAATCTCCTGTCCTAGGTGTCAAAGTGATTCCCAAGTACTTTATGCCTGTGTCTTTCCACACATAAGGAAAGGAATTTCTAAGTTTTTGTTTAACCTGGGGAGGAATATCTAGTCCTAGTATATATGATTTGGAATCATTTACTTTATAATAGGAAACTTGGTTGAACAGATTTAGTGATGCATGTACCGAAGCCAGGGATTTTTCCACATCCGTAAGCATAAGTATTATATCGTCTGCAAATAAGCTGATTGTATGAGACTGTTTATAACCCTTAAATCCAGATATATCTGGATGGTTGCAGATGTATGTGGCTAGTGGTTCCATTAGTAAATTAAAAATTAATGGAGAAAGCGGGCATCCCTGGCGGGTCCCATTCGTGATCTTGAAGGGAGAAGAAAGCCCCCCTGAGGTGAATACTCGAGCCGTCGGAGTAGTTTACACAGCCATTATTGTGGAGCTTATGTTCCATTCAAACCCAAAGGCTGACAGAGTTTTGGTCAGGTATCCCCAATGAATGCGATCAAAAGCCTTCTCTGCGTCCAGTGTAAGGAGCAGAGAAGGCTTCCCCCGCTGAGTGATGTAATGTATGATGTTTACCATTCTTCGCGTGGCATCTGTGGTCTGTCGGCCTCTGGTGAAACCCGATAGATCTGAATTAACGAGGGTGGGGAGAACATCTTGCACTCTAAGGGCTATAACTTTAGCATATAGTTTAAGGTCATTGTTCAGAAGAGAGATAGGTCTAAAGTTTTGCGGTACAGATGGGTCTTTCCCTGGCTTGGGTAAGGATATAATCATTGCTTGTAACATTCCTGAGGGAAGGAGGAAGAGGCAGCAGCATTGTTAAAAATGCGTGTAATATAAGGTACCAGAATGTATTTGAAAGCTTTGTAATATTCCCCTATAAAACTATCCGGGCCCGGGGATTTATTGTTGGGTAGTGATTCAATTGCATTCTGTATTTCACTAGGCTGAAATGGGGAGTTCAGACCAGCTAATAGATCAGGGGTTAATTTAGGAAGGGATATTTTATGCAAAAAAGTGTCAATCAGTGTCAGTGTTGGTTGGAAAGTATTGGGGTCATCCTTAAGATTATATAATGAGCCATAGTATTTGCTAAAAGCGTCCGCTATGTCTTTTGGGTGGTCATGCTTTTCTTTAGTGTGAGGATGAATAAAGTATGGTATTTTTGTTTTATGTCTATAACCTCGTAGCCGCTGAGCTAGTACCTTACCCGCCCTGTTGCCCAGTGCATAGTACTGCATTTTAAGTTTCCTGGAGGCTTTTTCAAAGCTGTCCATTGTCCATGTAATTTGTTTTATTTTCATTTGGCGCTGCCTCTTAGCTCCTGCCACCAGTTTGATAAAAAACCCCTTCATATACGCCTTACGGGCATTCCACAATATGAAATCATCTGTTACAGTGTTCTCATTGATAAGAAAAAAATCTTGTAAGTTTTCTTCCAAAACTTTCTTGGTCTGAGACCTCTGTATCAAATAAGTATTTGCCCTCCATATTGGGGCACTTGTAGTGGATAGGGAGTCTTTTAATGTTATAGTTACTGATGCATGGTCTGACCATGTGATCGTGTTGATAGAGGATGAGGTAGATTTGGACAGTACCTGCTGATCTACCAGGAACAGGTCAATTCGTGAGTAAGTGCGATGCGCTGTGGAAAAAAAGGAGTAGACTCTCTCCCCTGGGTGAAAGCACCTCCATAGATCAAAGAGATCATTGTGGTGGATCCATTTTTGCAGATGAGGGCGGTATCCTTTTGGTGGTGCTGTGGAGTCTATAGCTGGGTCAGACGTGAGATTTAAGTCTCCGCATATTATTAGGGAGCCTTTCTGGTCCGGATTTTCTTTATTATTTTGTTTAGGAAACTAATCTGATGAGTATTAGGTACGTAAATGTTTGCAATAGTATAGGTCGTTGAGTTAATGTCACACAATAGGGTGATATATCGCCCCTACACATCTTTGATTTCCTCATGCAAAGTAAAGGAGACTGTATCTCTCACTGCAATAAGGACTCCCCTTTTTTTTCTTCTGCGTTTGCTGTGAACACATATGGAAAACTTCTGTGTGTGCATTTAGGTGGGGCTCAATTGCCAAAGTGAGATTCCTGTGCACAAAATATGTCACATTTAAACTGTAGGGCTTCATCCCACATGGATCTCTTTTTGACCGGATGATTAAGACCTTTTGTATTTATTGTGATAAGTTTTAACCCCATATTTGGTTCTCTAAGGCAGGGGTAGGCAACCTGGGGCCCTCCAGCTGTTGCAAAACTACAAGTCCCATCATGCTTCTGGGAGTAATTGTAACTGCCAGCCTTGCAATGCCTCATGGGAAATGTAGTTCTGCAACAGCTGGAGGGCCACAGGTTGCCTACCCCTGCTTTAAGGGATAAGCAAATTCGTCTCTTTTCCATTTTTTAGGCTGGAGCTCCCTCTAGTGGCCTAAATATGTGCAGACTCTTCTTGCTGTGTGATTTGGTGTGCAAGTGCATTTTGTACTTACATTTTTCCTAGCTAGCAAGGACGTCTCTTTGGTGGTACAGCTGGTAGAATGATAGATACATGACCGCGACTCACCCTTCTCAATCGGGTTCTTCCTTGGTGGTCTCTGGTCTCTGCGATATTTCTTGGTGGGTCCAGTAGTGGTTGGCGCTGACTGCAATGGGCGAATAACAGGCAAAACACAAAGAATAACATAGAAAAGATAGGTAAAACGGTAACTGATAAAAGTCAAGAAATGGTAGCTGTTCGCTGCTCAAGAACATTTGGGGACAAGTCTGTGACATGAGAGGGGTCCCTCCCTCCGCGAGCGTCAGGGATTAGATAACAGGACTTTAGACTCAGTTGTGGCTTTTAGAGTTTTTGGATGTGACTACTCTCCAGTCTTGTTCGATTGGAGGGATGCTGTGCCTTAATGGGGGGTCATTATTTGGTTCTGGAACAATTTACCATTTTATTTCCAGCGAATCAACAACATGTGCGGTGCCTTCTTTGGTTATCGTCATTTTTGTGGGGTATCCCCATTTATATCCAATATTGTGATTTCTGAGGGCTTTAGTGATGGTATTGAGGTTTTTCCTCTTCTGTAGAGTGTATTGCGAAAGATCTGCAAAAAATTGGAGCTTCTGGAATTGTGGGGGAATTTTCTCTGCCTTACGCATAGTTGCCATTAGCTTTTCCTTAACGTGATAAAAGTGCAGACGCAAAATGACATCCCTGGGTATTTGCTTAGACAGGTACGCTGGTTTTGGCAGGCGGTGTATCCTATCAATGGTTATGTCCATGTCTGTAACCTCTGGTATTAACCCTTTGAAAAGATCAGAGGCATAGGCCTGGAGGTCAGCTTGCTGCACTGATTCCGGAATCCCCCTAATCTTTAGGATGTTCCTTCTGCTTCTGTCCTCCATGTCAGCTAATTTGGCCTTTAGGGCTTCCATTTCATTCTCTTTGGAGTCATGGGCATCAAGTAATTTATAGTTGATGCAAATTCTCCCATTTTAGATTCAACATGCTCTACTCTATTTTCCACCTCCCTTATCTCCCTGTGGAACCTTTGCATGCAGGAGACAATGTCAGCCTGTAGTGAGCTTCTGAGGGAGAACAGCATATCCTTCAGCACTGAGTCTATCACTGGGGTGTTTGAGATGGGGAATTCCTCTATTGAATCTGGGAGTTCTCTCGTCTCCTCTCCAGACTCAGTGCCTGTGCTGGGTGCCGGGCTGCATCCGCTGCCATCCGCCCTAAATTTGGCTTTGGCTGGGCTGGCAGATTGTGGTGTGGGAGGGTAGGATCCAGAGCTGCCTTTCGAGCCTGAATTGATCCTTTTCAATCCTGGATTAGGTGCTTGGGCTGTGTGAGTATGTGCAGGTGTGGATGATGAACCGGCGCCATCTTGCCTAACTCCATCCGCGGCCTGTGTGAAATAGTCAGTTTCTGAGGCTTTCTGTCCTCTATGAGTTTCCTCGTCATTGCCTCTGGGTTCCTGGCTTCCAGATCGCCCTGTGTGGATGAGCAGTGTTCGCTCCTGAAGTCCACTGTGTGCCGCTGATCTGCCCTGGCTCACGGAGCTTCTATCTCAGGCTGCCATCACGGTCCGCGGCCAGCCACGCCCCCCCTAGTTTGGATTTTGAGGGTACCCGCACGTCATTTTTTTATACATTTTGGCACGGGGTTCCCCTTAAAATCCATACCAGACTGATGGGCCTGGTTTGGATTTTTGGGGGGTACCCAACGCATTTTTTTTTTTTAATTTTGGCGCAGGGTGCCTCTTAATCACTTAAGGACAGAGCCACTTTCTGAGATTTGGTGGTTACAACTTAAAAACATTTTTTTTTAAAGAAAATTACTTACAACCCCCAAACATTACATATATTTTTCTAAACCCCTAGAGAATAAAATGGCGGTCATTGCAATACTTTATGTAATGCCGTATTTCTGCAACGGTCTTAAAATCACAATTTTCTGGGAAAAAAATCACTTTTTTGAATTAAAAAATAAGACAGTAAAGTTAGCCCATTTTTTTCTATATTGTGAAAGATATACTTCAAAATTGTGCCCGCTTGTGGATTAGCGACAAACTTTGGCACTTAAAAATCTCCATCTGCAAAGTTAAAAAAATTCTACAGGTTACCAGTTTTGAGTTACAGAGGAGGTGTGGTGCTAGAATTATTGCTCTCACTCTAACGATCGTGGCAATACCTCACATGTTGGTACAATAGATGATACCGCTCAACCTACTCCTCCTCTTATAAACTCTATATGTGCAGATATCGCCAAACAGTGTGTCTAAATATAGTCACAAATATGTGCCCAGATATTAAATCAATATCAGATTGTAGTGCATAATTCTATGGTCTACACCACACACAAATAGTTCTGGACAAAAAATATATAAAATAAAATTAATAATAAATACAATCAATAGTAAAGACTCCCACTCCCTTTGTGTAGATGTCTCTCATGTGCCAAAGTCTCTCAAAAAACACTGACATACAAGTTCATAATCCAAAGTGACTTAGTGCCATAAGTGCTCAGAAAATCTCTGAAAACGTGATTCAATCGTGCAGGAAGAGCCGATTTGGAGGTTACGTGCAGCACACCACCAAACGGGCTACTAGATAGGTGCTGTTATCCCTGTCCCGTGCTCACAGAACTCTCACCTCAATAACAGAGAAAGACCACCCAAATTGATCATAAAATCACTTCTGGAATCCTTCTCCTTTAAGACCCGTCCTGTACGTTTCTCCTCTCTCCAGTTACTGATTGTGGCTACACTCCACTAATAGCGGGTCCATCCGCATCATACTCAATCATAAGGACAAAACAAAAAGCTTTCCATGGTGTAGTACATAAAAACACTTTCATTTATTAGCACAACAAAATGCCTGCATACATCAATTAAAAACAAGAGCAGGACTTCCGGTTCCGGCGCTGCATGGAGAGGAGCTGAGAAGACCCAGCTCCGCTCCCCCCAACACAGAAATCGGCTACTAAGGCGGCTTTAACCGGGAGGGACACTCCACCCCTGCCTCCACACTCACCCGAGGACACGGATGGACCGATTTGTGGAGCGTTCAGGTCCGCGATCATCCACCGCTCAGCAAGCCCAGGGAGGAGAGACGCCACACGCTGCAGCCAACATGGCCGCCGGACCGCAGGTAGTGTCATATGCAGCGAAGCTAGCGGCCCCCCCTCCCCAGAGCACGGATGACACGGGCATACAAAACCTGCAGAACACCGCAGGATCCACCACAGCAGACCCCTCTTCTCCATCAGGCATTGCCCAGGCGGTAGTGCTCTTAATTCAGCCAATTATTACTGAGGCAGTAGATGCGGCCATACACAGAGGCCTAGAACAGCTACACACAAATCTGCAGCTGCAGGCTACCAGAATAGATCAGGCTGAGAGCAGGATCTCTACTGTTGAGGATGACACTACAGCTTTAGCTGCTGCTGTGGCTAAGTTAACCACCACCCAAAAGGAGCTCCAGGAGAAGGTCATTGACCTGGAGAACAGGGCCAGAAGAAACAACTTACGCTTTATAGGCCTCCCAGAATCTTACCCCCCCAGGGATCTTCCCAGAATCTGTGCGGTGATCATACCTGAACTGCTGGGACTCCGGGCACCCTGTGTTGTGGAAAGAGCGCACAGAATTGGCCAGCCTGCAGAATCCCGCTCTAAACCCAGGGCGGTCATTGTCCGCTATCTCAATTACGTGGACAAACAGGCCATACTGCAATCCTTCAGAAGAGCTCGCTCCCTAACGTTTGAGGGACATGACTTATTGATCTTTGCTGACTACTCGATAGAAGTCATGCAGAAAAGAAAAGCCTTCTCCCCGGTATGCTCTGCCCTCCACAACCGGGCCATCAGGTTCAGCTTGGCCTACCCGGCAACTCTTTATTTTCACTCCCCACAAGGGGAAAAATTATGTTTCACCTCACCCCAGGAAGCAGAGGCCTACTTGGCTGACTCATTACAAACAGACATGGACCAGACACCTCCATCAGAACCTAACGGGCACAGCTCCCCTAAGAAGTCCTCTCTGATGCCTAACAAACTCCGGAGCCCTGACAAGCCCCCATACAAGAGGGTTAGATTTGGACGTCTGGATACCTCCCCATCACGGGAGTAGCCTGACTACGCCACTGCCGCTGTGCTGAAACACACACCCAGGGTCTCACCACTAAATCCCACAATCTACACATCTAAGACCCTTACCCAAGGAACTGCTGCACGTTTAATCACAGCTGACCGATCAACGAACTGTAAGTGACTCATTTTAGTTGGCCTAGAGAGGCCATCCTTCACCTGTTGTTCAAACCCTTTCATAGCCAGTTCGCCATTATGCCACGAGGCTGTGGACTGTTAATATGTACGTTATAAATGTTTATATTTGCCTGTTTTAAGAAATGTTATAGATCCCGTATCTTGGTTTAGGGGCACGGTAAAGGTGGCGGTTGGTGTCTCCTGCGAGCTTGCCCACGGGGGTTCCCACGTGCAGGCGGGCCCGCAACGGACACCAAGGCCGGTCACTCATCCGCTAAAGTTATGTTCACTCGGACCCCGAACGGGCCCAGTATGTAATGACATGGTATGTACCTTTCACAAACCTATCACCCTCCTCCATACTCTCCCCCCCTCCCCTCCCTCTCTCCCCCACCCTCCCCTCCCTCCCCCACACCCTCACCCCCCCCCCCCCACGCTCTCCTTATCCATCCCCCCCTTTTTTTTGTCCCTCCCGGCCCTGACTTGACTTTCTTCGGCGGGGGCGGTCAGCTTTGTTGCTGGTTAAACCCCATGCAGAAAAAAGGGAAGTCCGTAAAAGTTGTGTTTCTTGGCACTTCCATCCGGTGCGTAAGTTGCTGCTGTATAACATCTCCCAGGTGCAAATATGATGGCTCTCTTTTTCCCTTACTCCCCAGCTCTAAAGGGCTCTATGGCGACTATTCCAGCCGTTGGTCTTTCCCCACTTTCTTTCACAACTGTATGACATTATGGATCCCTCAGAGCTCAGGAGTAACTTGAAAATAGTTACTTGGAATGTCAAGGGGCTGCGTTCCCCACATAAGCGTATGCAGGTTCTCAGACACCTGAAAAGGCTGAAGGCTGATATAGCTCTCTTGCAAGAGACTCATCTTGAAGCAGACGATCTCCCTAGGCTCCGCAAGCTGTGGGTGGGTGAGGTGGTCGGATCCCCCTCGGTGGGGAGGAAGGCAGGAGTGGCCATCCTCCTCCACAAACGTCTCCCAGCCACTATTCGAACAATAGACACAGACACCGTAGGACGCAGGGTCACTATCCACATCACACTGGCCAATAGAGATTTGGCCCTTTCTAACGTCTACGCAGAGAACTCCCCTACCCAAACTTTTTTTCGAGAATTGACCACATGGGTTCTACAAATCCCAGAACCCCTCCATCTACTGGGAGGCGACTTTAATTCCACCATGGACCCCGGAGATGATCGTTCCGTAGGAATGTCACTCCAGCCATCTAACCCGAAACAATCCTCCATGCTAGCTCACACTATTGAATCCCTTAAACTGACCGACGTTTGGCGCGTAAAACACCCCATTGATAAGGAATATACCTTCTACTCATCCCCCCACAATTCATTTTCCCGAATAGACTATTTCTTTGCGTCCCATGCCCTTCTTCCGTTGGTAACTTCGGCAGGCATAGAAAATATGGCAATCTCAGACCATTCCCCAGTCACTATCCTTATGGGTAGACCCCAAGGTTCAACTTGGCGATTCCCATCCTACCTTTATAATAATGAAGAACTTAAAAATTCCCTTCAGGTCGCATGGGCAGAATACACGGCAACAAACAAAGAACACCTCTCCACACCCAATCTTTTCTGGGAAGCGGGGAAGGCTGTCCTAAGGGGACATATTATTGCCTTCGCAGCTCGCTTCAAAAAGAAGGCTCGGGCAAGCCTGACCCTAGCCAGTAACACACTCCCAGGCTCATAAGACACTTAACAATTCAAGGACCCCTGAGAACATTCGGGCATGGCAGCAAGCCAAAAATGCCTTTGACCACTGGTCTGCCCAACAGGAATCTATCCACCAGTTCCACTCCTCTTTGCTCTTCCACAAATATGGAAACAAGGCGGGAGATGTGTATGTATTCCTATCACTGACCCCTTACCAGACTCTAACGGTATAAAAGATACGGACGGC
>BLSH010523373.1:246887-259033 GCA_018402905.1 Glandirana rugosa
ACGTAAATCTACGACCCGTAGATCCACCGTCACCGACATAAAAAAAAAGGCGACGTCGTCTACCCCGTCTCTTTAAACGGTCGACTTTGTTATACTTACGTGTTGCTGTAAATCCTTGGAGTTGAACTCCTGATGTTGATATCTTTGTAACACTGTAAAACTTCAATAAAAATTTATCTTAAAAAAAAAAAAAACAAGAGCACATGAATAGAAATAAACGGCGTAATTCCACCTCTCACTCTGCTTCCAGTCTCGTGTGTCCTCCGGTCACGTTCTCCTACGCGTTACGTCACGTCAGGTGACTTCATCAGGGTCATGAAGCACACACCACCAGCTGTAGGCTATAGCTGGCAAATTTCTCTGCCCCATCTGCTGCAGCGGAAAAAAAAATACAGCCACTGCCACCTAGATGCCCAGCATCTAAATGCAAGCTTGTCAAAGCTGCTGGCTCTCCAACTTCTGCCTTTCCACCTAGTGGATTCAGCCCCCTTCCGTGAATTTGCGTAAGGCCATTCCATCTCTCTACCATCACTTTGAAGGCAATGTTGTGGCATCGTTGGGCAAGGCAGTCAGCCACAAAGTTCACATTACTGCTGACACATGGTCCACCAAGCATGGGCAGGGATGATATATTTTGCTCACGGCACACTAGGTAACGCTGCTTGCAACTTGGAAGGATGCAGGACAGTGCTCAGTGCTGCAGCTTGTTGTGCCCCTACATCTCCATACAGCTGGTGATGATACAAGATTTGTCAGCTCTACCCCCTCCTCCTCCTCCATGCCCTCCTCTGCTGAATTGTCCTATGAACCTGAAATACCCCCTAAGCTTTCAAAGGGCTATTCAATGAGTCAGGATAAAAGGTGTCATGCTGCACTTCAGCTGGTGTGTCTAGGGGACAGGAACCACAGCAGAGATTCTTTCAGCTCTGCAGGGACAGGCCCAGAGGTGGTTCACGCCACATCAGCTGGAGCCAGGAATGGTGGTGTGCAACACTGGCAAAAACCTCCTGTCCGCCCATAGACAGGGAAAGTTGACATATGTGCCCTGCCTGGCACATGTCCTCAGTTTGGTGGTGCAGCATTTTCTAAAAAGGTACCCAGGGTTGGAAGATCCACTAAAGCAGGCCAGAAGAGTCTGTAGCCATTTCAGGTGGTCATACAGAGCCAGTACTCAGTTGGCTTAAATTCAGTAAGAAATCAATTTGCCCATAAACCGCCTGATTTGTGGCATGCCCACCAGGTGGAACTCGACTTTGGCAATGCTGCAGTGGCTGTACATGCAGCAGGGGGCAATCAATGAGTACCTGTGTGAGTATGGCACAACGACAGGCGCAGGCCATCTCTGCCTTTTTCCCCCCACCAATGGCTGCTCATAAAGGATGCATGCACTGTACTGTCACCATTTTAAAGGCCACAAGGATAGTAAGCCGTGGCAATGCATGCATCAGTGACACAATCCCCATTGTGTTCCTGCCTGAGCAGACTCCCTTTGGCATTATGGACAGGGCACTTGAGGCAGAGCAGCGAGAAGAAAAGGAGGACTTCCTTTCCTCTCAAGGCTCACTTTATGCAGACACCATTGTTCCTATGCCACAGAACAAACAAGAGGGGAGAGAGGAGGAGAAGGAGGAGGAGGAGGATTCTGGTGGTTTCGGAGGCATTGAAGCAGAGGAAGACATACAGTATCTCACAAAAGTAAGTAACGCACAGAACTATATGCCGTTAAACTTGCAGTAATGCAATGAAATATACAGTATCTCACAAAAGTGAGTATGCCCCTAACATTTTTATAAATATTTTATTATATCTTTTCATGTGACAACACTGAAGAAATGATACTTTGCTACAATGTAAAGTAGTGAATCTACAGCTTGTATAGCAGTCTAAATTTACTGTCCCCTCAAAATAACTCAACACACCGCCATTAGTCTAACATGTCTAAACCACTGGCAACAAAAGTGAGTACACTTGAAAATGAAAGTTAAAATGTCCAAATTGGGCCAAAAGTGTTA
Source organism: Glandirana rugosa (assembly GCA_018402905.1). Taxonomy (NCBI): domain Eukaryota; kingdom Metazoa; phylum Chordata; class Amphibia; order Anura; family Ranidae; genus Glandirana; species Glandirana rugosa. The sequence continues at coordinate 248,900 of BLSH010523373.1, forward strand.
ATATTTTGTGTAGCCACCATTATCTTCCAGCACTGCCTTAACCCTTTTGGGCATGGAGCTCACCAGAGCTTTGCAAGTTGCCTCTGGAGTCCTCTTTCACTCCTCTATTACAACATCACGGAGCTGGTGGATGTTAGAGACCTTGCGCTCCTCCACCTTCCCTTTGAGCATGCCCCACAGATGCTCAATAGGGTTTAGGTCTTTAGACATGCTTGGCCAGTCCATCATCTTTACCCTCAGCTTCTTTAGCAAGGCAGTGGTCCTCTTGGAGGTGTGTTTGGGTTGTTCTCATGTTGGAATACTGAACTGCGGCCCAGTCTCCACAGGGAGGGGATCATGCTCAGCTTCAGTATGTCACAGTACATGTTGGCATTCATGGTTCCATAAATTAATTGTAGCTCCCCAGTGATGACAGCACTCATACAACCCCAGACCATGACACTCCCATCACCATGCTTGACTGTAGGCAAGACACACTTGTCTTTGTACTCTTCATCTGGTTGCCGCCACACACGCTTGACACCATCAGAACCAAACAAGTTTATCTTGGTCTCATCAGACCACAGGGCATGGTTCCAGTAATCCATGTCTTTAGTCTGCTTGTCTTCAGCAAACTGTTTGTGAGCTTTCTTGTGCATCATGTTTGAAGAGGCTTCCCTCCTGGGATTACAGACATGCAGACTAATTTGATGCAGTGAGTGGTCTGAGCATTGACAGGCTGACCCCCGCCCCTTCAACCTTTGCAGTAATGGCAGCACTCATACATCTATTTCTCAAAGACAACCTCTGGCTATGACACTGAGCATGTGCACTCAACCTCTTTGGTTGATCATGGTGAGGCCTGTTCTGAGTGGAACCTGTCTTGTTAAACCGCTGTATGGTCTTGGCCACTGTGCTGCAGCTCAGTTACAGGGTCTTGGCAATCTTCTTATAGCCTAGGCCATCTTTATGTACAGTAGAGCAGCAATTCTTTTTTTCAGATGTTCAGAGAGTTCTTTGCCATGAGGTGCCATGTTGAACTTCCAGTGACCAGTATGAGAGAATGAGAGTGATAACAACATTTTTTTTCACGATCCCACCATATATGTAGTAAAGACACTTGTTCCCGATTGCAACGCCAACAGAGCTCTGGGACTGATGGGAACCATCTGTACAGTTTAGTCGGTGTATTATACCAATGAGTTAAAAGTTTATATGATGTTTCTTGTAGCCGAGTGCTGATAGAGCACTTATGGGCAAATGCGTAAGCGTGGGCCCATTGATCTTCAGTGAACTTGGTATATAAATCAGATTCCCATAGAATCTTACATATGTCCGTGTCCCGAGTATCTGAGGATTGCAACCAGGAATATGTCAATGATATATTTCCTTGGGTCTAAGAGCTTGTAAGCACAGAGACTCCAGTGGAGTAAGTTGTCTTCCAAAGTCCTTAACTCTCTTTGGATGTGGGACATAACTGTGTATTTGTCGATACATCCAGCTTGTTATGTGAGAGGGACCGCAGGCTACTTGCCTGCCCTAGAAAGATTTTTGTTTGCCTCTTGTCATGCAATGGTAGATTAGTAGGTTCTCATCCCCTGGTAAACGCAATCTGGACATATAGCCCAAACCAGGGACCAAGTCTAGATTTAAGGTTAAAGGCGTTAATGGGCATATAGGCATAGTTATGGCTGTGTTTTGTGCTATTTTCTGAGAATGTTTTAGTGTTGCATCTATTAGCATGTGTTGTTTCAGTATGCTTGGGCACAAATCCCTGGCAATCCATGGGGTATATGCCAATGGTGTGGGGCTTGAATCTCCTTCAATAGTCACCCAGTCCTTGCTATCAACATGCAATGCCAGTCAATTATGCACGTTAGATGAGTAGCATAATAATAAGTAATATTTAAAATTTAGGAAGCCCATACCTCCTTCTTGTTTAGCTCATTGAAGCAAGTAAAGCTTAATGCGGGGTCATTTTGAGGTCCAAAGAAATTTCCTTAGTCTTAGTATGCCTTGTAGCACTTGAAAGAAACTTGATGGAAGCAAGATTGGAATGGTCTGGAAGAAGTACAGTATCTTAGGCAGAATGGTGATTTTGATAACGACCGCCTTGTCGAACCAGGAGATATGTTTTAGTGTCCAGTTTTCTAAATCCCGTTTAATATTTTGTAATAGTGGTTTAAAATTAGAGTCATAAAGTGAATCTAACTTTGGGATCAAAGTTACACCCAAGTATCTGAGCCTATTCTCTTTTTGAACTCACAGTTTGTCCTAGTTTGGGACAGAGTATGTGGGCTCAGGGAGGATAACACCAAATTTAACATACCTGCTCTCCATTCACACCTGAAACCTTATAACACTGAGTCACATGACACCAGAGAGAGAAAATGGCTAATTAAGCCCAATTTGGACATTTTCACTTAGGGGTGTACTCACTTTTGTTGCCAGTGGTTTAGACATTAATGGCTGTGTGTTGAGTTATTTTGAGGGGACAGAAAATGTACACTGTTATACAAGCTGTACACTCACTACTTTATATTGTAGCAAAGTGTCATTACTTCAGTGTTGTCACATGAAAAGATATAATAAAATATTTACAAAAATGTGAGGGGTGTACTCACTTTTGTGAAATACTTGTAAGTCAAACAGTAAGCGATGGCTTTCCATCCCCAGAACCCTTGAGAGTAATACGTGGCTGGAAGGAGGCAGTTCCATGTTATCCTGAGTGACCCCAAGGAATCTGCTTGTCGTGCCTTGGCAAATTTGCTGTGCATGGGATCTCTCATGCTTCAAAGCCTGCGAAAGGACCCAAGAATATGTGGCATAAAGGAGAAGGATCACTATTGGTTGGCAACCCTCCTTGACCACCGTTATAAGGGGAAAGTCTCGCAACTCATCCTGTCCCCACAGAGAGTGCAGGATGAAATCTCTTAAGAACACCTTAAAGTGGATTTTATCAAACATTTTTCCCCGACTCTGGTAGTGTCATGGAAAACATAGTTTTAAGGCTTCTGCTGGTCAACAGAGGAGCGGTGGAGAAGGCTGACGCCTAAGTGATGCATTTCACTTTTTTTAGTCCTCGCCGCCCTGGGCTGTCAGCTTCAACATCCCATCGGCACCACCTGCATCACATGATGAACAATTATTTAGGGGAGAAAACAGAAATGGGAAGCTTTCCAGTCAACAATCCACTAGGTCATGAGACTAGACCACTGCCCAGAACTTGCCAGTATGCTATTGACCTGCTGGGCTGCCCTGCATCCAGAGTGTTTTCCGAACAAGCATTCAGTGCTGCTGGAGGTTTTGTTACTAATCATAGAATGCGTCTGTCCATAGACTCCGTGGACCGTCTGACTTTTATCAAAATGAATCGGCCCTGAATTACCAGCAGCTATGAAGCCCCTGATGCCGATATTGCAGATTAATTGTTTTTGGGATGTGGAATCTCTGCAGGACATCAGGGCTGCCTAGCATTGTGGGTGTTGATTTCATGTGGAAGAATGTTTTTGGCGTAGGCTTCATGGGCACAATTAACACCCAAAGACCAATTTTTCTGCACCTGTTTGACAGGTGCATATCATTGCAATTTTTTTACAGCAAGGCAAATTCTTGCTTTCCTCAAGAGTACCTCTATAGGGTTATGGTGTGAAGACACCATTGACACCCAGAGCCCAATGTTTCCACACCTTTTTGACAGGTGCATATCATTGCAATTTTGACAGCAAGGCCAATTCTTGTTTTCATCAAGAGTACCTTTAGAGGGTTACGGTGTGAAGGCGCCATTGATACCCAAAGCCCAATTTTTCTGCACCCGTTACTTCTATCCAAAGTCTGTGGAAGAGACACCAGAATTTATTCAAAAAATCTCTAATCTTGTTCCCAGTGCACTACATTGTGGCCTCATCACAAAGACTGGCTCCCCAAGTCGTTGTTTACAAAATAAAGGAAGCTTGCAGGAAAAAAATGTCATTTTTTGGGCTTTATATTTATATATATTTATTTATGTATATTATTATTGATGCAGAAGATTCTATGCTTGGTACAGGTGTGCCACTTTACAGGTAGACTAAGGGGACCCCCCAGGCACTATATTGAAAGGAATTCTTAATTTTTATACTTTCACTTTAACCACTTGCTTACTGGACACTTAAACCCCCCTCCTGCCCAGACCAATTTTAGGCTTTCAGCGCTGTTGCATTTTGAATGACAATTGTGTGGTCATGCAATGTTGTACCCAAACAACGTTTTTATCATTTTTTCCCCATAAATAAAGCTTTCTTTTGGTGGTATTTGATCACCTTTGTGGTTTTTATGTTTTGCGCTATAAACAAACAAAGAACGACGATTTTGAAAAAAAAAACAATATTTTTTACTTTTTGCTATAATAAATATCCAAAAAAAAAAATATAAAAAAAAATATTCATTGGGTTTGGCCGAGATATATTCTTCTACATATTTTTGGTAAAAAAAATGTATTAATTGGTTTGCGCAAAAGTTATCGCATCTACAAGCTATGGGAATTGATTTATGGCGTTTTTATTATTTATTTTTGTTTTACTAGTAATGGTGACGGTCTGCGATATTTATCGGGACTTTGATATTGGGGCGGACATGTCGGACATTTTTTACATATTTTTGAGACCAATGACATTTATACAGTGATCAGAAATTTAAATGTCCACTGATTAATGTATAAATGTCAATGGCAGGGACGGGGATAACCTGCAGGAGGCAGTGAAGGGGTTAACTGTGTTCCCTGTATGTGTTCTAACTGTGTTGGGTTGGGGCTGGCAGGGACATAACAGATCTAACTGATCCTAGTGACAGAGATCAGTAGATCTGCTATGTCCCCCTTCACAGAATGGAGAACCGCCATGTTTACATTGGTGGTTCCCTGTTCTGCAGCTCTGACAGGTGATCGCGGGTCACGAGCGGACATCAAGTCCGCCCGACCCATGGGCATGCCCACGCAGCGTGCGCCGCCGCCTGTGAGTGTGCACGGGAGCGTGCACAAGGACTTACGTCCATTAAGGTCCGCTCGCCAATTGAGATTCACGCTGTGGCCGTTTTTCAGCTATAGCGCAGTTCTGAAGGGGTTAAGCATCAATAAATCACTGCTCATTTAAAAATTACGTTTTTTACAATTTTTTTTTCATTTATACATGTCCCCCAGGGCAATACCCAGACCCCCATAACCATTGTATGCCCAATTACTTACAAATAAGCCTGGGCACTTTTGATTTTTCACATTTGGGTCCCATAGACTTTAATGGGGTTCATTATTTTGTTCCGAACTTTCCTGATGTTCGAAAATTCTAGTGTGAACCAAACAGGGGTTCGTTCGGCCCATTCCTACTACCCTTATTTTCCTTATTTCTATGCACACATATGAACAGATTATCAATAATTTAAATGTGCATTTTACAATCCAAAAATTGAAAATTGCTAGCTTGAGGCAGCCTTAAGGAGAAAGAGTTGACTTCCCATGGGACAAAGGTACAAGTGCTGCCTCGCAGGCAGTGAACAGCTGCTTTGGTGACAAATGCCAGATGGAGACAGAAGAAAAAAGATTTTGAGAGGATTAGAAAACACAGATACAGTAAAATTGCTTTGAAAGATGCTTTTTAACTTGACTAACACAGAAAACCATCCTATGAATTATTAATCTGCAATTTGAGAAAATAATAGCTTAAATGTTTCAAGCACTCCAGATATTTACAGGAACAATTAAGAGCCATTATATAAAAACACAACACATTTCCTTAATCTCTTTCTTTTCTCATTATATAATCATCTAAGTAAACATAAGGTCCAGTTTTCACCGTAAATGTCCCTGAGGTCTTTGTTTTAGCAGTCAAAGATAGTTATGCTTTGGCTGACATATGTTACCTCTGACCCTAACTAGCTGATATAGAATAGACAGACCCAGGTAGCAAGAAAAGATAGATAGATAGATAGATAGATAGATAGATAGATAGATAGATAGATAGATAGATAGATACCCAGGTGCAATATGATTAAAATGGTAAACTCACAAACTTTGCTTAACGGCTTCCACACCGAGTGCAGTATGTGTGGATGCATCCTGCGAATCGCCGTAAAAAGGCGGCGATTCGCACAGGTGCAGCTAGGGGGCGAGTGCGCGCCGCTGCCGGCGCACTCTCGTGCCTGACACACTCTGGGGGAGTGTGCCCATGGATCGGGCGGACCCGATGTCCGCCGGCAAGCCGCAATGAGCTGCCAGAGCCAAAGAGCGGGGAACCGCCGATGTAAACACGGCAGTTCCCCGCTCTACCAATGGGGACATAAGAGATTTACTGATCCCTGTCACTGGGATCAGTTAGATCTCTTATGCCCATGGTAGCCCAGCCCCCCCTCCACAGTAGGAACATGCCTAGGGAACACAGTTAACCCCTAGATCGCCCCCTGCAGGTTACCCCTTCACTGCCAATGACATTTATACAGTAATCAGTGGACATTTAAATTTCTGATGGCTGTATATTGTCATTGGTCCCAAAAAAGTGTAAAAAAATGTCCGACATGTCCGGCCCCAATATCGCAGTACCACTAAAAATCTCAGATTGCTGCCATTACTAGTAAAAAATAAAAAATAAATAAAAACCCCATAAATTAATTCTCATCATCCGTAAACACAGCAACTTTTGTGCAAACCAATCAATAAACACCGATTGCAATTTTTTTTTTACCAAAAATATGAGGAAGAATATAAATTGGCCAAAACCAATGAAAAAAAATGTTTTTTTTTATATTTTTTTGGATATGAATCTTAGCAAAAAGTAAGAAATATTGTTTTTTTTCGCAAAATTGTTGCTCTTTCTTTGTTTATAGCGGCGACTCAACGAGATCTGCAATTACAAACCTTTCCTCCCGGGCTTCACATCGGGGGGTATGAACTCAATTTATAAACGCTTACATATTCCTATAAATTTTCTGTCTTGGCTCCTTTCTTCTCATTTTTATTCAGCTTGTTTTTCTCCTTTTTTTTTCCATCATGATTATTTTTATTATTTTTATTATTTACGTTTATTCATGTTTATTTGTCCATGTTCTGGCTTTGCACCTACAGCTTTACATGCTTACTTCCATCACTCACCGCTAGGGGTCGCCTGTGCTCCCTCTTTCGGGGGCATTATGCGCCACCCGGTGGGTAGGCACCACTGGAGCTTGCCGCCTCGACCCATTGGCCGTCTTGGTTGCTCCTTGTTGGAGTGAGCTTTTTGTCCGAGCGGTCCTCCATCCGGAGGTACTTGAGTCTTGGTACCCTCACACAACCCTTATTAGGGAATGTGTTGTAACTATTTTCTGTTAAATTAGGTACTATATGGCACAATTCAAGGTACTTTATCTCTTGCTTACATACTCTTTAAACCTTCCAACAAAGGCATACATTGTATACTGCATATATATATTCCTACATTTCTTCTTTCTTTCTTTCTAGTACATACATACGCCTTGTGGGGGTGGGCTGGCACAGCCACCCTGGGCCTCTTGTGGTCGCATAATATCCATTGCTCTCCCCTTTAAGGTACTCGCACCCCCTGCGGTCATCTGGATCCATTATTCCAGACCTATATGGGCTGACAACTGTTTGGTTGTTGGGTGCCACCAGCATATATGTAAGTGTGTCACGTATTCTTTTGATGAACGCTTATTTACTTAGTTTACTATATAGTTTGTCTCTGCAATATGTTTATATAAAACAATGCTACATTCATATACAATTTGATCTTTCACAGACAGCTTACCCTTGTTGAACTAAACAAAGCTGCGCTTGTGAAGGGATAAAACAATAAGTGATAAAAAATATATATAGATAATGTCCGTAGAGAGTACAAAAATTGAAACCAAACAACTTATACTCCTAATCGTATAAATAAATGCAGGTGATAGTGATCAAACTAGAAGTCCATTTGTGGAAACAGAAGCAAAATCCTTAATCAGGTCCTCCAAAGACGTGAGCATGCATCACACAAGTCCAACTGTGAACGAGACCTCCACCACAAATAGTTGTGCCCTTACCGGATCACTTAGACCTCTTGTTATAGGAGGTCAAACACACGTGTGTGGATTAAGCCACCACAGGGCCACCTCGATCCTTGGTTCACGGGACACCCAAATTAATCCGTTAGATCCTCTCTTGTCTTGGGTGGGGGGTATTAGAAACCACTTCCAAGGGTAGGTATAATATGATGGTATAGCAAACGCCAATCCAACCAATTCCACTCCAGGGAAGTCACGACAACCAAAAGAGAAATGGGCCAAATAGTGTGATATCGTTTATAAACCAATTTATTAAAAAATATAAAATAAACTCACATGGATCCAGATCAACAACAGCTAGTAATAGCATAAAAACAGCCAGCGGTGATAGTGAGACAGCTCTCCACCCGATCGATTTAGTCTCTACAGGACGTCTTCCAGGGCACGGAGGCTGTCTCCTCTCACCGCTTTATATATAGTTCACAACATCTAATTACACCAATCACATCCTTCATCGGGGAGAGAGATCCCTCCCAACCTAATCATCATGTCAATCTAAGTGTCTAGCTGAGCTGGTATATTAGCCTAATTCCAGGGAATCTATAGGCACAAAAAAAGGTTGCAAGGCGTACCTCGCGCCAATCCACAGGAGCGTGTTCCCGCCGTTTGTCATACGGACCGGAAGTGTGCATTCCAGATAGAGGCGCTCGACTTCTGCTTCCTGTGTTATGTTGGCCGGATGTTGACGGATTGTGCTAGAAGCGTTCAGCTTCCGCTTCCGGAGTCATGCTGGTCAAGTGTCAACAGATTGTGATGGGAGCGCTCAGTTTCCGTTTCCTATGTCAGATTGATCGAATATTGACAAATTGTGTTCCAAAACAGGAACATTAATATAGGAACATTTTAGTTTTTGTAGTATGGGGGTAATAAGAATGGCAGAATTATAAAACCAGGATAATGTCAACAAAGACCAAAAAATAAAATAAAAATGAACAACGAAAAACCGAATATCCTGTGTTTCCACCTTCAGTTAGAAGAAAATGGAAATCTTATAAGCCATATAAGTGGCTAAAAAATCGTGAGTAAGGAAAAAAAAAAAAAAAATATATTATACATTAAATCAGACGGGAAGGGGGTTTCTCACCAACTTCAGATGTGATCAACCATTACATACAAGAACATGTGTAGATCTCTATGTAAAATCATAACAGTTCCAAATTCTAGTGTAAGTACAAAGGGAAAAAAAGGGAAGGGGAGGGGAGAAGATGGTACAAGAGAATCTACTGGATGGAAAAGGAAAGGGCACATTAAGAGCACTAGCAGAAGGAAAATCGGAAAAGGCACAGAGATAGCCAATCAGGAATTATCAATAAAACAGTTGATGTCTAAGTCAACGTTCAAGCCTAGAGGGGAGTGGCTCCTCAGAATAAAGATCCATCTGGTTTCGATCTTAGATAACTCCCTCACTTTGAGGCCCCCCTCCAGTTAGGGGTTAAACTCTCTATTCCCATAAAAAGGGTCCCTTCTGGGTTTCGTGCATGGGCCTGGACATAGTGGCGAGAGACACTATGGTTGGGATAACCTTTACGAATATTATTCAAATGCTCTCCCAACCTGATGTTGAGAGATCTTGTCGTTCTCCCAACATATTGAAGCCCGCAAGGGCACTGAAGCAAATAAACTACATGATTGGACCGACATGTAATGAGGGATTCTATATTGTACTTCCTATTGGTTATCGTTGATGAGAATTCTGTGGTTTTTCTCCTCTGTAATGAATTAATTTGGCAGACCTGGCATTGGCCACATTTGAAAAAGCCTTTCAAATTTTGAAAAAGGGGGATGTTTTTGGGAGGAGGATCTATGACATTATGTACCAACCTATCCTTCAACGATGGTACTCCTCGAAAGGTGATCATTGGGCGGGCGGGTAAGGCTGTACCCAAAATTGGGTCGTTCCTCAGGATGTGCCAATGCTTCCGAAAAACTTCTCTTACAGCCTTATGTTGAGTGGAAAAGTTGGTAACGAAAGCAAATTGGCGTCCTGGGTCGGACCTTTGATCACTGGACTTCTCCTTATGTACCAATAGCTGTTCCCTTTCCATATTTCTGATGGACATTGTAGTGGTACGTAGTTGGGTTTCCTCATAT
>BLSH010523373.1:261246-277321 GCA_018402905.1 Glandirana rugosa
ATTCTTGTCAATCTGAGCTAAGGCTAAGTAAACCCTAAACGTGTATCCTTACTGGTGATAACTATCGTCCAGGGATCCCGTTATAGTGTTTGTAGGGTTGTACAAAGCCAATTAGGAAGAAGTCCCCTATCTCTCGTAGTTTCACGTTGTTCCCATTCGACACATTTTATTTATCCTTCTGACGCGATTGGGACATATTTGATATAGGGACACATGTGTCGACGTTGTTATTCCACACTAGGGATGTGGATTTTATGTTTCACTTGATTTGTTTCGACGCGAACACTTCCCTATTTTGTTATTCACTATTTTTCTTTGTTTAGTTCACTTTGTATTTTAGGTGTAGGGATCACACCTTATTGTTGCAGCTGTGTACACAGGGATATAGTTTATACAGGGTTAGCGCAGTCTTCCTATTTATTTTACACAGCTTACCCTTGTTGCACTTTGATGCTCTCTATCCCCTGAAGAAGGATTAACCGAAACATGTTGGGATGTTTGTGATATTGCCCTAGGGACCTGCTATCAATAGTGGTCATTCCTATGTGCAAATCCCAAATGAATCGGAATCGAGTCTAACTGTTCTTATGCTGATTTAATTGTGGTACTCTGTATTTTATATTCCATATTTTGCTATTGGTAACTATGCCTATATGTATCTTTGTAAAATGAAGAAACATGTATCATTTTGTTGGCTTACTTTGCCTTTTATTTATTAATATTTTTTGTACGAATAAAAATTACCGTTTTATACTTTATTTCCTCCCCTTCTTTCATTTGGAAATACCTTGATTACCTGACCTGTCTTTAAAGTCCAGGGGGATTAATTATCCTTTGGGATTCTCCCATTTTCTAGTTTCGTTTGTATATTTGGACGTGGCAGTCATTTTTTGTCTATATGTATCACCAGTTCTTTATCTCTTGCAATTTATAGCGGCAATCAGAAATAACACAGCGGATATCAAATACCACCAAAAGAAAGCACTATTTGTGGGAAAAAAGGATGCAAATTTTGTTTGGGTACAATGTCGCATGACCGTGCAATTGTCAGTTAAAGCAACGCAGTGCCAAATCACAAAAAGTGCTCTGTTCCTACAGTGGTGAATCCTTCCGGGGGGTGAAGTGGTTAAAGATTGAGGCTACTTTCACATTGGGGTAGGCGGGCAGTAGCTGTAAATCACTAGTTTCAGTGGGGATTTACCGCTGTTATAGCAGCGCTACGGCACCGCTATGCAAGCAGGTGCGCAGCGCTTTTAACCCCCAGAAGGGGTTAAAACGGGGTTAAAAGTGCCGGCACCCTGCGCTACCAAGGCGGTGTGCAGCCACTTCGGAGGCGCTGCCCATTGTTTTCAATGGGCAGGGGCAGTGGAGGAGTGGTATATTACCGCTCACCGCACCGCCCCAAAGATACAGCTTGCAGGACTTTTTGTAACGCCCTGCAAGCGTACCGCCCCAGTGTGAAAGCACAGAGGGCTTTCACATTGGGGTGAAATGGGCTGGATTTTTGAGGCACTTTACAGGCGCTATTTTTAGCTAAATAGCGCCTGTAAAGCACCTCAGTGTGAAAGTAGCTTGAACTGGCGTGTTGTCTGATGCTTTTATTATAGAAGAACAGGGTAAAAAAAGAAGAGAGGGAATAACAAAAAAATAAACAAAAAAACAGAGATGACCAAACACACTAAAACTAGAGAGTGCAAAATCTGGTGCAGCTTTCAATAGAAACCAATTGAATTATAGGTTTTTTTTTTTTTGGTTTGTATGTTTGTTTTTTGTTTTTTTTTATAAAGCTTAATTGAACAAGCTGAAGTTAGAAGCTGATTGTCTAGCGTGCACAGCTGCGCCAGATTTGGCACTATCCAGTTTTAGTAAATCAACCTCTATGTTTGCAAATCATACAGTTCACCAATATTATTTTTTTCTTTTTTTCTTTGCAGAGGATTGCTAAGGGTCTTTTTTAACTTACCATCCTTTTCATCCCTTTCATGGTAATGTATGTGAAAATAAATGAAAATGATAAAATAGTGTATATGGAGGAGGGGAGCATATTTTCTCCTAATGAGGTATACCGATCCATCACAAACTTTTTTTCTGCTTGTCACTTTTACATCTTCTTCCATTTTCAATGACATAGACATAGAGACATAGATTTTTTTTTTTTTTTACATGATAGGGAGAGTACCACTAGTAGCAAGCAAAACAGCAGCAATGTTGGGTGCAAAGCAAATTTCTGATAGACAAATGTACATAAATAAAACATGATAATGAAGTACTAAAACTTTTTAGATGAAAAACAAAAAAGCTAGATTTAATATGACTAACATTTCAGTGAAATGCAACCTATCTTTTCCAAGACTTCAACCTATAAACACATTACGGTGATTGGACAAAGCAGGTCCCGCATGACCCACCGATCGTTTTTGACAGAGGCAGAATGACTGTCTGCCTATGTAAACAAGGTAGATTACCATTCTGTGACAAGGAAAGACAGAGATCCTGTGTTTCTGCTAAGCAGGAACACGGATCTCTGTCTTCCCACAGTACAAGCACCCCACACAGTTAGCAAGCACTCCCTATGGACACATTTAACCCTTTGATCGCCCCTGATGTTAACCCTGCTAGTGTCATTAGTACAGTAACAGTGCATATTTAGTCAGAGAAGTAGTAAACCGCGCTCAAGTCCAAAATAAGCTGCAGCCGAATACTAAAAAGTATATAAGCACAATGTAAACAAAGGCTGCACTGAAATAAAAACAATGAGAAAATAAAAAGTATAAAAATGTACCAAAACTGGGGGGTGTGGTTTGACCGCTGCCGAAGGTGGCTGTTTGAGCACTCGGCTCCGCTCCTCCACGACACACTACGGCAGATCCAGCAACCCAAACCAGTGACACTGCCCCCACAGCAGAGGGGCTGACTGCGGGGGAACCCACAGAGCATGACACGGAGGAAGAATCTCGGGCAGGGATCCAGACGACTCCTCGATTTTTACATGCGGCCCGAACGCCAGAGAGCCCAAGATGGTGCCTGCCGAGGACAGGGAGATGCGGACCAGCCGCCGGAGCCGACAGTTACAGGCACTCCTGATACCGAGCCTATGGAGCTCCCAGCACATCAACTGGTGGACCCATCCTCCCTTCTGGGAGAAAGAGGTAAGAGGATGACTGACACATTAGTGCACTCTCCTGACAAACAACAGCCGATTAAACGCCAGCATGGCGCTGGGGCTTGTAGTCCCGCAACTGATCCAGCCTCCCTTAACACACTAGCGGCCTATCCCGCAACTGCGTCTGAACATACTATGAAAGCCTTGCTCTTATCTTTACAATCTGATTTACACAGAGAGCTAAGAGTCTCCATAAACCAGTTGCAGGACAGGATTAGCTCTGCAGAAGACCGCCTAGAGCACATTGAGAAACACTTGTCTGAATCCACCAAGGCGCATAACACTATGGAAGATATACAAGATGAGCAGGCCGATGCACTACAAATGCTGCGACTGAAAGTCGCCGACCTCGAGGATAGGTCGAGAAGGAACAATATCAAAATAAGGGGGGTCCCAGAATCGCTGGATACCCCCGGGATAATACCCTATCTACATCAATTATTACGCAAACTCATACCGGAAATACACACGAGAGACATACTAATCGACAGAGCGCACAGGCTCCATAAACCACAGCACTTGCCGCCAAATGTGTCTAGAGACATACTAGCTAGAGTGCATTTCTGTCATGTGAAAGACGAAATTATGAGGGCTGCAAGAGCACTCCGCTCGCTACCAGAGCCATTTGAAAAAATTAGGCTCTTTAATGATATATCAGCAGCTACGGCACAAGCCAGAAAGTCATTTGAATCAGTCACCTCAGTACTAATGGATCGTAAGATTCCCTACAAATGGGGCTTCCCCGTAAAGCTTTTGGTAACTTACCGCAATCAACATACAACAATTCTTACTCCAAAAGAGGGGATTAAATTGCTCCACAATTGGGGTTCTCACATGAACACCCCCAGTGACCCCCGCCGCTAAACCATCGGCCAGGATGCACAACTCATGGGAAGCCGAACACACACTGGAGACTAGCATATCAGGAATCCCCAGGCATACCAAATCTAGGTATACATATCATGCTGGACTTGGATATTGGTAGATATTGTTTTCAGTGGAGGAGTGAGAGGTCTCTTGACTTTGTATTTCTGCTCTCCCCGCTCCACTAATTTAGTGTGCTAAGCACACCGCAGGTTTATTTACTTGTATTCATTCATTGTTTCAGGTTGCATATCTTAACTGCGAACTAACTGGTTATCCGCTGACCACCTAGCGACCGCTAGAGTTATATTTTATTTTTCCTTCTCTCTGTTTTAGTTCTATTTATTTTTTTTTTTTTCAAACATTTTATTGAAATTGAAATAGACATACAGAGTCATAAAGAGTATAAGAAAAGTTACAAAAGATCTTTTTCAAAATGTCCATTTGTGGATACATAACAGAAGCCAACTAAAACATATATTTTTTTTTTTTTTTTGAACCATTACAATGGAGCAATGACCAGCGTTCCATTTTACTCTTGTCTACAAGAGCAGTGTGCCGAGAATGTTTGCAGAACAAGGCTGGTAGGGTGTGCATAGATCCAAACCTTATACCCTGATAACATTGAGGGTATTAAAAGCTTTCATTAGTTATGTCCCTGTGTCTTCTGTTTGTTGAGCATGTGCGGTGTTCGATATAATTTTGTTACCCATGGCCTATGACCATTCTAATGCACCTTCAAGTCGCCCACCACCCCTATTGGGAACTATACTGTGGTGGCATCCCCGGGTCCCACCTGTTTTTGAACAACAGCTATTTGGTCTAGGTCTGTGGATGATAGTTGGGTTGGTAGGACATTAGGGGATAAACCTCAAGTGTTCCACGGTGACCTGAGGCACCCTGAAAGGAGGGAAATGGAATACTAAACTGGGATCTCATAGATTAAGTGTGCACAGGTAAGGTAAGATAAGAGGTGGGTTATAGAGAGATGTTAGAATGAAAAGAAGGTGACTATAGCAGTAGTAGCTCCCTCCGTCTCTCCCCCACCGCCAGCCGTGCTCTTCGCCCTCTGGTATCAGGTTTACATAATCCCTATTGTTGCAGAAATACGTTCTTGTGCTCCAAACGTCAGGATTAATCATCTTTGAAATCACCGTCGCCCGTGACTGTGTACCGGGATTTAGTTCTGAAAATGCTCTGTGTCTATGTGTGTTCCTCTCTTGCATAGTTTTGAGTCTTGCGAGTCGGTCTTGGTTAGTTACCGGATATGTATTGTGTGTAGTCCGATGTGGTGATGAAATGGTTCCAACTTGTCCAAATCATAGTGTATTTCATGTGTGTGTCTCTTGATATGTGTATGAGTTCTTCTATCTCTGCTATTTTGCTGACTCTCAGTAGCCATTCTTTAACAGTAGGCACAGAGTTCGATCTCCAGTGTACTGGAACGCAGAGTTTTGCTGCGTTTATCATAAACATTGTTAGCGACTTGTGGTATGTAGCGTGTGGTAAGTGGGAGTGATGAACCAAAAACTGGGCCGGTGTGAAATCCAGTTCGTATGTTGTGACTCTACGGATGATCTGTTGTACCTCCTTCCAAAATGGGATAATTCCCGGACACTCCCACCAGATGTGAAGTAGAGTTCCCCTATCTCTAAGGCATCTCCAGCACCTGTCGGTAACATTCGGGTCTATTGTATGTAGAACATCTGGTGTGCGGTACCATTTTGTCTGGATTTTAAATCCGTTTTCCGGTACAGAAACGTTCAGGGAGCCCTTGTGAATGTTATCAAATATGTTGCCCCAGTTTTCAGCAGTTAGTTGTATGGAAAGTTCGGATTCCCATTTTTGACATGTCTTGAGCTGTTCCTCTTTGACATGGTCAAACAGGGACATATGTATGGTGGAGATGAGGTGAGAAAGGGGCGGTTTTTGTGTGCATAGGGACTCGAAGGGTGTCAGGGATCTGGAGCACAAAGCCTTCCGATCTATTGAGTTGAGATAGAGTGTTAAAAGCAAAGTCTGCCATGGCGGTATTGGGGTGCAATCATTGCGCACCGGTAGTTTATTTATTGGGAGTAGTTTGTTATCCTTGTAGAACTGATGGGCTAGAATTTGATCGGTGCGCCACTGCGTTTTCAAAAATGTGTTATGCACCTCTGAATACTCAATAAAGTTTTTTGAAATACAAAAAAAAAAAAATGTGTTATGCAACCCTGGGGGGAAGTCCGGGTTTTGTCTGAGCGGTGTCATAGGCCCGTGATGGAGGATATCTTGTCTTGTTTGCACGCTCTGTAAAAGCATTTTAGAGTAGCGCTGATTAAGGGGTGTGCCTTAATGTCAGGAGAGTGGTGTTGGGGAAGTATCCAGGGGAGGCTCCCTATATGAGCGTCTGTATGGGTCGCTTCCAGTTTAACCCAGTCCTTAAGAGAGCTGTGTACGTTCCAGTCCACTATTCTGGACAGATGTGCCGCTTTGTAATAATTGGCTATATCGGGAAGGCCTATGCCTCTCTTTTGTTTGGGTAAAGAAAGCTGAGCATAATTAATCCTGGCTTTCCCATTTTTCCATAAGAACTTTGTGCATAGGGTTCTGTAGGATTTGAAAAAAGAGGGGGGACCTGTATGGGTATTGTTTGTAGAATGTATAATAATCTTGGGAGGGCATTCATTTTCAGAATTGCTGCTCTCCCGAACCACGAGAATGTGGGCTTGTCCCAGTTCTTCATGTCAACAGCAAGTTGGTTCAGGAGCGGAATGAAGTTGCGGGTATAAAGTTGGGAGATATCTGTCGGTAATTGGATGCCTAAATATTTGATTGATTCATTCTGCCAAACAAACGAAAAGTTCTGCCGGCATAGGGAAACCGTAGCGGGAGGTAAAGAGATGTTGAGTGCAAAGGACTTTGTGAAGTTAATCTTCAGATTTGACAGACTATGGAATTGTTTAGGTTAGGAACGGTAGTGAGGGGTTTCGTGAGAAAGAGTAAAATGTCGTCTGCAAAGGCAGCGAGCTTATATTCTCCAGACCTGGTTTGTATTCCGGCGATATCTCTGTTCTCCCTTATGCTGCATAATAGCGGTTCTAGGGATAGCACATAGAGGATGGGGGATAGAGGGCATCCCTGTCTGGTCCCATTGCGGATTGTGAAAGCCTCCGATAGGGTGCCGTTCACTCTTATTCTCGCAGTAGGATTCTGATATAAAGCTGCAATTAGCCCCGATAATCGTGGGCCAAAGCCCAGCCTGTCTGTGACTGCTTGGAGGTAATCCCAGGCCACCCTATTGAAGGCTTTCTCTGCATCTAAGGACAGGAAGAAACCTTTCTGTTGCGTCTTTGTGATCAGGTGGTGGATGTTAATGGCCTTAATGGTGTTATCCCTTGCCTCTCGCCCAGGGACAAAACCAACTTGGTCTGAGGAGACAAGTAGGGGCAGCACCGTCTGTAATCTATTCGCTATTATTTTGGAATATAGCTTTAGGTCTGCATTGAGCAGTGATATTGGTCTGTAATTTGTGATTTGGGTTGAGTCTCTGTCTCCTTTTGGCAAGACCGTTATGTGGGCCTCCAGCATGGACGGATCTATGGGATTTGCGGCTGTAATTGAGTTAAAAGCCCGTAGGAACGGGTGGCAAAGTATGTCATTGAAAGATTTATAATAGGCCGCAGGAAGGCCATCGGGGCCTGGGCTTTTGCCCGGTTTAGTGTGTTTGAGAGCCTGGGTCCATTCATCAGTTGAAATGGGGCAATCTAGTTTTGCAGCTGTCTCCGGGGTGATTGGATTGGGGCAGTATTTGCTGAGGAATGCTGTCATGTGTTCCCTTCTGTTAAGTTCGTGGGGTACCCTAGACTTCGCCTGGGTCAAATTGTAGAGATCAGCATAAAACTTCCTGAATTCTGTTTTGGGTTAAGGATTCCCCGGTAGGGCAAATTAATTTATGCACCGTATGGCGAGCTCTCTTTGCTCTAAGCGCATTTGCCAATAAGTGTCCGCATTTGTTGCCCTGCTCGTAAAAAACTTTTTGTTCTAACATGTAGTTTTTCCTAGTAGTGCGTATTAGTTCCTCCTGCAGTTCTGATCGAGCCCGCAAGAGTTCCTGGTGTGATTGTACAGCAACTGTGCGTTTATGAATCATTTTGAGTTTTTTAATTTTGGCATAAGTCCCTCAAGTCTTTTTCGTTTTTCTTTATTGAGTCTGGATGTAATGGCGATCATCTTGCCCCTGATCACACATTTGTGTGCGGCCCATTGGGTCATGGGTGATGTGCCTGGTGTGTTGTTGTCCTGGAAGTACTGTCTGAGCGTATCTGTGATCTCTTTTACATGTGTTGTGTTCGTCAGGAGCTTGTTATCCATTCTCCAAATCGGGGAGAATGAGAGCTTGTCAGGTAATGTAATAGATACTGTGATTGGGTGATGGTCAGATATCGTCATGGCTTCGATTGTCGCCTTAGATAACAATGGGAGGTCTTGTTGGGATATAAAAAAATAATCTATTCGGGAATATTTGGAGTGTGGGTTCGAGTAGAAAGTGAAATCCTTTTCTTTGGGGTGTAGTGTCCTCCATGTGTCATGGAGTGATAGGTTCTGTAGATGCTTCTTCATTTGCCGCAGGGCCCTGTAAGGGATGTTTGTGGCTCCTGAGGATGTATCTATGATGGGATCAAGGGGTACATTTAGGTCACCCCCTAAGATCAAGATCCCTTGTTGAAAGGCTGCCACTCGTTGGGCAACGGATTGTAAAAATGGGACTTGTGATTTGTTCGGGCAGTACACGTTGACTATGGTGATGTATTTACCGTATAGCGTACCCTTAAGGCAAATTTATCTACCCTGTTCGTCTTGAATAGAATCTAGGATCTGCAGTGGAGTGTTTTTAGATATCAGTATTGTCACCCCTTTGGATTTTGAGTTTGCAGAGGTGGCGTGAAAGCTTTGTGTAAAATATTGATTTGTCATTTTAGGCGTGCTATTCGATCTGAAATGGGTCTCCTGTAGGAGAACCACATCCGCTTTCATGAGTTTCATCTGATACAGCAATTTAGAGCGCTTCTCTGGGATGTTTAGGCCCTGTGCGTTGAGGGATACCAGTTTAAGTACTGCTTGTCTGGTTCTGTTCTCCGTCATGCTTTCCCGGTATAGGTTTGCTGCCACCCAGAAATAAGGCTATCCTTCAGGTCAGTTAGTGTTTGCGCTTGTCACGGGGTGGCCTTGCGTGAGGGAGAGGCCAAGGGAGAAACCAAAACAGTAGAAGAGAGAAGGATAGGATAGTTGGGGGATAAGAAAACAGTTAAGTAGGAGTGCCTGGGGGATTTCGAACTCGAATGTGGTTCGAAAATGGGCAGGTAATGGGGGTATGCTTTTCAGGGAAGAACTGTAGGAAGGGTACTGCCAAGTGTGAGTGGTCAGTTTGCCACCCACACTGAGGTGGGATAAGGAGGTGGCTAGGGTCAGTAACCGTGTTAGGGTCACTGTTTGGGGGAGAGGTAGGTTACGAGGGTAGTATAAGCCCAGCCTCTGCTCCCCAGAGGTCTGTAAGCTATATGGTAGCGACATATATATGCGTTTTGCGAGGGATTGAATGAGATCCTCTAATCCCAGCGTATTGTGTTTAAATGTGGGGCTTGTGCGAGCGCGATGTATTCATGCTTGGGATTGAAGCTTTGGATTCGCCCATGTTTTCCTTCAGTTGAAGTATGTGTCTGTGCTCTATTGATATGTGTATACCACATTGGTGACATGGTGCGTGAAGGTTTCCTAGCATTCATATTCGAGTGAAAGGTGATATATGAGCATCTAGGTGTTCTATCTTCTTCCTCTGCCTGTAAGGGAAGTGTATGAATGGTGTGGTTCTTGGCCTAGGCAACTGATCTTGAGGGTATGGTAATATGAATATGGGGGGTCCCTCGAGGTGAACGGTTAGTTCTGTTACCTTCAACTCACATTGTGTAATGAAACCTCATGCATGCAATACAAAGGCCATTGAAACCGGCAATTCAGTATAAGAAAGACAGGCGTATAGATCTCAACTTTAGAACATAAACAATGAAGTATAAAAGTACAACTGCTCCAACTGGTGGTCGGAAACTTCAAAAGCTAGCTCCTGTGACATAGCGCACTTAACCTCGCTCGGCAGGGGCATCTGTACACCCGGCTGAGAGGACTGCTAAATTATCGTTCGTTTTTCTTTTTTCTTTTTTTTTTTTTTCCCCGAATCAATCTGGCACTAAGTGACACTAAGTGAGGGGGAGGGCCCATGTGATTGCTTCTGCTAAGCTTCTTCCATCAAGCCTATCCTTCTAACTATGTTTACTGTGATCCAACTCTGTCTCTCGCTCTCCATAGCCCCTACATTGTTGTACCTCACTTACTGTAGCATGTTTCTCCTCCGGCCATTCTCAACTACTTCCCTGCTCTCCGGGCTGTGTGAGATTAGCTGCAGAGGGTGCCAAAGGGACCCAACCGTAATGCTCAATCTCGGAGGAGCAGATAACAAATGCCCCGAGGGTAAGATTTCTACATTCTGGTCTCTTACGGAAGGGGGGGCCGTCCCCGTGGTCTCCAGAGTGCTAGTGGGTTGTTAAGCTAGGTTGTCTATGAAGATTCTCCTGCATGTCTATATTCCTACCCTGATTCATTCATCCGCCACCCCCTTACAAATCCTCCAAGGCAGAACACATGATGACCAGCATTGGTCCGGCTTGTCCAACTCCCGGTCTCTTTAGCATAAACTACCCATACTCGATGCGATGGTCTAGGCTAAACAGTAATTAACAATGCGGGTCATTTCTGTAAACCCCTTACCAGCGGGTAGTATACTTAGCTGTCCTTTTGAGAGCGCTTGGGATGTGCTCCAAATCGATAGGCTTATCTGCTTATCCCCGGATCAGTTGATTGAGACCATTGACTGTATGTGCGAGCTATCGTGTTAGATTGAACACTAGAAGAGGGAGCATCAGCTCATTTCCCGTGCACAATCTTTTCAGATAGCTGCCCCAAAAAGGACCCTGGTTCGTGAGCAGAGCCCATACAAATCATGTATCAGGGTATAATTTGGCGATTTCCGATGCAGGGGCGTCTTGCCTTCCCCCATCAAGCGTGAGTGTTCGGGGCGACTTTGTTTCTGTGTTGCCAGTCCACTGTGTTCAGGGTGTAGAATGCTAATGCCTCTACATCACTGCCCCACGGTGTATAAGGGAAAAGTCATCTTTCTAACGGTGTTGGTGCTGTGGCTGTGGAAGAGTGTTGTGTTGCCGTCTGTGTCCAGTTAGGGGCATGCCAGGTGTCCCCGCCGGGCCAGCAAAGATGTCACGAGCGTACTTGGTATAGTTTAGGAGCGTCTCGGTTTACGAGAGGCAGGTGACGCCGTAGGGCTGTTGTTTCTTGGGGCATCTAGATCCTGCCTCTGGGCGAGTGGCTGTGGGTAGGTGCGCCGGCGGCGAATATGGAAATTGGCCGCTTCTTGAATGCCGTCCATTGAGGTCGCGCGACGTATTGTGGGTATACGAAAATCACTATACCAATCCGGTAAATCGATCACTGGAATGTTCAGGGTGGCACAGAAATGATCCAAGCCCTCCGGGACCCTCAGATTGGCTGTTTGGCCGTGATGTGTGGCGGATAAGCAGAAAGGAAACTTCCAGCGATAGATTATGTTTCGGGCACGAAGAGCATCCAGCAGAGGTCTGAGTTCCCTCCTACGTTGCAGGGTTATCGTAGATAGATCCTGGAAAATTTTTATTTCGCTCCCTCGGTGCATTATACGTGCTTTTGCCCTAGCTTTCCGTATGATTTCTTCCTTGAGGGGGAATTCATTCAAGCAGCAGATAATGTCTCTCGGTGGATCCGTGTCTCTGCCTTTGGGACGGAGGGCCCTGTGAATACGTTCCATGCTGATTGGTGTTGCAGGCGGCCTCTCTAGTATCCCATTAAAAATGGCGGTTACTGCCTGTTGAAGCTGGCCCGGGTCAATATCCTCAGAAAGGTTTCTCACCCTGAGGTTCCGTCGTCTTCCACGATTATCCAGGTCCTCTATGTGTCGGTTGAATTCCCTGAGATGAATAGCGTGGGATTCAGAAATCTATTGTACCTGACAGAGGGCTGTGTCATGGCGCGCCTGGGTTTCCTCCACTTCCTTCACCCTGCGTGCGATCGATTGAATGTCCCCTTTCAGGTCTGCTATTGCCGCCGCCAAGGTACTTTTTATATCTGCTGCAACACAGCGCAGGTCATCTATGCTCAGGGCTGGAGTGTGTGTGGAGCCCTGTCAGCAGCTACTGTGTCTCTGCTAGCCGCTCCGAGGTCTGCTCCGTGATCGGATGTCCCGCTGCTCCGTGCGGTCCGTGGTGGGGAGCGCGATCTACGCGAGGGGGAGACCTGGTGTGAGGCGTTAGGCCTCGACCGGAATATCTCCGGAATGTGCATTCCCGACAGGGAGTCCTGGCTCAGGGGTGAGCGGGATCTTGTCGCTGACATGCTCCTCGCCGTTCTGACCATCTTCCGATGTGTTAGTCGCCGTTTGAGTAGAAAAGCTGGACCTCTTCAGGGAGAGACTCGCGGCTATGCGTCCATACTAGACCGGAGCCAGACCACGCCCCCCAGTTCTATTTTATTTGTTGTACTTACCCGTCCGTCTTTGACGGCAAATTACCAGGCCTAAACTAGACACAAGAGTAATATAGCTTTTACCAGGTATCGCCAGGATTGTTTGTGCGGACAAAGTTTTTAGTTCGGGGGCTCCTCGGACCCGCAGAACCAACCCAATACGTTCCCATCCGGAACCTCACTGGGTACTATCCTCTCGTTTCACCCACTATTGTACAGTCCTCTCAATTGCCAACTCAGATCTCCAGGGGTGATACAATGTCAATCTCAATTTTGTCGCTAAATGCCAAAGGCCTTAACAGCCCCTTTAAAAGGTGCCTCCTCTGGAGGGAAGCCATCTCTCAAAATACAGATATCCTATGTGTCCAAGAGACACACTTCGCGGAGCACCGCCAACCACCTTGCTCACACAAACAATTCCCGCACTGTTTTCAAGCCATAGCTGTCAAGAAAGTCAGAGGGGTGATGATAGCTATCAGATCAATGGTTGCCTTTACCCTTCAAAGTATTGAAGCAGACCCTGCAGGCAGATTCTTAATCCTTGAGGCCACTTTCAAAAACTACCCTCTAATTATTGTCAATATTTATGCTCCTAATACACATCAAAAAATATTCTACAAAAAGATCCTCCAAAAATTAAAATTTTTCCCGAAAGACCAAATTATTATATGCGGAGACTTTAATGATATTATAGACCCCCAACTCGACACTTCCAATTCTAAAAAGAGAAAATCAACAGCCCTGGCTACCCTTGTTTCCCTAGAGGACTGGTGTGACCCCTGGAGATGCCAACATGGCACAGAGAGGGACTACTCTTTCTATTCCCAAACCCAAAAATCCTATACAAGGATTGACCTGTTCCTTACCTCCAAGGTCTTACTGCAGAAAATAACTCACTCGAAAATAGGGCTTATAAAATGGTCGGACCATGCCCCATTGTCTATTACAGTTGCTATATCCTCCCCAACACCTAGGATCACTAGGTGGCGCTTGAATCCATCAGCTTTATCGACCAAGGAGACCAGGGAACAGATCCAGTCCGAAATCTTAAATTTTTTGCTTCCAATAGCAATTGATAAATGTTCCACACTATGGAATGCACATAAATCTGTCTTGAGGGGGACACTACTGAAGCTTGGAGCTCAGGAGAAAAAGAAAAAGACACATCACCTAAACTCTCTATTATCACAAACTAAAACCTTAGAAACAGTAAATAAGCAGTCACCATCCCAATCGCTGGCTGATAATCTCAGCAAATTGAGAAACGACCTTAGTACATACCTCCGAAGAAACCACGACTACTATCTGAGGAGATTACACATCACATGGTACTTCCAAGGCAACAAAGGAGGAAAATTTCTAGCCCAACAATACAAACGAAGAGAAGCCCAATCTAAAATCCCCTTCTTACTGAATGAACAAGGGAATAGACTGACCAACCCGAAGGAGATAGCGGATGGCTTCAGCTCCTTCTATGCCAAATTATACAACTTATCACAATCTCCCAATGAACCACAGCCCACACTACAATTGATTAAGGACTTCCTGCATACTATTAATCTGCCAAAGATTTCCCCTGAACAACTAGAAGCATTAACTACCCCATTCTCAATTAAGGAAGTCCAAAATGTCATCAGAAACCTTCCCTCACACAAAGCTCCAGGACCAGATGGTTTTATCAATGAATATTATAAAATCTACTCGGACCAATTAGCCCCCCATTTAAAGCACCTATTCAATTAGTTCTTATCCATGGGGGATATTCCCTCAGAAAATCTGGAAGCCACAATCACCACCATACATAAAACAGGCAAACCCACACATGACCCGGCCAATTACCGCCCGATATCACTCCTTAACACAGATATCAAAATATACACAAAACTTTTAGCTGAGCTAAATACATCCCACACCTGGTACACCCGGACCAGGTGGGTTTCATACCGCTACGCCAGGCATCAGACGGAACTAGAAGGTTTGTGGACTTACTACATTGGGCTGAACAGACTCAAATGCCTTCTCTGCTGATATCTCTAGACGCAGAGAAGGCATTTGATAGAGTGAATTGGCTATACCTTAAAGAAGCTTTACAAAAATTTGGCATACAGGGACAATTCTTACAGGCTATAATGGGCTTATACTCATCTCCCAGCGCAAGGGTTCTCACATCAGGCGTGATCTCAACCCCATTTGCGATCACTAATGGAACCAGACAGGGCTGCCCCCTGTCCCCCTTGGTGTTCGCACTCGCGATTGAGCCCCTAGCCCAAGCTATTAGATCACACCGAGACATCCAGGGCATAACAGTCGGTCAATCCTCTCACAAGATAGGCTTATACGCCGACGATATAATAGTTTGGCTCACGGACCCCCTGAACTCACCCCCACACCTATGTGACATGTTACACTGATTTAGCCAAATTTCCTACTACAAACGGAATAATTCAAAATCAGCAATGCTAGGAGTAGCCATAACCCCGCAACTGAAATCCGAAATAACAGCCATAGCCCCCTTCTCCTGGACTCCCAACTCATCTCTAACGTACTTGGGCATTCAACTAGTGTCCCCCTCCTCTAACCTGCTGAGAACAAACTTAGCTCTCCTTGAACAGAAGCTACACACGACAGCTAAGACTCTTCAAACCATTATTAACTCCTTTGTGTTGGCAGCATGCAAACCTCGGTTCAAATCCTCCATACTCTGCATCTCAAAAGCATACGCCGGGCTGGGCGTTCCTGATCTCCAAATATATTACAAAGCCACTATAATCGACCAACTGAAGAAATTATGGGATATGAGTTTGCAAGCCCCATGGACTCTTTTTTTTTTAAAACTGATTTTATTGAATACAAAAAGTTGGTGTACAGATAAGAATGCAGAAGAGAAAGGCAGAAAACACCCTTCAGTAGACGGAAAGTTACAATGACATATATTGGAAAACCACATAAAAAGAGTCACATTATACAGGGAACTAAATAGCTGTCGGAACGTGAGTTGACAAGTGACCAGATGGATCACACTGGCATAAAACAAAACACCAATCAGGAGGGGAGGGGGAGAAAAAAGGGGGGCTGCAACACCAGGTCTAAAGGACTGCACAACAAGCTAGAGTCAAAACAAAGTGGGCCCATGTCTAAGGGCCATAGAATGAAAGTTCGGGAGGAGTAGGAGTCCCAAGGAGTGCTTAAGTGGAGCACCGAGGTCCGCTTGGGGGGGGAAAAGTTCACGGGGCTCAAGTTTAGGTGATATCATCTGATAGGAAGTGAGGAGAGGTTTCGGGATAGTGGGAGAAGGTATCTCTCAAGTTCCTTACGTCGTCCGGCGAAAGGGTAGCTACGATAAAGGGATTCCACCTGAGCCAAAATAGTTGCGCCGTCCGGAGGGGGAGGGGAGGACTAACCACAAAACAAAATACGGTCACACTAGGTAGACCAGTGAACAGTTGA
>BLSH010523373.1:277331-298142 GCA_018402905.1 Glandirana rugosa
AAACACCAATCAGGAGGGGAGGGGGAGAAAAAAGGGAGGGCTGCAACACCAGGTCTAAAGGACTGCACAACAAGCTAGAGTCAAAACAAAGTGGGCCCATGTCTAAGGGCCATAGAATGAAAGTTCGGGAGGAGTAGGAGTCCCAAGGAGTGCTTAAGTGGAGCACCGAGGTCCGCTTGGGGGGGGAAAAGTTCACGGGGCTCAAGTTTAGGTGATATCATCTGATAGGAAGTGAGGAGAGGTTTCGGGATAGTGGGAGAAGGTATCTCTCAAGTTCCTTACGTCGTCCGGCGAAAGGGTAGCTACGATAAAGGGATTCCACCTGAGCCAAAATAGTTGCGCCGTCCGTGGGTGGTCAAAGTTAGTGTTTCATTTGTCCTTGTAGAGAAGAGATCTGAGTTCTTTCACCACCAAGTTCAGAGAGGGGGAAGTTTTCTCTGTCCAGGACTTCAAAATGGCTCGTCTTGCAGTTAGGAGGCATATCGAGGTCCATTCTTTAGCCTGCGGTTTTGGGGAGGATGACCAGTGGGTTAACTCCTTGTCCAAATGGCCAAAGATTAAGAGAAGGGGGTCTTTGGGAAGGAGGAGAAGGTTAACAATGTGTATGTAAGATATGATCTGGTCCCAGAAGGCTGAGATATATGAGCAGGTCCAGAAAGAAGCAAGGGAAGGTCTTAGGAATCCACAGAGTGGGCAGGTGGCCCGGTGCTGGTTAGACTTGTCCGTTAAGAACGGGATGTAGGCTCGATGTATGATTTTTAATTGCGTCTCTCTCCAGGTTTCATTAGGAGTCAGCTTGAGCGTGTAGTTATATCCATCCATGATTTTTTTGTAGAAAATCTGGATCGGGAAAGTCTTTTGACCAGTTGGAGATGCTTGTGGCACTGGCAGGATTACTGGCTCTTTCCAGAAGGATTTTGTAGATTTCGGAGAGGCTGTATGAACCTTTGAATTAGATTGTCTATTTTACTGATTGAAAATCTCAGGTGGCTAGTAGGGCATGACGTCTTGATGAGACTCCAGAATTGCCAGAGGTGGAAGGTGTGGGATTTAGGTATGGAGAATTCGGCAAACACAGAATCAAGGTCCCGAGGTAATCCTGAGGAACCCAGACAGAGGGAGGAGAAGTTTGTTAGGCCTCGGTCTTCCCAAAGAGAATAGGCTCTGTGTGTCAGGCCTGCTGGGAATTCTGGATTTCCCCTGATGGGGAGGTAAGGTGACATGGAAGAAGGGAGCTTGAAAAGTCTCTTGCATGTTCTCCAGGCAATGGAAGTGTCTCTGAGAAGTAGATTGTGTTGAATGTCCGGTGGCGTATTCTTCCATTTGGCGTGGAGGAGAGCTGTGTTTGGAGTAGCGGGGAGTTTGAGTGATCCAGTCCAAGCTGAATCTCAGAAGGGAGGCAATATTGTACAGTCTGATATTAGGAAGGCCAGCGCCTCCTTCGCGTCTGGGGAGATAGAGCTTGGTCAAGGCAATTCGGGGTCGCCTTCCTCGCCAAATAAAGGAGGAAATAGATTTATTAAGTAATTGAACTTCTTTGTGTTTAAGTAGTAGCGGGATAGTTTGGAGGGGGTACAGTAGGCGAGCGAAGCTGACCATTTTTACCAAGTGGCATCTCCCCAGAAGCGAGATAGGAAGATCCATCCAGTTATCCAGTTCCCGAGTTATTTTGGAGATAAGAGGTAGATAGTTAAGATGATAGAGGGATGAGGGTGACTTTCCTACATTTACTCCCAGGTTGGTGACGGGTTTTGGGAGGGGCCCAATAGTAGGATTTCGCTTTTGCGATAATTGATACTGAATATAACTCGCCCTACATAAAAATATAGTAAAATATCAATAATAAACAAACAATAATGTAGCCCAACACTATTTTGGACCATGGTATTCTGTTGGTCCATTGTTGTGCTTGTAAACATGAAATTTGATGATGATCCTATGCTAGGACTATACATAGTGGACTTGACATTGGTATTTTATTGTTTGTTTATTATTGATATTTTACTTATATTTTAGATTCTTGATCTCGAATCATTTTATGATGTTACCTATTTATGTAGGGCGAGTTATATTCAGTTATTACCTATTGTACATTTTTTGTATTGCAATACAATGTATATCTAGTGAATTTAATATGCTTCGTGGTTGAAGGGTTGCATATTTTGCAGTTTGGATCTGCAATAAGATATATATGCGCCATGCATGGCCTCTCTGGGTAAAGTTTATATCTACCTCATGCCAGAGTTGTTTTGCCTCCTGCACCCCCTGTTTTATGCATTTAGACAGACAGCGCAGACTCGCTTCATTGTTGAGCCGCTTGTTGAATGGGGAATGGAGGTCACTCAACCGGAGACGCCATCTAGAGGTGTTAGATCACCATTATATAAGAGGGCCCAGATCGCTGTGTGGCCAGCCCTGTGATCAAGGTGGAAGTGACGAAACGCGTCAGGTGTGGCCACACAGCGATCTGAGGCGAAGCATTGTGCCGAAGGCTGGGACGCTCAGGAGGTGGATGAGAGGAGCGCTGTACGGCCGGGCGGTAGGAAGTTTGTTTTAAGGAAACATGCGATTTTAACTGTTTTTAATGTAAGCGCATTTGGCGCTGTTTAATAAATGTTTGAATACTAAGAGATACACTATGAGGGTTTTTCCTTACTTGTCTCCCATGAGCACCTGTGTTGTGGTGGTGATCCTTATGAAGTAGATCTGGGATGAGCCTTTTTTTCTGGGGAAAGACGAGCTGATTTACCTTCTGATCTCTGTGTACCGAGTCCTTGTGGAGGTGACCCTTGAGAAGTTGATGAGCCCTCTTGTTGTGGAAAGATGAGCCGTTATACCTTCTGATTTCTGGTGAGCCCCCAAAGTGTGCACATGCATGTGGTGATCAGTGGTGGAGGACTTTGGTTTTGAAAACATCATAGCTGCTTCAATTTAAAGAGGACTCTTGCACCTTATACATATTGTTGCACTTTTTGATATTTTTTGCACTAGCACTTTTCCTTATATTTATGTGTATGAGTTTAAATAATTAACTCTAGCGCTGCTTTTTGCTATTACCATTTATAGTAGACTTCTTTCACATTTTATTTACATAGCAGCTGCTCAATTTACTATTTACTATTTATTTATTTATTCATTTATTTGTTTTTGTTGAGCGCAGTGTTTTTGTATTCAAGTATAATTAATGAACCTGGAAAGGGGCTCTAATGCGATATTGAAGAGGAGGGGGGACAAGGGGCATCCCTGTCTGGTTCCCTTTGAGAGTCTAAATTCAGGGGTGAGAAGACCTGCCACCATCAACCTGGCCGCCGGGGCTTGATACATAGATTTTATTAGATGGGTAAAAGGACCAACGAACCCCATCCTTGTTAAGACCAGCTGGAGCCAATCAAAGTTAACATTGTCAAAAGCTTTTTTGGCATCCAGGGTGATGATGGCCCGGTCTCCCCTAGGGTCAAGTCTAGGACTCTCCAGGACCGCCAGTACCTTCCTAATATTTAGTGTGGCCATTCTGCCTTTGACAAAGCCAGACTGGGCAGGGTCAATTATGTGTGGTATGATCTTGGCCAGCCTTTGCGCTACTGTTTAAAAGGGAGATGGGCCTGAATGAGCTGGGGTCGGTGGGATCTTTGCCTTTTTTCTCGATAAGCTTGATGGTAGCCTGGTTGCTCGTTAGGTGGTAAGGGCCTCCCCGCCAAATATGGGACTAGAGGGCCTGAAGGGGGGATGATTCTGTCTTGGAGGGCCTCAAAGAACTCGCCCATGAAGCCGTCAGGCCCCAGGGCTTTGGCAGGGGTAAGATGTTTGATAGCCTCCCTGACATCCTGTTCATTTATGGGTGATTTTATCAATTCCAAATGTTCTGCAGATATCTTGGGAAGCTGGACTTTGTCAAGGAAGGAATTGGCTATGGCCAAGTTTATGTGATCAGGGGCGTAGAGCATTGAGTAGAAATCTAGCATGATCTGGCTTATCTCATGGGGTTTGGTTTTTAGTGTTCCCGAAGGATCATGGAGGGAGGGGATTTGGGTAGGTTTGTGGGGCCCTCTACATAGCCTTGCCAGGAGTTTCCCGGCTTAGTTGCCAAATTTATGGAGTGAGGCGTCTAAATGGGACCTTTTTATGCGTTCCAGAGTGTCAGCCCAGGAGTCAAAGGAATGTTTAGCCGTGAGCCAAGCAGCATTATTTTCGGGTGTGTTCGATTTAAACAGGGCCTGTTGGGATGACCTAAGTTTATAGCTCGCCGCTTTGTAGTTGGACAGAGCCCGCCTTTTGTAGGCAGCTGAGTAGGATATTATTCTTCCTCTAAGGAAGGCCTTACCAGCCTCCCAAAATAGGGTAGGGTTATCTACATGTGAGTGATTGTGGGTGGCATATTCATCCCACGCTGATTCAAGGACCACTTGAAAGTCCTTGTTGCTTTGCAGGAAAGAGGGGAATCTCCAGGGGGGAGCTGAGTGGTTGGGGAGACGAGTGATACGTTGAAACGGGGGCGTGGTCAGAGATGACCATTTCATGGATCTCGGAATCGATGATCTTGGGAACTAGGGAGTCTGTGCAGAACAGATAGTTTATCCTTGTCAGAGAGTTATGTGGGTGGGAGAAGAAGGTGAACTCTTTTTCTACAGGGTGTTGAAGCCTCCAAACGTCGGACAGGTTCAGGCTATCGATGGCAGATGACAACAAAGTCTGAGTGGGAGAGGTCGGGGGTGCTCCGCTGTTTTTAGAGGATGCTTTGTCTTCCAAGGGATACATGTGGCTATTGAAATTGCCTCCTATAATGTGTGGGATATCGGGATGCTTTAAGAGGAATGTGGACAAGTCTTTGAAAAAGGTTTTACCTGGGTTATTGGGGGCGTATAGGTTGGATATCAGATAAGGGGCTTTATTGATTTCAATGTGATCAGAGAGCATACGTCCCTGATCATCAGAGTCGTCGGAAAGTACTTTATAAGATAGATTCTTGTGGAAGAGAATGATAACGCCTGCTTTGCGCGAAACGGCCCTGGAGCCAATAACGGAGCCTACCCAGAGTTTCTGCATGCGTGTGAATTCTGAGGGGGAAAGATGGGTCTCTTGGAGTAGGGCGATATCTGCCCTCAATCTTTTTAGGTGGCGAAGGATTTTCATTCTTTTAATAGGGGAACGGAGTCCCTTTACGTTCCAGGAGACAACTTTCATGGGGGGGGTCAGGGATTGGAGTTACTATTGATTGGTTGGGAACTGTAGTCACCTGGGTGGAGGTAATATTGGGGTTCGGTGTCTCGCTTGTCATGTGCTCGTGCATCAAGGGGGCCGGGAGGGTTAGGACTGGGTGGATTGGTTGCAGCATAGAGGGGGAGCAGGAGAGGGGGAAACCGATAAACAAAACTAACCAACATAAACTAAAGCCTTCTAGGCACTTCTCTTTTTTCCACATGGGTAACTGCCTGTGACGTCTCCCCCTGCTCCTCCAGAGATTCGGGTTTAGCAATGCTGGGCCGTGCGGAAGCCATTATTGGACCTCAGCGGTGCCTGGCAAGAGGGATTGGCCGACGTGTAACACCTGCAGTAAAGCATGCGGACATCTGATAACAGTATAGAAAAAAAAACACTTAACCATATCAGTACAATATGAATACTTTACCCAGTTATGGATAGCGGAAAAGCAGACTAGAGCCCCAAGAAGGGGGAGGGGTAATAGAACAAAACCGGGTAAAGTTCAGGTGTTCGGTGCCAAGGGGGTAGCATACCACAACCTCACCTTGGTGAAAAGTTCAACGGGTGTTAGTGTCAGAGGAGTTATTGATCTTTGGCCTCTTAGGTGAGTCTTTGCGGGGGCTCCTTTGGTCCAGAAGGAGTGTGTCGTGTGAGAGGGGGTGGCTCCCTGGTCCGAGTGGGAAGATGAGCGGAGCGATCGGAGGAAAAGTTCTGCCTCAGTAGGGTCTTGAAAGGCAAGTTGGTCTCCGTTTGGACCAAGGAGGCGAAGCGTCGCCGGGAAAGCCAAAGTGAACTTGATGTTTTTCTGGAACAATTGCGCACAGACATTCTGGAAGGCCGTTCTCTTCTTGGATACCTCGATAGAGTAGTCAGCGAAGATGAGTATTTTAATGCCATCGACTTGTAGCGATCTGGCTTGCTGAAATTTTTGTAGCATGTTAGCTTTATCCGAGCAGTTGAGGTATCTCGCTATGATGGGGCGAGGAGAGGTATGCTCATTTTTAGGTGGGCCAAGGCGGTGCACCCTTTCGACAGTCGCAGGGATGGGTAGGCCCAAGGCTTCTGGTATCCGTCTAGCACAAAAGTCTGAAAGGTTTTGCGATTGGAGTGACTCCGGGATACCCACGAATCGCAGATTGTTCCTTCTTGACCTATTTTCTAGGTCGTCAAGCTTTTGAAGGATGAATTGATTTGTTTTCTCTTGGGTTTGCTCAAAACCCTGCATCTGGTATAGTTCATCTTCCAAATTTGAAATGCGGTGCTCAGCTTCGTTAAGCCTGGTGGAGTGCTCCTTTAAGTCTTTGTGTATGTGGGCCATGCTTGCTTGAATGGCTCTCTGGACTGATTGCTCAATGGTGGGGGTGAGGAGGGTGAGAAATTTTCTGTGCCCTGGGGGGCAGGTTGAGAGGTGGTACAAGTCTCCATTTCTGGGTCCCCTTGTATGTGGCTTTCAGGTCCTCTGTGGTCATGCTGGGATATAGTATTCAGCTGCAGAACGGCCGGTTGAACGACCGGATGTGCGGAGCCTGAAGCCGTGGATGTGTAGGCCAAAGCCGGGGCCTCGATTTTGGGGCCGGCGCGGCGGGTGCGTTCGAGGAGCAGCCTTCTCAACGAAGCAGTCCATCAGTGGTAGAGGAAGGTCCGCTAGAGGGGATTTCGGAGGAGGAGGGCTGTTTGGCCGGTTTTATAGGCGGATTTGGAGGTCAGGATGGGAGCTAGCTGTGAGCACAGCTACTCCATGCGGCGCCGGAACCAGAAGTGCCCCATGGACTCTGATCGAAGCTCATATTATAACCAGCTTCAACTCTAGCAGCCCTGTGGTTAGGGCACACACCAACCAGCCCAGCCCTTCCAACACTCAAGGGGGCATTCAAAATCTGGAAATCAATAATACAATCGACAACAGGGATAAACCCACAAGCTCTCTATACCCTCCCGGTATCATCCCTGTCAATCATCTCACCAGACCTTCCAATACACAGATGGTCCCTGAAATGGATTAATAAGATCGGAGACTTGTTTGTCCGGGACCAAGTAGCAACCTTTCAGCATCTTAACCCCTTGCCGACCGCGCGCCGCAGCGTGACGGCGGCAAGGTGGCTTGTTATCGCGAACCGCCGTCACAGGACGGCGGCTGCGATAACTAGCATTGTGAGCACGTGCGTGGCGCCGGAGGCACGCTCGCGCGCTCACTGTGTTGAGGGGGAGCCAGGGAGCTGGTAGGGCAGACTCGATCGCCGCCGGCTACCCGCGATGGCTCCCCTGCGCTGAAAGAATGGAGGTCCGTGTATGTAAACACGGATCTCCGTTCTGTTGAAGGGGGAAGGGCAATGATCACAGCCTTCTTGTATATGGAAGCTGTGATCATCTCCTTTCCCCAGCCAGGGCAGCCCACACACAGTTAGAACACGCCCAGGGAACACAGTTAACCCTTAGAGTGTCCCCCTGCAGGTTAACCCCTTCACTGCCAATGGCATTTACACAGTAATCAGTGCATTTTTATAGCACTGATCGCTGTATAAATGCCAATGGTCCCAAAAAAGTGTCAAAATGGTCCGACATGTCCGCTGCAATATCGCAGTATTGCTAAAAGTATCGCCGCCATTTCTAGTAAAAAAATAAATAAAAACCCCAGAAATTAATTCTCATCGTCCGTAAACGCGGCAACTTTTGCGCAAACCAATCAATAAACGCAGATTGCGATTTTTTTTTTACCAAAAATATGAGGAAGAATATAAATCAGCCAAAACCGATGGAAAAAAATGTTTTTTTATATTTTTTTTGGATTTGTATTTTATCAAAAAGTAAGAAATTTGTTTTTTTTTGCAAAATTGTCACTCTTATTTTGTTTATAGCGGCAATCAGAAATGACGCAGAGGCTATCAAATACCACCAAAAGAAAGCTCTATTTGTGGGGAAAAAAGGACGCAAATTCCGTTTGGGTACAACGTCGCACGACCGCGCAATTGTCAGTTAAAGCAATGCAGTGCCGAATCGCAAAAAGTGCTCTGGTCCTAAAGTGGGAAATCCTTCCGGGGCTGAAGTGGTTAAGGAATACTTCGACATAAGCAATAAAGACTTATACCTATATCTCAGGACAGGATTCGCCACATCCTCCTGAAAATACCAATCTCCACTAAAGGAGTCTCCAGAGATATATTGGACTTTCTGTACTCTCCAAACTCTAACACCAAAGGAATATCCCGTATATATAACATTCTCCAAAAGCACATCCAAGACAGCCATCCTCTAACGTTTCAACATTGGAACACGATCCTGCAAACACAAACCCCTCCGCTTATATGGTACAATGCAATCAAGTACCCCCTGAAATTCTCCAAAAACATCTCACACTGGAAAACTCTGATGAAAATTCTCCACCAATGGTACTACATGCCAACAATACTAGCAAGGATATCCGAATCGTACTCCCACAAATGCTGGAGGAATTGCAATATAGACGGCAACGTAACGCACATTTGGTGGGAGTGCCCCTACATAAGGACCCTTTGGCTAGAAGTAGAAGCTCTAATACAAGATATAACAAAACTGATCAGATCGCTAACTCACCAGATGGCGCTTTTCGGCCTTGAGACTGCTAAATGGCCCCATGTATTCCATCCCATAGTTACACATGTTTTAATTGCTGCCCGCCTATCCATCACGCGTCACTGGAAACAGGTAGAAGCCCCCAAATTTAGAGAGGTTATCAGTATACTCAATGAAAACGCCCAGATGGAATACCTATTTGCCAAAGCACAAATGTCAACGACAAAATTTAATGATCAGTGGCAGGCGTGGATATCCAACCCCAGAAACTCTTTTATTACAAAATTATAGACTACATAACTCAAAGAGAAGCCTAAACAAAAAAGAACACCACTCTAGATGAACTCCTCTCTGGGGCAGAAAGGCGTCATCAGGGGTATATTGAAAGACCCATCATGGGAATGCAGGCCTGTGAACTAAACAAATAGGATACTTAACAAACTTCTGACATTGATGCTAATACTTTCTTCCTCTTCTTTTTCACATTTTATAATTGATAATCTTATATTCATCTATGATAGCCCACTATGAAGTATTGTCCTCACTCTGGTAAACCCTAAACTGTTAAGAAATACCTATTATTGATTGAACCCACATAAAGTGGTATATCTTATTTGTAACTGACGCTATTTTCCAATAACCTTGTTTGAAACCTAAAAAAAAAAAAAAAATGTACCAAAACTGTCATTAATTTGGGGGCAATGAGTCCACCTTGCGCAATAAATAAATAATTGCAGGAATGTTCACAAATAACTAGTACCACAACACCCGGTGCACTGGTATGCAATATGTGTATCCACCACCAACTGTTCGAAGGCTTACCAGAGCCTGCTGTAATCAGAACGGTGACTTAATCCCCAACCTGGGATGTGAGGTAAAGGAACCCTCTTCTCACGATGATGTTGGATATTCCTTCAAATAAATGTACTTCCAGTGTGTCTTCCTATATGGGATCTCCTATAGCTCCCTTGGTCACATGAAACGTTCCCTGGCACTCACAAATTTGTTGGTAACATAAATACTCACAGGAAAAAGAAGGCGCATATAGTGAAGTACCGTTTGGGAACGTTTATTAACAATAATAGAAACTACTCACATAGATCCAGTAAAAACAAGCTTAGCCGGCTGTCTCCCGTCTAATTTTAAACAGTGGTGACGTCAGTGCGTCCTCCCGACGTACGTTTTGTCAGAGATGACGTCATCTCTGATGAAACGTGTATATTTAGTAGCACTGATCATTGTATTGGTGTAACTGGTCCCCAAAAAGTGTCACTTAGGCTCGGTTCACACTGGTGCGATGCGAATGGGTGGGATTGCAGTGCAAATTTTTGCTGTTTGTGAGTGTGAGTTTGCATTGCGTTTTTTAGTTAATAACAGTGCAATTGTAATGAAAATGTAATGCATTTACCATTTTTATTAGGCTCACATGTGATTTGTGCTCAGGCCAATCAAAAGGCATGCAAAAAATGGGTGTTCCTGTGCACTTCCTGTTTTTTGTGGGGAGAGTACTGTCAGTAAGCAGTGTGGTTCGTGTTGTGTGGAGTGGTGTTTTTTGCAGGATGTTTCATATGCCCTTTGTCATGGCAGCAGTTACTACTGCTGCTGCTGCAGTCCTGATTGAGAAAGACAATGCCAGGAGGAGGAGGAGGAGAAAGCTGATGAGAAGCCGAAGATATTGGTCCATCCAATAATTTCAAATAGTGAAGAGAGAGGCCAGTTCAGGATCCTCTATAATGATCTCTGTCATGAAGAGAAGTTCTTCAACTATTCCCAGATGTCTGTGAATAGGTTCATATGGGAGAGGGAGTCTCTCTTTCTCCCCCTTATCCTCCCTATCTGTACCCCTCTTCCTTTTCCTCCTTCCCTCTCCTCCTCCCTCTCATCATCATCCTCCTTCCTTCTATCTCTCTCTCTCTCCCCCTCTATCTCTCTTCTCCTCTCCCCCCACCCCTTGCTCTCTGTCTTACCTTTCCTCCTCTCTCTCTGCCTTTATTTTCACTACTCCCATTCCTTGAACACCCCCTCCCCTTTTGCCTGCCACTTACGTTTGTGTTGAGTTTTTATTTTTTAGTTTTGATGAATTAC
Source organism: Glandirana rugosa (assembly GCA_018402905.1). Lineage (NCBI taxonomy): Eukaryota > Metazoa > Chordata > Amphibia > Anura > Ranidae > Glandirana > Glandirana rugosa. The sequence continues at coordinate 288,165 of BLSH010523373.1, forward strand.
CTGGACTACTCGGTACCCGTTTGGAGTGCCAGAACACCACCTTCCGTAATAGTGTGGAGTCAGCTGAAAGATTGCTTGTTACATTAAGGTAAATTTCACTTATTATATATAATAATACATAATACATGATACAATTATACTTTATAAAATGTCATCTTTGCACCATAGTAAGCAATGCAGCGAATGCAGACACATATCACTCCAAAGTTGACTTAAAAAAGTTACATAGTTACATAGCTGGTGCCCATCTAATAGTTTTTGTAATTATCTATGCTCCCCACTGAAGCCACTGCTTGTGGAAGAGAATTCCACATCCTTACTGCTCTTACTGTAAAAAACCCTCTATGCATTTTAAGGTTAACAAAAACCAAAGGAGAGGAAAAATGGGACTTTGAAGGCTGTCACTAAGAATTCCCAAACAGGAAGGCACAACAGTGGATTATATAAAATCAATATTTATTACAATGCATAGTAAAAAGTTAATTACATATGGAGATATAAGAATATGTTAAAAGACAACACTGTGGACATAGCATAGGTAAGGTAGGCCTGGTCCCCGGTTGTCTTCATGAAGGCACACTGAAATCGCAATGCATTTTGCCACATGCTTTTTCAGGCGATCCGGTGGTCTGGTATAAGGGCAGCCCAAGCCCACCCATGAGAGGGTCAATAGAACCACCAAATGAATGGGTCATTCCTTGTGTTACTCTCTGGCTTGCAGGGGGTAGCTAAGTAGAATAGCCCCCAATGTGTTGCCCTGCACACTCTATATAAAGTCCCTTGGGGGATACAGGGGAGAGGAGCAGTCCCAAAATCTCCAGGGAGAGAGGGGCCAGCTAAATCTCCCACCACCACTAGTCTAGTCAACTAGACGCCCTGGACGCGCACCAAGACAGGGACCAGCCGAACAACGGAAGACATGGACCAACACACTAGCGGTGGTGGGAGATTTAGCTGGCCCCTCTCTCCCTGGAGATTTTGGGACCGCTTCTCTCCCCTGTATCCCCCAAGGGACTTTATATAGAGTGGGCAGGTTTGCACATTGGGGGCTATTCTACTTAGCTACCTCCTGCAAGCCAGAGAGCAACACAAGGAACGACCCATTTGTTTGGTGGTTCTACTGACCCTCTCACGGGTGGGCTTGGGCTGCCCTTATACCAGTACACCGGATCGCCTGAAGAAGCATGTGGCGAAACTTGTTGCGATTTCGGTGTGGATAAGAGTATCTTCTCACTAAGGGTCCCTGATCTGACACTGGTTGTCTTTATGAAGATGACTGGGGACAAGGCCTACCTTACCTAAGCTATGTCTACAGTGTTGTCTTTTAACATATTGTTATATCTCCATATGTAATGAACTTTTTACTATGCATTGTAATAAATATTGATTTTATATAATCCACTGCTGTGCCTTCCTGCTTGGGAATTCTTAGTGACAGTCTTCAAAGTCCCATTTTTTCCTCTCCTTTGGTTTTTGTGCATTCAATTCTGGGATGTGGTGCCACGCATAGAAAAACCCGCCTCTAATGCTTTCTGCATTTTAAGGTTAAACAATTTTTCTTCTAATTTCAACCACTTGCCGACCACCCGCCGCAGTGTGGCTGCGGCGGGCAGCTAGTGCATCTGGGGTTCTGTAGCCATACTTCCCGGTTGTAGTCAAATTTTGGACGTGTAAAGGATGTCATCGCTACTATTTTCTCCATTTCACATTGCTGGTTGAGGGCCTGGACCATTTCCAATGTTTAGTGAGTGTCATTTTACCTGCCAGTAAGAGGTGCGTTGCCACTACTCGGTGCTTAGGAAGATATGAGTTGATATTTAGATGAAGGAGGGCTAGTTCTGGGCTAGGTATTATCGGTTGGTTAGTTATTTCTGATAATATGGAACAGATTTTATTCCAGAAGGATCTGATGGAAACACCGGCCATAGTGTGTGATATATGGTACCTACTTCGCCACAGTTCCGCCAGCATAGATTTGAGTGGGATGGATAAAACTTAGATAGTTTAAAGGGGGGTCAGGTACCAAAAGTGCAATACCTTCTGGAAATGTTCCCAGTGGTTTACTCATTTGGTCGATGAGTGGGTGGTAGTTATGGCATGTTTCCATAATGAATCGGAAAAAGTCACACCCAGGGCTTTTTCCCACTTTTGTATGCTATGTGTCTTAGAGAAACAACCATATGGGTGAAGTGCCTTATAAAATAGTGTAATACCCTTTATAGATGTGGTAGCTGCTGAGAGAAAGGTGTAAACCTGGGTCGGGAGTGCCACAAATAAGGGCAGAGGGGTTCTTCGAAGGCAAGAGTATATTCTCAGAAGTTGGAATTGTAGAATTTAGGGAGATTGAACTTTTTTTGGAGAGCTTCAAATGATCGCAATTCTGTGCCCTGAAAAAAATTGTTCAGAGTGGTGATACATTTGTTTAGCCACACCTAGGTGTTAATGTCTGGAATGAAGTGTTGTAATACCGAGATAGGGGTGGGTATTTTTGAGACGGAGTCCGTAGGCTCCGTGTGGAAATGATATTCCACCCAGAGTCTAAGGGTTGCTTGAATCAGTGGGGATAAGGAGGCCAGTGAAGGAGCTCCTAATTAGAAGGCTATAAGGGTAGTTCGGAGGTCTCCATTTGGGACACTAAGAAACTCTAACTGTATCTACGGTTTGCAAGAAAGAGGGTTACACTAGTGACGAAGCTGGTCTAGTGCACACGCTTTATAGTACGAGGATACACTTGGGACACTCATCCCTCCGTTTGCTTTGTGCCGCATCAGAATTTGAGAAACACATCTAGGGGCTTTGTTTCCCCAAATTAATTGGTTAAGAAGCTTTTTTATGGACACTAGATATCTTTGAGGTATTGGGAGTATTAGGGTATGAAAGAAGTATAAGAGTTTGGGGATGATCATCATTTTTAGAGTTGGGATTTTACCTGAAATTGAAAGGCCCTGCGTTCGTAGTTGGGACAGTTGTTGCTGTATGGAGTCCAGAAAGGGTACATAGTTTTCTTTATAGAGTTGAGAGGAGTTTGTAGTTAATTTAATTCCCAGAAATGATAGTGTCTTGGGTGCCTAGATGAATGGGAAAGTCTTATTTATTTCTTCCTTGGTGACAGGTGGTATGTTTATGCCCAGTATATGGGATTTGGTGGCGTTGAGTTTATAGTAGGAAACCTCACTGAATGCTGTTAATAGGGACTGTAGTTCTGGGAGTGATATTTTGGGGTTGGTTAGGATAAGCATAACGTCATCCGCAAATAGACTTATCTTTAGTTCTTTATCAGCTAGAGAAGGGCCATGAATGTTGGGGTGGGATCTAATAGCTTCCGCCAGTGGTTCCATGAGGAGGGCAAATATGGCAGGGGACAGGGGGCACCCTTGCCTAGTACCATTTGTTATTTGAATTAGTTTGGAGAAAAGTCTGGATACAAGTACTTTGGCCGATGGGGTAGAATACAAGGATAAAATAGCTGTGTGAATACATCCTGATATTTCAAACCTTTCAAGGACTTTCTTTAGGTATCCCCAGTGGAGCCTATCGAACACCTTTTCCGCATCCAACGAGAGGAGCAGAGAAGGCGTCCGAGAGAGCCCCACCCGGGAGATGATGTTTATTAATTGTCGAGTTCCATCAGGGGCCTGTCATCCCGGGATGAATTCGACTTGGTCAGGGTGTATGATCGTGGGTAAAATCTTTTGGAGTCTGAGGGCAAGGAGTTTGGAAAAGATTTTTATATCCATATTGAGTAGGGATATAGGCCTGTAATTGGCGGGGCTAGAGGGGTCCTTGCTGGGTTTGGGTATAGTAACAATCATGGCTCTCAACATTTCCTGTGGGAAGGAACCAGAGGAGGCTGCAACGTCAAAGACCTCACAAAGGCGGGGGGAAGTTCTGATGTCAGAAATTTAAAATACTCATTGGTGAACCCATCCTCCCTGGAGATTTTTGGTTGGGCAGAGTTTTTATAGTGGCTTCAATTTCCATGGGGGTAAAGGGCATAGAGATTTCCTGAAGCTGCATGGGATTCAGCCATGGAAGCTTAACTGTGGACAAAAAGGCATTAATATTTTCTATTGTTGTGTGAAGCTATCCCTCTCAAGGTCATAAAGGGTCTGATAATAGTCTGCAAAGCCATCAGCTACATCCTTAGGGTTCAGTAAGATTTTCTTGGAGCTAGGGTGCATAAGGGTATGTATTTTTTGTTTCATTTGTTGCTGTTTGACCCTTTTGGATAGCCACACTCCCGCCCTGTTGTGAAGGCTGTAGCTGCTGGCCCTGAGGTGTTTAAAATGGGTTTCAAATTTGTATAGGAGAAGTGAGCACAGTTTGTTGTGTTCTAGTAGTATGTCCTGAGTAAGGTGTGGGCATGGGTTATCTTTGTTCATTTTTTCTTGTAAGGAAATGGATTGCAAGTACAGTTGAGCGGACACCTGGATGTTCGGGTTCATCGGGTTCCGGCGAACTTCGCAAAAAAGTTTGAGTTCGGCACTGAACTTGACCCGAACTTGACCCCGGACCCCAAACCCCATTGAAGTCAATGGTGACCCAAACTTTTGAGCACAAAAATGGCTCTAAAAAAGTCCTGGAAAGGGCCAAAGTTCTGCAAAAGGAAGCAAAATGGGGGTAAGAGTAGGGCAAGTGCCCTGCAAACAAATGTGGATAGGGAAATAACTTAAAATCACATAACAAAATAAAAATTGGAGGAGGAGGTGGATGTGGAGTAGGAGCCTAGAGGTTGAGGAGGCGGTGACCGTGGTGGTGGAGGTGGAAGTGGCAGTGGAGGAGGAGGAGGTAGCCAACACTGTTTTTTGTTTGTTTGTTTTTTTTTTTTTCTAATTGGGGTAGCCCCCAAAATATTGAGACATATTAAAAAAAAAAAAGTATACCAATGGCTGTGTGAGGCCGGTCTAAATGGCTATTCTGCACAAGGTACAGACAAGTCTTGTGGGATCCATGCCTGGGTCATCTTTTTTTTACTTTAAATGTTTTATTGAAGTTTCTTACATACATACAGTTAGTAAGTACATGTTAGTTTTACATCTGTTATTTATATATAACATGCGGTAGTTATGGCAACTATCGTTGACATGCTAACATTGGTCAGTTACATAGATAAAGTTGTGATTTGCCGTAGTTATTGCCTATTGTCACCCTTCTTCTCCAGGTACCCCATCACAGAATACATTGTAGCACAGAGGAGGGGGGTAACGACATCAGCTTTAAATGAAGCAGTGTATGGTAGAACATTAAACGTAGTGTTATAATAACAAAAGCAGCAAGTGTTTAGTGAATAGGCTATTACAATTTATAGCATTGAGACTATGTTTAGGAATGGAGCAAACCATATCAGTTAATAGTGCTGGTGTAGTACCTGCATATTGTGACTAATTCGTAACCAGGGTTTCCAAGCATTAGTATATTTTCGGACAGTGTTATTCTTAATAGCAGAGCTAAATTCATATTCCTTAACCAAGGTAAGTTGGTGCTTAACGTCAGATAGGTTAGGGGATAGGGAGCTCCTCCACTTACGCATAATGAGCAGTCTATCTGCAAAAAGTATGTGCATCACCATCGTCCTGAATTCTTTTGGGAATAATTCTTCAATGCCTATGCTGATAATGGCTAAGAGAGATGAGGGTACAGTTATGATTCCCGTGATATCTGAGATGAAGGAGAAAACTTTTTTCCAAAAGGGAAGCATATGTGGGCAGTCCCATAAAATGTGTATTAGTGAGCCCCTACGGGAGCATCCTCTCCAACAGTCATCATTGTCTAAATTTGCAAATTTATACATTTGAACTGGGGTGAGATACCACCTGTGATGAAGTTTTTGTGAGACTTCCCAGTATGAGATGCAGCTAGAGGAAATGTGATTGTAGTGAAAGGCTTTGCACCATTGATAGTCTGTGAATGTAGTCTGTAGGTCTTTATCCCATCTTTTGTATGTTGACAGTTAATGAATATGTTTTTGTTATGTAGGATGTTGTAAAAGAGAGTAATAACTTTGGCTTTGGGAGAGTCCATCGCCCAAAAGGACCAAACTTTACTTGGTACTTTGATGGATGGAATACCTTTTTTTTCATGTATGAACAGATTTGATTGTATGTCTGTTGACCTTGGGGAGGGATTTCGTGGTTGCCTTGTAGGATTGTAAAAGGGAGGAGTTGAGAGTTGTGTGTCATAGATCATATAGGGAGGTGTCTTACATGTGCCCAGTAGGTCAGTGATAAATTGGGAATGAGAAGTTTGGAGGTTTCTAGCGGGATGGGTATCAATTGAGTGTTGTCGGTTGGAGTATGGGCGAGATGGAAGAGTTTCCATGTTGTTACAGCTGCAGATATTGTGGGATGTGTAGACTCTATGGGCCTATCCATAAACGTTTGTACTAATAAAAGGGAGCTAAGCTTTCCTTCAGAGAAGAATGACTGTTCAATGTGATGCCATTGTTTACCAGGTGTTGGGGTGAACCAGTGTCTAACTTGGTCAAGAATAACTGCGGAGTGGTAATCATGAATATCAGGAAGACCCATTCCGCCTGCTTTTTTGTGCTTGACAGTAGAGTCTTAAGAGCATCTGGGTTTCCTCCCTTGCCAGATATATGATCTGAGAGACTTTTTAAGGGTGCTAAAAAGGATTCGGGGACTTTTATGGGTAGGGCCCTGTATAGGTAGAGGAGTTTTGGCAAGGTAAGCATTTTAAGGGCTACTACTCTACCCATCCAGGAGAGGTATTGTTTGCTATATAGTTGAAGGCCATTTTTCCATGTCTGTTGAAACTGTATATAATTGGCCATAAATAGATTAGATGTTGGGATGGTGAGAGAAATTCCTAGGTATGGCATAGTGGAAGTCACCCATTGGAAAGGAGCTATAGCTTTAAATGGGGGTTTGGTTGATTCAGGTATCATTCCACCTAGGATATTTGATTTAGATTCATTCACTTTGTAGAATGAGCAAGCATTAAAGGTCTTTAGTATATGACATGTTTTAACCAGTTAGGAAGCTGGGTCTGTTAGCGTGAGGATGATGTCATCTGCAAAGAGAGTGATTTTATATTCATGCTCTTTGACTTTTAAGCCTGATATATGCTCTGTTGAACGTATCTTTTGAGCTAATGGTTCCATCAAGAGCGTGAAGATTATGGGGGAGAGGGGGCACCCTTGTCTTGTGCCATTTGTTATGTTAAATGGGTTAGAGAACGTCCCCTCTGAGAGGACATGGGCAGTGGGGTTTGTGTAAAGGGCCAAAATAGCAGCTGTAATTGCGCCTTGGAAGCCAAATTTCTCTAAAGTATGTTTTAAGTAGCCCCAATGGATCCTATCAAAGGCTTTCTCCGCATCTAATGCTAGAAATAGGGTCCGGATGTGTTTATTCTCGGCATGATGTAATAGATTTATTATTTTTCGTGTGGCATCAGGCGCTTGTCTACCTAGTGTAAAGCCTACTTGGTCTGGGTGAATGAGATATGGCATTATAGGTCCCAGTCTATGGGCTTTGAGCTTTGCATATAATTTGATGTCAGTGTTTAGTAGGGAAATGGGGCGAAAATTAGCTGGGGTATTCAGCTCCTTCCCTGGTTTAGGCAACGTTACAATGTTGGTGGACAACATTTCTCATGGGAATTCACCCGAGGACACAGCAGCGTTGAACATTTGACATAGAAACGGAGCTAGGGATGTACTGAATAGCTTATAGTATTCGGCTGAGAAGCCGTCTGGGCCTGGGGCTTTGCTCCTAGGAAGAGTCTCTATGGCTTGTACTATTTCCACCTCTGAAAATGGGGCGTTCAATGACTCTAAATGATCTTGTGAGAGTTTAGGTAGGGCAAGGTTGTCTAAGAATTGTAGAATATGTTTGGTTTGTGGTTGTGTTGTTCAGGAGTCCCCTGATAAGTTGTATAGGGATTGGTAGTAATCTCGGAATGCGTTTGAGATATCTGTCGGGTGGCATAACTTGACATCACTAGTAGAGTGCAGTATATAGGGGATTCTTTGTTTGACTCTTTGATGTTTAAGTTGGTTGGCTAGTTGTTTACTAGTCTTATTTCCAGCTGCATAAAAGTTGGCACGGATCTTTAACATTAATTTGGCATGCTTGGTATTAAGGAAGGTTCTGAGGTTGTGTCTAGCTTGGAATATTTTTTCACTAGTCGATGGCGTGGGATTGGATTTATTCAGGAGTTCCAATTTATCTATATTGTCTAGTAGTTCTGTCAACTGCTGTGTCCTTTGCCGTTTGGCATGAGAGTTTAATTTAACCACTTGACCACTGGGCACTTAAACCCCCTTCCTAACCAGACCAATTTTCAGCTTTCAATGCTCTCACATTTTGAATGACAATTACTCAGTCATGCAACATTGTACCCATATGAAATTTGCGTCCTTTTTTTCACACAAATAGAGCTTTCTTTTGGTGGTATTTAATCACCGTTGGGTTTTTTATTTTTTGCGCTATAATTAAAAAAAGACCGAAAATTTTGTAAAAAAAATAATTTTTCTTTGTTTTGGTTATAAAATTTTGCAAATTAGTAATTTTTCTTCATAAATTTTGGCCAAAATTTATACTGCTATATATCTTTGGTAAAAAAAAAAACAAATTTGTGTATATTATTTGGTCTCTGTGAAAGTTATAGAATCTACAAGCTATGGTGCCAATCACTGAAAATTGATCACACCTGATGCACTGACCACCTATCTCATTTCTTGAGACCCTAACAAGCCAGGAAAGTACAAATACCCCCCAAATGACCCCTTTTTGGAAAGTAGACATTCCAAGGTATTTAGTAAGAGGCATGGTGAATTTTTTGAAGTTGTAATTTTTTCCCACAATTCTTTGCAAAATAAAGTTTTTTTTTTTGTTTTTGTTTTTCACAAAATTGTCATATGTTAACAGGTTATTTCTCACACCCAGCATATGCATACCACAAATTACACCCCAAAATACATTCTACTACTCCTCCTGAGTATGGCGATACCACATGTGTGACACTTTTACACAGCCTGGCCACATACAGAGGCCCAACATGCAGGGAGCGCCGTCAGGTATTCTAGGAGCATAAATTACACATATAATTTCTTGACTACCTCTTGCACTTTTGAAGGTCCTGGAGCACTAGGACAATGGAAATGCCCAAAAAATGACCCTATTTTGGAAAGTAAACACCCCAACGTATATTCTAGGAGACATAGTGGGTCTTTTGAACATGTCATTTTTTCCACAAGTTTTTGGAAAATGTGGAAAGAAAATGAAAACGCATTTTTTTTTTTTACACAAAGTTGTCCATTTATACAATATTTCTAACACAAAGCATGTAAATAGCAAAAATGTCACCCCAAAATATATTCTGCTACTCCTCCCGAGTATGGCGATACCACATGTGTGACACTTTTACACAGCCTGACCACATACAGAGGCCCAACATGCTGGGAGCACCGTCAGGTTTTCTAAGGGCCTACATTTCAAATCTAATTTGACCATCTTTTACACTATTGTGAGGCACTGTGGTGGCATGGATAGGCACTGTAGTGGCACAGATGGGCAGTGTAGTGGCACGGGTGGGCAGTGTAGTGGCACGGGTGGGCAGTGTAGTGGCACGGGTGGGCAGTGTAGTGGCATGAGTGGGCAGTGTAGTGGCAAGTTTGGGCACTGTAGTGGCATGGATGTGTCACGGATGAGAACTGATGTGGTATGGATGAGCATAAATGAAGCACAAATGAGCCATGGATGGGGGATGGATGAGCCACGGATGGGGGATGGATGAGCCACGGATGGGGATGGATGAGCCACGGATGGGGATGATGAGCCACGGATGGGGATGACTGAGCACGGATGGGTGGGTGAGCACGGATGGATGGGTGAGCATGGCTGGGTGGGTGAGCATGGATGGAGTAGGCACGAGTGGGTAGGTAGGTAGGTACGAGTGGGTGGGTCGTAGGTAGGTACGAGTGGGTGGGTCGGCACGAGTGGGTAGGTAGGCACGAGT
>BLSH010523373.1:298445-311261 GCA_018402905.1 Glandirana rugosa
GAGTCAATTATCAGGTAGATAGGAAACCAATCGGGTATTCCGGAAATATGCGACATGTGAATAATTGGTGAATAGCCCACAGCACTGCACAGGTCTTTCCTCCCCCCTCTCTCCTCTCACAATGCACCGATCGGTGCGGAGAGGAGAGAGAAAAGCCGGCGGAAGCGCCGGCTTGTTGACATATGATCGCGCCGTCATTGGACGGCACGATCACGTGGTGAAAGGCCGCTCACAGCGGCCATTCACCGCGATCCGTGATCAGTCGGGTCCCCCGGACCCGACGGTCACGGATGTTCCCGTGTGCGCGCCCCAGGGGGTGCGCGGGAAGCGCGATTCTGGAGGACGTCCATGGACGTCCTCTCAGAATAACCCGACCGCGCTGTGGACGTCTTTTGTCTATAGCGCGGTCGGGAAGTGGTTAATAAGTGTACAGCGTATAAAGGCCTTATGGGCTAACCAAAGGATAGATGGACTATTAACTGAGACCTTATTAAGAGTGAAGTACTCGTCCAGTTGGTTTTGTATAATAGCAGTGTTGGCAGGTTTGGCCATTAAATGTAGATCATTCCTCCAAATAAAGGTTGTAGAGTTTGTATTATTGTCCTCAATGACCATCGAAATGGGTGTGTCGTCCGACCACGTTATGGATTGAATGTCTGTTTCCGTTACACTTTGGAGAAGTTGTTTGTCTCCCACAAATAAATCTATTCTGGAGTATGTGCAATGTGGTTTTGAAAAGAAGGTAAAGTCTTGTTCCATTGCATGTTGACACCTCCATATGTCATAAAGGTTGTTGGCATGTAGGAAGGGGAGTAGGGTTACATGACAAGGCTTTTTGGGTGCTGGGCCTTTGAGATCAATGGAGACATCTGGTACCAGATTGAAGTCCCCGCAGAGGATTGTTCTACCTTTTTGGAGCTTGCAGACTTTCTTCCATAGTTTGCGTAGAAAACATATTTGTCCTGAGTTCAGGGCATAAATACTCACAATGGTGTAGGTGACATTATTTAGTTTGCATACTAGAATAATGTATCTTCCTTGTGGGTCTGATGTAATGGATATCAATTTAAACCCTACTGTGTTTTTAATCACTTAATCAGTTAAGCGATGAGTACTCCCCTTACTTTTTTGTGGCTTTGGCAAAGAAGACATGAGGAAAGTTTTTGTGTGACATGTTAGGAGCTTTGTCCTGGCAAAAGTGTGTCTCTTGGAGACATAGGATGTCACTTTTGAGTTTGCATGCTTCCGACCACAGGGAGTATCTTTTCCAGGGTGGTTGAGACCCTTGACATTCAGTGAGGTGATCTTGATAGGCATTTTGAGTTAGTGGAAATTCCTTATCTCAGAGAATGGATGAAGGTGGGTGGAGCTAGAAAGTGTTTTGTGGAGTTAACTTGCCTGGTAGTTTGTGACAATATTAGCTGTGGGTGCGTAGTGCATTGTACCACTTACTGTTATGTGTGAAGTTGGTACGTTCTAGTGGCACTGAGTCTCAGTAGATGCTAATGTTGCTCCTCAGATGGGAAATATAAGTTCGGTAATAGACTGTGAAGATCAATTATAGGTCATTAATCGGTAGAGCCGGTGTGGCTTTTTGTACCATACACTGGAAACAACTGTGGAAAAGAGATAAAGAAAAAAGAAAAACAACTAAAAAGAACATGAGCGGTCAGGACCGTGGCTAATGTTGGGGATCAAAGGTCGATCTAATGGGCTGCGGCTAGCATCTCAGGGCTAGTAGTTAAGATCTGTAGAGTAGTGACTTTAGGTAGTCATGTCATCAGGTGGGTCAAAGTCGTTCCAGTCTCCAGTACGGTGACTGTTGGACTTTTGGTGCCTAGGATGTTGTTCCAACGATTCCAGAATATTCTCTCAACAAAGAGAGGCCTTCATCCAGGTTGCGGATAGTGAAAGTTTTATTGCCCTTAGTGATCATCAATTTAACTGGGTGGCCCCATTTGTAGGGGATTTGATGGTTTCAGAGAGGTTTTGTGATGGTGGAGAGATTTTTCCTTTGGGTCATCGTGTATTTGGACAGGTCTGTGAAAAAGGTTAGATTTGTGTACGGTTGCGGATAGGAGGCTGGGTTTTTGGTCACCCGCATTAGGTGATCTTTAATATTTTAAAAATGAATACGGACAAACGTATCTCTAGGTATAGTTTCTGGGAGACGGTTTTGGTAATCGGTGGATGCGGCTGATTATGAGCTCCTCCTTTGGCGTTTGCATCAGTTGGGTGAAGTATTCCTTTAAGGCTGATGGTTGGACAGATTCTGGTATCCCTCGTATTTTTAGATTGTTCTGTCGAGAATGATTTTCTAGGTCGGCTAGCTTAGCCTTCATCCCCTCTATGTCCTCTGTCTCCGCGTTGTGTGCGTCCACTAAGTCATTAAAGGAGATAGTCACTTCTACCATTTTGGTTTCAACAGTAGTGAGTCTCTCCCACATGTAGGTCATTTCGGATGAGAAGTGGTTCATCATTCGAGAGATATCAGAGTGTATAGAATTTTGTACTCTTAGTAGCATATCTCTCAGAGTGGTGTCTAGCACCGGTTTTTTGGATGTTGGATACACGGCAATGGAGTTTTGTAATGCAGACATGTCAGAATTTGCATACATGTTTTGGCTCACCTCTCCTGTTGGGGCTGCATCTTGTGACAGTCTCGGTCTGGATTTAGCTGGGCTGTTTGATGGCGTTGAGGAATGAGATCTGTTGCTGGAAAGTAGGGATTGATCGTGGGCAGTGTCATTCTGTGTTCCCTTCCCTTGTTGTGCTGAGTTTGTGGTATGAGGCATTGTCCCATGGCCATCTTGGGCTAACAACTTCCCCGGTCGCGTCAGTTTGCCGGGCACATACCGCTCCTGTTTGCGTTTGGACATAATCTCCGTGTTTGCGGGTTTGTTAAACTGTGTCTGGTTCGTGGACTCTGTGAAAGTCTTTGTCACTTGCGCCCTGAATCGCTGCCAGTGCCCAGGGCTCAAGAATCACATATTCAGCTAGGATGGGATGGGGTGGTAGATATTATTACAGAAAATTGAGCAAGGAGTTAAGTTTGAGGCTATTGGGTGCACCAATATGGCCGCCGATAGTAGGCCTCAGAACTCCAGCTGGGTGTAGGTGTTGTGATCCGTTCCACTCCTCCCAGATCACTGTGGGAGGGAATTGTATGGGCCAAGGCTCATGTAAAGTTGAAGTCAGGGCCCCCCTCAAGTGGATTTGGGCTGCAGCAGTGCAGTTTGGAGTCCCAAGATGGCGGCCGCGCTAGGCTGCAATTGAAGCCTCTGACTAAATTTTTGTTTGTAGCCGCTCCGGCGTGCAATTTCGGGGGGTTCCGGGTGCCCAGCAGAGCCTCCAGGCACTCCTCCTGGGTGTTGGATATGCAGGAGGCCCGAGGGATAGGTGGATAGTCCGCAGATTAGGCAGCTGAGTGCCATATTTGAGGCCTAGGGTCGCGGTGAGAGCAGACTCCTCCGCTGCACAATTTTTAGTCTGGGCTGCAGTGAGGTGTCTGGTGAGGGGTGTCCGGTGCTTGAGGTCTCTCACCCGTGTCTCTAGAGCCAGGATTTGGGTGGATTGTACTGGGTGTCCTCAAAGCTCCCCAGAAGCTTGTCCTGTCATGCATCCCATTAGGCTATGCCCCCATGCCTGGTTCATTTTAATAAACGTTAGCTTGTCCACGTTGGCTGTGGACAGGCGGCTGCGCTTGTCTGTGATAACGCCCCCTGCCGTGCTAAACACACTTTCAGACAATACACTGGCTGCAGGGCAGGCCAGCCCCTCCAAGGCATAAAGGGGAAGCTCAGGCCATGTGCCCAATTTGGAGACCCAGAAGTTGAATAGGGCAGACCCATCAGTCAGCCCACATACTGCTCCACCATGTTGCTGAAATGCTGCCTCCTGCTAAGACGTTGCCTATCAGCTGGTGGTGCTGTTTGTTGTGGCGGGCTGCTGACAAAGCTTTTCGACATTTCAGCCATGCTAACCCTGCCTTCTGAGGTGCTGGCGGTGCCACAGCTGTGTTGGCGACCTCTTCCTCCTCCTCCTCTGCCTTCGCCTTGTGCTTCCACTGAGCCCCCGGTGTCATTTGGGAATGCCTTCAGCAGCGCGTCTACCAGCGTGCGCTTGTAGTTGTGCATCTTCCGATCACGCTCCAGTGAGGAAATTAAGGGCGACACGTTGTCCCTGTAACAGGGATCCAGCAGGGTGGCCACCCAGTAATCAGCACAAGTTAAAATGTGGGCAACTCGGCTGTAGTTGAGCAGGCACTGCAGCATGTAGTCGCTCATGTGTGCCAGGCTGCCCAGAGGCAAAGACAAGCTGTCCTCTGTGGGAGGTGTATCATCTGTGTCCTCCGTATCCCCCCAGTCACGCTCCAGTGATGCCCATGAGCTGCGTTGGGTGCCACCCTGCTCCTCCTCATCATCCTCATCCTCCTCATCCTCTAGAACTGTGCCCTGGCTTGGAATTTTTTTTACCTGGCCTATGCTGGTGCAGGAACCCACCCTCCGAGCCACTTGTGAATGACTGGCCTTATAACCGTGGAAATGACCCCTCTTCCTCCTACTCTTCCTCCTGTGCCACATCCTCTTCCATCATCGCCTGAAGTGTTTTTTCAAGGAGACATAGAAGTGGGATTGTAACGCTGAGAACAGCGTCATCGGCACTGGCCATGTTGGTGGAGTACTCGAAACACCGCAATATGGTACACAGGTCTCGCAATGGAGGCCCACTCATTGGTGGTGAAGTGGTGCTGTTCCACAGAGCGACTGACCCGTGTGTGCTGCAGCTGAAACTCCACCATTGCCTGCTGCTGCTCGCACAGTCTCTCCAGCATGTGCAAGGTGGAGTTCCACCTTGTTGGCACGTCGCATAGGAGACGGTGAGCTGGAAGGCCGCAGACAGGCGAGCAGCAGCAGGGTGAGAATGCCAAAGCGCACACAGACGGCCCGCACTTTCTGCAGCAGCTCTGACATATCCGGATAGTTTTTTAGAAATTTCTGCACCACCAAATTCAGCACATGCGCCAGGCAAGGGATGTGCTTCAAACCGGCTAGGCCCAGAGCTGCTACGAGATTTTGCCCATTATCGTACACCACCAGGCCGGGCTTGAGGCTCAGGGGCAACAACCAATCATTGGTCTGTTGTTCAATGCCCGTCCACAGCTGCAGCAGTGTGGTGTTTATCCCCCAAACATATCAGTTTTAAAACAACCTGCTGTCATTTCCCCCTGGATGTGCTGAAGTTGGTGGTGAAAGTGTTACACTGACCAGATGAGGAGGTGGTAGAGGAGGAGGAAGCGGAGTAGGAGGAGGAGGCAACAGGAGGCAAAGAGAAATGCCCTGCAATCCTCGGTGGTGGAAGGACATGCGCCAAACGGCTAGCTGCCTCAGGCCCTCCCGCCACTACATTTGCCCAGTGTGCAGTTAGCGAGATATAGCGTCCCTGCCCATGCTTACTGGTCCACGTATCAGTGGTTATGTGGACCTTGCCACAGATGGCGTTGCGCAGTGCACACTTGATCTTGTCCCCGACTTGTTTGTGCAGGGAAGGGATTGCTCGTCTGGAAAAGTAGTGGCGGCTGGGAACCATGTACTGTGGGTCAGACACCGCCATCAGGTTTTTAAAACTGTCTGTGTCCACCAGACGGAATGACAGCATTTCAAAGGCCAGAAATTTTGAAATGCTGGCATTCAGGACCAGGGATCGCGGGTGGGTAGGGGTGTACTTCCTCTTTCTCTCCAGTGTTTGGGAGATGGAGAGCTGTAAACTTCCATGGGACCGTGTGGAAATGCTTGGGGATGGTGGCGGACATGGTGGTGTTGCTGTCACATCATCTGTTTGCTGGGTGGCAGGTGAAACTGTCACTGTAGAGGTGGAGGAAGAGGCTGAGGCATCAGCAGAAGAGGAAGCAGGAGGAGGCCAAGGCCTTTCTTGGATTTTGAAGTGCTTATTACACTGCAGCTCGTGCTTTGCTTGCAGATGCCTGGTCATGCAGGTTGTGCTCAGGTTTAGAACTTTTACGACTCGCTTCAGGCTCTCATTGCACAGCGTGCAAACCACTCGTGTCTTGTCGTCAGCACATTGTCTGAAGAACTGCCACGCCGGGGAACGCCTTTGAGCTGCCTTTGGTGTGCTAGGTCCCTGGGTGCGGTGGGTAGTAGCAGGCGTACTGTCTAGGGGAAGGTCGCTCCGCTTTTGCAACCTGCTTTCTCTTTTGCTGTGCTGGTGCCTCTGTGCGAGCACCACCTCTTCCTCCAAACTGCACACATCACTCGCATGACCTTCATTCCATGTGGGGTCTAGGACCTCATCATCCTCCACATCATCTTCCACCCACCCTTCACCACTGTCCTCCTTGTCAGTCTGCACACTGTAGAAAGCCGCAGCAGTTGGCACCTGTGTTTCGTCATCATCAGAGACGTGCTGTGGTGGTGTTTCCATGTCCTCATCCTGAAACAGAAGTGGTTGGGCATCGGTGCACTCAATGTCTTCCATTTCTGGGGCAGGGCTATGTGGATGGCTCACGGAATGCACACCAGCAGAGTCATCAAAAAGCACAAGAGACTGCTGCATGACTTGGGGCTCAGACTGCTTGGCTGATTTACAAGAGGCTGAGGTGAAAGACAGATGGCCATTGGGTTCAGGTGCCAACTCTGAGCTTTCATCAAGGGACCGGGTGGGAGACAATGTGAAGGAACTGGAGGCATTGTCAGCCACCCAATCTACTATCGCCTGTACTTGTTCTGGCCTCAACATTCGTTGAGCGGCATTCGGGCCTACCATATAACTTTGAAGGTTCTGTCAGCTACTCACATCTGAGGAAGGCGTTTCACTTGTGCATGTAGCTGGCACAAATCAACCAAGTCCTCTCATTTGCAATAGGAACTTCACCAACACCACTAACACAAGCAGCACCAGCAGCACAACGACCAGAACCAAGTCCCTTATTTGACACTCTGCTCATTCTGGATGCAAATGTACTACGTAGCACTATTTATTAATATTAAAAAAAGAATAATACATTATTATTCTTTTTTTAAAACAGCAACGTAGACGCACTTTTTATTTTTGTGCAAGAAATGCACCACTCACACCAGCAGCAGAAACCTCTCCCTACTCCACTATGAGATGATTTTAGAACGATAATATGTCCCTCACAGCACTGACAGGAACCTGTCCCTACTGCAGTATGAGATGATTTTACAACGATAATATGTCCCTCACAGAACCGACTGGAACCTCTCCCTATTCCACAATGAGATGATTTTAGAACGGTAATCTGTCCCTCACAGCACCGATAGGAACCTGTCCTTACTGCAGTATGAGATGATTTTAGAACGATAATATTTCCCTCAAAGCACCGACAGGAACCTCTCCCTATTCCACTATGAGATGATTTTATAACGATAATATGTCCCTCACAGCACCGACAGGAACCTCTCCCTACTCCACTATAAGATGATTTTAGAATGAAAATCTGTCCCTCAAAGCACCAACAGGAATCTATCCTTACCGCAGTATGAGATGATTTTAGAATGATAATATGTCCCTCACAGCACCCACAGGAACCTGTCCCTACTGCAGTATGAGATGATTTTAGAACGATAATCTGTCCCTCACAGTACCGACAGGAACTTCTCCCTACTGCAGTATGAGATGATTTTAGAACGATAATCTGTCCCTCACAGCACCGACAGGAACCTGTCCCTTCTGCAGTATGAGATGATTTTAGAACGATAATATGTCCCTCACAGCACCAACAGGAACCTCTTCATACTCCACTATGAGATGATTTTAGAATGATAATCTGTCCCTCACAGCACCGACAGGAACCTCTCCCTACTCCACTATGAGATTATTTTAGAACGATAATATGTCCCTCAAAGCACCGACAGGAACATCTCCCTATTCCACTATGAGATGATTTTAGAACGATAATATGTCCCTCACAGCACCGACAGGAACCTCTCCCTACTCCACTATGAGATGATTTTAGAACAATAATCTGTCCCTCACAGCACCAAAAAGAACCTGTCCCTACTGCAGAATTAGATGATTTTAGAATAATAATATGTCCCTCACAGCACCGACATGAACCTCTCCCTACTCCACTATGAGATGATTTTGGAACGATAATCTGTCCCTCACAGCACCGATAGGAACCTGTCCTTACTGCAGTATGAGATGATTTTAGAACGATAATATTTCCCTCAAAGCACCGACAGGAACCTCTCCCTATTGCACTATGAAATGATTTTAGAACGATAAATTATTATTCTTTTTTTTTAAAACAGCAACGTAGACGCACTTTTTATTTTTGTGCAAGAAATGCACCGCTCACACCAGCAGCAGAAACCTCTCCCTACTCCACTATGAGATGATTTTAGAACGATAATATGTCCCTCACAGTACTGACAGGAACCTGTCCCTACTGCAGTATGAGATGATTTTAGAACGATAATATTTCCCTCAAAGCACCGACAGGAACCTCTCCCTATTCCACTATGAGATGATTTTAGAACGATAATATGTCCCTCACAGCACCAACAGGAATCTATCCTTACCGCAGTATGAGATGATTTTAGAATGATAATATGTCCCTCACAGCACCGACAGGAACCTGTCCCTACTGCAGTATGAGATGATTTTAGAACGATAATCTGTCCCTCACAGTACTGACAGGAACTTCTCCCTACTGCAGTATGAGATGATTTTAGAACGATAATCTGTCCCTCACAGCACCGACAGGAACCTGTCCCTTCTGCAGTATGAGATGATTTTAGAACGATAATATGTCCCTCACAGCACCAACAGTAACCTCTTCATACTCCACTATGAGATGATTTTAGAACGATAATCTGTCCCTCACAGCACCGACAGGAACCTCTCCCTACTCCACTATGAGATTATTTTAGAACGATAATATGTCCCTCAAAGCACCGAAAGGAACATCTCCCTATTCCACTATGAGATGATTTTAGAACGATAATATGTCCCTCACAGCACCGACAGGAACTTCTCCCTACTCCACTATGAGATGATTTTAGAATGATAATATGTCCCTCACAGCACCGATAGGAACCTCTCCCTACTCCACTATGAGATGATTTTAGAACGATAATCTGTCCCTCACAGCACCAAAAAGAACCTGTCCCTACTGCAGTATTAGATGATTTTAGAATAATAATATGTCCATCACAGCACTGACATGAACCTCTCCCTACTCCACTATGAGATGATTTTAGAACGATAATCTGTCCCTCACAGCACCGACAGGAATCTGTCCTTACTGCAGTATGAAATGATTTTAGAACATGAATATGTCCCTCACAGCACCGACAGGAACCTGTCCCTACTGCAGTATGAGATGATTTTAGAATGACAATCTGTCCCTCACAGCACCAACAGGAACCTCTCCCCAATGCAGTATGAGATGATTTTAGAACGATAATCTGTCCCTCACAGCACCGATAGGAACCTCTCCCTATTCCACTTTGAGATGATTTTAGTACGATAATATGTCCCTCACAGCACCGACAGGAACCTGTCCCTACTGCAGTTTGAGATGATTTTAGAACGATAATCTGTCCCTCACAGCACCGACAGGAACCTGTCCTTACTGCAGTATGAGATGATTTTAGAACGATAATATTTCCCTCAAAGCACCAACAGGCACCTCTTCCTATTCCACTATGAGATGATTTTAGAAGGATAATATGTCTCTCACAGTACCTACAGGAACCTATCCCTACTCCACTATAAGATGATTTTAGAATGAAATTCTGTTCCTCAAAGAACCAACAGGAATCTATCCTTACCGCAGTATGAGATGATTTTAGAACGATAATATGTCCCTCACAGCACCGACAGGAACCTGTCCCTACTGCAGTATGAGATGATTTTAGAACGATAATCTGTCCCTCACAGCACCGACAGGAACCTCTCCCTACTGCAGTATGAGATGATTTTAGAACGATAATCTGTCCCTCACAGCACGGACAGGAACCTGTCCCTACTGCAGTATGAGATGATTTTAGAACGATAATATGTCCCTCACAGCACCAACAGGAACGTCTTCATACTCCACTATGAGATGATTTTAGAACGATAATCTGTCCCTCACAGCACCGACAGGAACCTCTCCCTACTGCAGTATGAGATGATTTTAGAACGATAATATGTCCCTCAAATCACCGACAGGAACATCTCCCTATTCCACTATGAGATGATTTTAGAACGATAATATGTCCCTCACAGCACTGACAGGAACTTCTCCCTACTCCACTATGAGATGATTTTAGAACGATAATATATCCCTCACAGCACCGACAGGAACCTGTCCCTACTGCAGTATGAAATGATTTTAGAACATTAATATGTCCCTCACAGCACCGACAGGAACCTGTCCCTACTGCATTATGAGATGATTTTAGAATGACAATCTGTCCCTCACAGCACCAACAGGAACCTCTCCCCAATGCAGTATGAGATGATTTTGGAACGATAATCTGTCCCTCACAGCACCGACAGGAACCTCTCCCTATTCCACTATGAGATGATTTTAGAATGATAATCTGTCCCTCACAGCACCGACAGGAACCTCTCCCTACTCCACTATGAGATGATTTTAGAACGATAATATGTCCCTCAGAACACCGACAGGAACCTCTCCGTAATCCACTATAACATGATTTTAGAATGATAATATGTCCCTCACGGCACTGACAGGAACCTCTCCCTACTCCACTATCAGATGATTTTTTTTTTTTTAAATCAAAAGTCAACTTTATTGGAAACAAAAGCTGCAAGTCATACAGATAAAAAGAGAGGTTGAGAGTGAAGTACAGTCAATACAAGTAACAAGTAACATTTTGTGAAATAGTACATGACGTATCTCTCGGCATTATACAATGTGTGATTTCTCTGTCTAGACCCCTAGTCATCAGAACAAGTGTCAGCCCTGGTCAACCATCTATCCCACACCTTATTGTACTTTGAAGGGCATCCCCTATGTTCATAGATAAGTTTTTTGTATGGGAGGACTATATTTATCTCCCTGACCCAGTCACTCATCTCTGGGGGAGCCTGTTGCATCCAAACCTTAGCAATGGTTTTCCTAGCAATAAATAGCATCTCCCGTAGGAATGTGGCAGTGAATTTGTCTGTATCGACATCTGGTAATAAGCCGAGTAGGCAAAGCTTTGGATCTAAAGTTGCTGGGGAGCCCATTTCATCATGTAAAAAGCGAGATATTTGTATCCAGTAGGGTTGAACATCCAAAGCATATGGTAAAATATACCGATTTCAAGATTGCATCGGGGGCAGTATGGGTTCTTGTCTGGTTGGAACCTAGCCAGTCTTGGGGGAGTTAGGTATGATCTGTGTAATATATACAGTTGTGTTAATCGGTCAGGGAGCTTTGGAGATGTAAGAGCGACCCCGGCCATTATGTTCTCCCATTTCTCTTCCTCCAATCTCCCCAGATCTTCCTCCCATTTAACCTTTGGACCATAGGCCAGATCAGTGATGCTAGGAGTACGAATAGCAACATACAGGTTAGATATGAGTTTGGTGGGGTCTTCCCCAAGGAGGATGGTGATTACGTCCGAGGTGTATAATGATGTGTTTTGTGTACTGAACTGGGTGGTAATAGCGTGTCTTAATTGGAAATACCTAAAGAGAGCGCTATTTGGCAGAGTAAATTCTGATTTTAAATCCTGAAAGGTTTTAGGACCTGTTGGGGTTAAGACCTGGTGTAGATAGAGGATTCCCCAGTCTATCCAAATTTTTGGGTCTGGGATAGTAAGCAGCTCCGGCAAATCTCTATTAAACCAGAGAGGTGTATGTGAGTGGTGAGTTGGACATCTCGTGAGTTTAGCAGTCCGATTCCAGACGTACTGGCTATGAGAGACCATGTCTGCAGCGGGCCCCGTCCCAGGGGAACGCGCCGTGTGTCTAACGGACTCCTGTAGGGGAGTGTATGCCGGGTGATTCAGCCTCCGGGATACCAACGCTTGGTATCTGTCCAGATCTGTCTTTGACAGGTGAAATATTTGTGAGGATTGAGCAGCCAAATAATACGCTCGGAAGTCAGGAAGGGCGCAGCCGCCCATATTGGTGGGATTCTTGAGGACCTGCCAGGAGAGTTTATGCCTGGACGGACCCCAGACGAATGGGGTAAGAATTGCATCAATGGTTTTAAAGAATTTGGAGAGTACCGGGAGGGGTGCATGCCAGAGCATGTAAAGAATCTTGGGCAATATAATCATTTTAATAAGGTTTATGCGGCCGGATATCCCTATCGGGAGTCTGGCCCAGACTTGGGTTTTTGCCTTGATAAGGTCAAATAAGGGTTCAAGGTTGAGAGTATTGTAATCTGAAAGGGATCTCGTGACTAGAGTTGAGCGAACACCTGGAAGTTCGGGTTCTGCTGGTTCGTCCGAACTTCGGGACAAAGTCCGGGTCCGGGTCCGGACGGAACCCGAACGATCGCACGGACAACGAACCCCATTGAAATCAATGGGGACCCGAACTTTTAGGCACAAAAATGGCTGTAGGAAAGTCCTGGAAAGCCCCAGAGGGCTGCAAAAGGAAGTAAAATGGGGGTAAGGGTAGGGCAAGTGCCCTACAAAAAAATGGGGACAGGGAAATAACTGTAAATATTTTAAAAAAAATAAAAACATAAAAAAAGCAAAAATGGAGGTGAATGTGGATCATCTTCAAACTGTGTCTGAAAAGTATTAATTAACGGTAGAAGCCATATAACTGTTCTAAAATCATCTTCAAACTAGGGCAAGTGCCCTACAAATAAATGGG
>BLSH010523373.1:315136-362153 GCA_018402905.1 Glandirana rugosa
TTGCTGGTTTGGCCGAAGTACGGTCCATTTTTATGGCGCTACTTGTAATCCGCGGAAAAGGTTTTGTAGGTCCGATTCGTACTGTTACAACCGTGATCCAGCTATCACCGAAACCTACGGCGATTCCGCAAACTGAGGCACCTCACCCCTAAGGACACCCGAACGGACGTAGCGAAGCCTAAACCGGGGTTGAAATAATTCACCCAAGTCGATGACATGGTCAGGGGATCTCGGGCCCATGAACAATTGCCTACCGCGAGTCTATCGAAGGACGATCCGGCCCCTTGAGCCGTTCCTACAGGGGAGAGGGGGGACAACATACGTAATCGGCACCTCGGGAATCGGAGCCACGACTCTTTATTGACAGGCCTTTGATGTTGCTATTATTTCTCAGCACCGAGGCTAAGGGCTCCACGGCTAATGCATACAACAGGGGGGAGAGGGGACATCCTTGCCGAGTTCCCCGGCCTAGCAGGAAGCTATCTGAGCGCCATCCGTTAACAAGTACCCGGGCTCTAGGGGACTGGTACAGTAGCTGAACCCACTTAATAAAGTTGGGGCCAAATCCGAAGCGATGCAGGCAAGCCCACAGGAATCCCCACTCCACGGAGTCAAACGCCTTAGCGGCATCCAAAGCCACTATCGACCTAGTGCCAACATTGTCATGCTTAGCCTGGATGTTTTGGAAAAGGCGCCTAATGTTCATCGCGGTATTTTTACCTGGCATGAAGCCGGTTTGGTCGTTATGTATCAAGGACAAGATCACTTTGTTCAGGTGAAGAGCCAGAACTTTGGCCAAGATCTTCACATCCACTTGAAGAAGGGAGATAGGTCGATATGACTCCGGGGAGTGGGGGTCCTTCCCCGGTTTAGGGATCACAACAATCCTAGCCTCCTGCATCGAGTTCGGCAAGGACCCAGAGTCAAATATATGTTTGTACAGTTTATTTAAATTGTCCACCAAAACCTCCGCATAGGTGGAGTAAAATTCAACGGGTAGCCCGTCTGTGCCCGGGGCCTTAGACCTAGCCATCAGTGAGATGGCCTCTGAGATGTCATCTGGAGTGATAGGGGCCTCAAGTAACTTGACCTCTGTCTCAGAGAGTTGTGGGAGATGTATGTCTCTAAGGTAATCCTCTGTTTGTTGAAGAGTAGTAGAGCATCGGGAGGTGTACAAGTCGGCATAGAATTTGCGGAATTCTTCTGCAACTTGCTTAGGGGCGCTGATATGGTCTCCGTTGGGACCATGCACAGTTACAACTACCGGGGGGGAGGTGTCTAAATGGGCAAGGTATGCCAGTATTTTCCCAGCTCTCTCACCATGCTCAAAAATCTGTTGTTTAGTGAAGAATAAATGTTGTTTGGCCTTTGCCAACTGAAGGTGTGTGACTAGCCTAGTGTGTGTTCTCAGAGCCTCGCAGTTTTGGGGAGAGGGATCTTGTATAAAAGTGGTTTCAAGCTGCTGGAGATGGTCCAGTGCCTTTTGCAGGACAAGCTTGGAGTTAGGTTTGTGGCGGTTGATGTGAGTGGATAGCACCATTCGGGCGTGAAGCTTGAAAGCTTCCCAGGTTACCCCCACTGAGGAGGATGCTAGGTTAGTGTGTATAAAGAATTGGAATTCCTTGGTTATATTGGACTGGTCCTCAATCGTCTTTAACCAGAATGGGTTTAGTTTCCACTGTGGCACAGGTCGGTCTCTGGATAGCTGTAGGGTTATCCAGTATGGGGCATGGTCTGAAAGATGTCTGGGTGCGAATCCCGCATCCCGCAGGTCAGGGAGGAGGGTCGAGGACAAGAATATCAGGTCGATTCTCGACATTGTTTTGTGAGTAGTGGAAAAACAAGAGTATTTCCTAGCAGTGGGTCTCAGGTGCCTCCAGGAGTCCGTCATGGCGAACTCCGACATTAATCGGCTAAATCTGGTGGGGGTTTCAGATAATTCCCTAGACGTCCCCACCCCCATCCTGTCCAGGGCCAGGAAGGGGCCATATTGAAATCCCCCATCCATACAACCGGGACAGCAGGGTGATGGGCGATAAATGCCAAGCCCTCTTTCACAACCGCTGAGCTATACGGAGGGGGGATATAGCAGGCCAATATCAGAATGGGAAAACCGCACAGAGTGGCTTGTATGAAAACATACTGGCCTAGAGGATCCGTCCGCACCATATGTGGCTCAAATAGCATGTTTCGGCCAATGAGCAGGAAGACACGCCTTGAATATTGTGAGTAAGTGGAGTGGAAAACCCATCCCACCCATGATTTTTTAAGAGCTTTTTGCATATGTCCCGTTACATGCGTTTCAACTAGGGCAATAACATCAGCTTTTTGGGATTTAAGGAAGGTTAAGACTGCAGAGCGTTTGACCTTGTCTCTAATGCCCCTAACGTTCCATGTCAAGAATTTGGGCATACCCATGTCATCCGAGGATATAGGTACGTATGGTGCGGAGGGGTACTGTGCGGACGGGTCCTCCAGGTCCACCCAGCCCACACATTAATACCAAAGTAATGTTATCACATACATCTATACGAGTAAATAAAAGGTGTAATAAGTTTCCCAAATTATATTGTATTCCTTGCAGCTGTATAACATCATTCATCTTAACAGTAAAAGGACGAAGACGTCCATAACTCCCACCCACCCTCCCCCCACCCAGCCTAACACCACCCCAACACGATGTAAGCATATATCCCTTAACCTTTGTAACAATAACAGTCTTCCAGCATGTGTCCATTTCTGGAGGTGCAAAGCTTAAATTTAGATCCACTGTGGCCCAGTGGGACCTAATTAGGTCGCTGGTGAGGGCCATCGGCGGAACATAAAAGTAGGGGTGACGTGTGTGCAATTGCACAAAGAGATAAAAAAGGGGAACATGAAGTCTAAAAAACAAGCTAACAAAAATAGCAATAACTTTAACAGTGTGTCCCAGTGGTGGGGGCGAATCATCTCTGAATGCGGTGCTCCTTCCGTGTGCTCTTCCCATTATGGGAGACGCGCGGGGCCTCCGAGCGGAGTGCTCCGCACTGTCCGAGCCAGCACCGGCAGGATATCAGGGTACCCGGCGGGTGGGGAGTAGAGGGATTCCTATTACTGACCAGCATTCCAGTCCCGCCGGGACAGTAGAAGATTAACCATCCAGAATCCGAACCAAGTGGGCCATGTCTCAGTTCTACATCCCCCGCTAGATACAGTCATGAAGTAAGGAAAAGTGGAGGGCAGAAGGAGGCTTCAATAGGAGGGGAAGAGGGAGAAAGAAAAACTCCAAAAGAAGGGGGAGAATTGAGTTAGGGCCAAAGGGTTGTAACAAAAAGGTTCTTTGATTACTCACAGCATTGCGAAATGAAGGTAGTGGGATCACAGTACATTCAGGCATGACCAGGTCTGTGGTCCATCCAGTCCATGACGGATTCTGGGGTTTCAAAGAAATGGGCCTTACCATCTTCCTCTACCCGCAGGCGAGCCAGGTATAACATAGAGTATTTGAGATGTAATCCCCGGAGCCTTCGTTTAGCCTCTTGAAATTGAGCCCGCAGTCGCTGTACCTCGCCGGAGAAATCCGGGAATGCTGCGATATGGACGTTAACGTAGGGGATGTTTCCCTTCTCTCTTGTTAGGCGGAGGACAGCATCTCTGTCTCTAAAGTTGAGAAATTTAGCAATGAAGGTTCGAGAGGGTGCCCCCTGCGGCGGTGGTTTGGCCGGGATGCGGTGGGCTCTCTCGACAGCGAACATCACCGAAAAGGCCCTCTCTACCGAATGTAGTGATTAAGAGCTGCTCCAGGAACCCAGCCGGGTTTTTACCCTCCGCCGATTCTGGGAGACCAACAAAGCGGACATTGCATCTGCGCAGCTGGTTCTCGATGTCGTCCTGCTTGTTGGTGAGCTGTTGTATGCGGCGTTGCATCTCTTCAGTGTCTCGGCGAAGGGGCTGTAGCATGTCTTCCGCAGTACTGATTCGGGTCTCCGCTTCGGTGACTCTGTCCCATAGTGTAGATAGATCTTGGCGGAGGAGAGAGATGTCTATCTTGACCTCCTCTATTTTCGTGGTCAGGGTCCCCTGGCACTGTGCTATGGCGTCGAGCACTCTGAGCTCCGACGCTGTAGGTTCCGAGCCGG
Source organism: Glandirana rugosa (assembly GCA_018402905.1). Taxonomy (NCBI): domain Eukaryota; kingdom Metazoa; phylum Chordata; class Amphibia; order Anura; family Ranidae; genus Glandirana; species Glandirana rugosa. The sequence goes on from BLSH010523373.1 coordinate 319,255, forward strand.
AACTGGAGGGCTCGGCGCCATTTTCCACTGGCGCGTCTTTGTCTGGTAGTTTATATTTCGCGAGTTTTGCGGCGGCTTCTTTCGCAGTTTTTGGGGGAGACATGTTCCCCGTGAGTTCTGCGTCTTCTGGAACAATTATGGTGCAAGAATCTTGCGGTGCTGTAGCAGGATTATGTAGTCAGGATACGATGAGGCCCGGAGCTCTCACTCCACATGTCTGCTCACATTGCTCTCCAGGCCACGCCCCCACTATCAGATGATTTTAGAACGATAATATGTCCCTCACAGCACCGACAGGAAACTCTCTCTACTGCAGTATGAGATGATTTTAGAACAATAATATGTCCCTCAAAGCACTGACAGGAACCTCTCCCATCTCCACTATCAGATGATTTTAGAACGATAATATGTCCCTCACAGCACCGACAGGAATCTGTCCCTACTGCAGTTTGAGATGATTTTAGACTGATAATCTGTCCCTCACTGCACTGACAGGAACCTGTCCCTACTACAGTATGAGATGATTTTAGAACGATAATATTTCCCTCACAGCACCGACAGGAACCTCTCCCTATTCCACTATGAGATGATTTTACAACGATAAAATGTCCCTCACAGCACTGACAGGAACCTCTCCCTACTCCACAATGAGATCATTTTAGAATGATAATCTGTCCCTCACAGCACCAACAGGAACCTATCCTTACTGCAGTATAAAAAGATTTTAGAACGATAATGTGTCCCTCACAGGACCGACAGGAACCTGTCCCTACTACAGTATGAGATGATTTTAGAATGATAATCTGTCCCTCACAGCACCGACAGGAACCCCTCCCTACTGCAGTATGAGATGATTTTAGAACGATAATCTGTCCCTCACAGCACCGACAGGAACCTGTCCCTACTGCAGTATGAGATGATTTTAGAATGATAATATGTCCCTCACAGTACTGACAGGAACCTCTCCCTACTCCACTATGAGATGATTTTAGAACGATAATCTGTCCCTCACAGCACCAACAGGAACCTCTCCCTACTGCAGTATGAGATGATTTTAGAACGATAATATGTCCCTCACAGCACCGACAGGAACATCTCCCTATTCCACTATGAGATGATTTTAGAATGATAATATGTCCCTCACAGCACCGACAGGAACTTCTCCCTACTCCACTATGAGATGATTTTAGAACGATAATATGTCCCTCACAGCACCGACAGGAACCTGTCCCTACTGCAGTATGAGAAGATTTTAGAACGATAATACGTCCCTCACAGCACTGACACGAACCTGTCCCTACTGCAGTATGAGATGATTTTAGAATGATAATCTGTTCCTCACAGCTCTGACAAGAACCTCTCCATAATGCAGTATGAGATGATTTTAGAACAATAATCTGTCCCTCACAGCACCAACAGGAACCTGTCCCTACTGCAGTATGAGATAATTTTAGAACAATAATATTTCCCTCACAGCACCGACAGGAACCTCTCCCTATTCCACTATAAGATGATTTTAGAATGATAATATGCCCCTCACGGCACTGACAGGAACCTCTCCCTACTCCACTATCTGATGATTTTAGAACGATAATATGTCCCTCACAGCACCAACAGGAAACTCTCTCTACTGCAGTATGAGATGATTTTAGAACAATAATATGTCCCTCAAAGCACTGACAGGAACTTCTCCCATCTCCACTATCAGATGATTTTAGAATGATAATATGTCCCTCACAGCACCGATAGGAACCTCTCCCTATTCCACTATGAGATGATTTTAGAACGATAATATGTCCCTCACAGCACCGACAGGAACCTGTCCCTACTGCAGTTTGAGATGATTTTAGAACGATAATCTGTCCCTCCCTGCACCTACAGGAACCTGTCCCTACTGCAGTATGAGATGATTTTAGAACGATAATATTTCCCTTACAGCACCGACAGGAACCTCTCCCTATTCCACTATGAGATGATTTTAGAACGATAAAATGTCCCTCACAGCACTGACAGGAACCTCTCCCTACTCCACAATGAGATCATTTTAGAATGATAATCTGTCCCTCACAGCACCAACAGGAACTTATCCTTACTGCAGTATTAGATGATTTTAGAATGATAATGTGTCCCTCACAGCACCGACAGGAACCTGTCCCTACTACAGTATGAGATGATTTTAGAACGATAATCTGTCCCTCACAGCACCGACAGGAACCCCTCCCTACTGCAGTATGAGATGATTTTAGAACGATAATCTGTCCCTCACAGCACCGACAGGAACCTGTCCCTACTGCAGTATGAGATGATTTTAGAATGATAATATGTCCCTCATAGTACTGACAGGAACCTCTCCCTACTCCACTATGAGATGATTTTATAACGATAATCTGTCCCTCACAGCATCAACAGGAACCTCTCCCTACTGCAGTATGAGATGACTTTAGAACGATAATATGTCCCTCACAGCACCAACAGGAACATCTCCCTATTCCACTATGAGAAGATTTTAGAATGATAATATGTCCCTCACAGCACCGACAGGAACTTCTCCCTACTCCACTATGAGATGATTTTAGAACGATAATATGTCCCTCACAGCACCGACAGGAACCTGTCCCTACTGCAGTATGAGATGATTTTAGAACAATAATACGTCCCTCACAGCACTGACACGAACCTGTCCCTACTGCAGTATGAGATGATTTTAGAATGATAATCTGTCCCTCATAGCTCTGACAAGAACCTCTCCATAATGCAGTATGAGATGATTTTAGAACAATAATCTGTCCCTCACAGCACCGACAGGAACCTGTCACTTCTGCAGTATGAGATAATTTTAGAACAATAATATTTCCCTCACAGCACCGACAGGAACCTCTCCCTATTCCACTATAAGATGATTTTAGAATGATAATATGTCCCTCACAGCAGCGACAGGAAACTCTCTCTACTGCAGTATGAGATGATTTTAGAACAATAATATGTCCCTCAAAGCACTGACAGGAACCTCTCCCTTCTCCACTATGAGATGATTTTAGAACGATAATATGTCCCTCACAGCACCGACAGGAAAATGTCCCTACTGCAGTTTGAGATGATTTTAGAACGATAATCTGTCCCTCACTGCACCGACAGGAACCTGTCCCTACTGCAGTATGAGATGATTTTAGAACGATAATATTTCCCTCACAGCACCGACAGGAACCTCTCCCTATTCCACTATTAGATGATTTTAGAATGATAAAATGTCCCTCACAGCACTGACAGGAACCTCTCCCTACTCCACAATGAGATGATTATAGAATGATAATCTGTCGCTCAAAGAACCGAGAGGAACCTCTCCCTACTCCACTATGAGATGATTTTAGAACGATAATCTGTCCCTCACAGCACCAAAAAGAACCTGTCCATACTGCAGTATGAGATGATTTTAGAACGATAATATGTCCCTCACAGCACTGACAGGAACATGTCCCTACTGCAGTATGAGATGATTTTAGAATGATAATATTTCCCTCACAGTACGGACAGGAACCTCTCCCTATTCTACTATGAGATGATTTTAGAACAATAATATGTCCCTCACAGCACCGATAGGAACCTCTCCCTACACCACTATGAGATGATTTTAGAATGATAATCTGTCCCTCACAGAGCCGACAGGAACCTTTCCCTACTGCAGTATAAGATGATTTTAGAACGACAATATGTCCCTCAAAGCACCAACAGAAACCTGTCCCTACTGCAGTATGAGATGATTTTAGAATGATAATCTGTCGCTCAAAGAACCAAGATGAACCTCTCCCTACTCCACTATGAGATGATTTTAGAACGATAATCTGCCCCTCACAGCACCAAAAAGAACCTGTCCCTACTGCAGTATTAGATGATTTTAGAATAATAATATGTCCCTCACAGCACCAACATGAACCTCTCCCTACTCCACTATGAGATGATTTTAGAACTATAATCTGTCCCTCACAGCAATGACAGGAACCTCTCCCTATTCCACAATGAGATGATTTTAGAACGATAATATGTCCCTCACAGCACCAAAAGGAACCTGTCCTTACTGCAGTATTAGGTGATTTTATAATAATAATATGTCCCTCACAGCACCGACATGAACCTCTCCATACTCCACTATGAGATGATTTTAGAATGATAATATGACCTTCACAGCACCGACAGGAACTTCTCCCTACTCCACTATGAGATGATTTTAGAACGATAATCTGCCCCTTACAGCACTGACAGGAACCTCTCCCTACTCCACTATGAGATTATTTTAGAACGATAATCTGTCCCTCACAGAACCGACAGGAACCTCTCCCTACTCTACTATGAGATGATTTCAGAATGATAATCTGTCCCTCACAGCACCGACAGGAATCTCTCCCTACTCCACTATGGGATTATTTTAGAATGATAATATGACCTTCACAGCACCGACAGGAGCCTCTCCCTACTCCACTATGAGATGATTTTAGAACGATAATCTGTCCCTTACAGCACTGACAGGAACCTCTCCCTACTCCACTATGAGATTATTTTAGAACGATAATCTGTCCCTCACAGAACCGACAGGAACCTCTCCCTACTCTACTATGAGATGATTTCAGAACGATAATCTGTCCCTCACAGCACCAACAGAAACCTCTCCCTACTCCACTATGACATTATTTTAGAATGATAATATGACCTTCACAGCACCGACAGGAACCTCTCCCTACTCCACTATGAGATGATTTTAGAATGATAATCTGTCCCTTACAGCACTGACAGGAACCTCTCCCTACTCCACTATGAGATGATTTTAGAACGATAATATGTCCCTCACAGCACCGACATGAACATCTCCCTAATCCACTATGAGATTATTTTAGAACGATAATCTGTCCCTCACAGAACCGACAGGAACCTCTCCCTACTCTACTATGAGATGATTTCAGAATGATAATCTGTCCCTCACAGCACCAACAGGAACCTCTCCCTACTCCACTATGAGATTATTTTAGAATGATAATATGACCTTCACAGCACCGACAGGAACCTCTCCCTACTCCACTATGAGATGATTTTAGAACGATAATCTGTCCCTTACAGCACTAACAGGAACCTCTCCCTACTCCACTATGAGATGATTTTAGAACGATAATCTGTCCCTTACAGCACTGACAGGAACCTCTCCCTACTCCACTATGAGATGATTTTAGAACGATAATATGTCCCTCACAGCACCGACATGAACATCTCCCTACTCCACTATGAGATTATTTTAGAACGATAATATGTCCCTCACAGCACCGACATGAACATCTCCCTACTCCACTATGAGATGATTTTAGAACGATAATTTGTCCTTCACTGCACCGACAGGAACCTGTCCCTACTGCAGTATGAGATGATTTTAGAACGATAATATTTCCCTCACAGCACCGACAGGAACCTCTCCCTATTCCACTATTAGATGATTTTAGAACGATAAAATGTCCCTCACAGCACTGACAGGAACCTCTCCCTACTCCACAATGTGATGATTTTAGAATGATAATCTATCCCTCACAGCACCGACAGGAACCTATCCTTACTGCAGTATGAGATGATTTTAGAACGATAATGTGTCCCTCACAGCACCGACAGGAACCTGTCCCTACTGCAGTATGAGATGATTTTAGAACGATAATCGGTCCCTCACAGCACCGACAGGAACCCCTCCCTACTGCAGTATGAGATGATTTTAGAACGATAATATGTCCCTCACAGCACCGACAGGAACATTTCCCTATTCCACTAGGAGATGAGTTTAGAACGATAATATGTTCCTCACAGCACCGACAGGAACTTCTCCCTACTCCACTATGAGATGATTTTAGAACGATAATATGTCCCTCATAGCACCGACAGGAACCTGTCCCTACTGCAGTATGAGATGATTTTAGAACGATAATCTGTCCCTCACAGCACTGACAGGAACCTGTCCCTACTGCAGTATGAGATGATTTTGGAATGATAATCTGTCCCTCACAGCTCTGACAGGAACCTCTCCATAATACAGTATGAGATGATTTTAGAACAATAATCTGTCCCTCACAGCACCGACAGGAACCTGTCCCTACTGCAGTATGAGAAAATTTTAGAACGATAATATTTCCCTCACAGCACCGACAGGAACCTCTCCCTATTCCACTATGAGATGATTTTAGAACGATAATATGTCCCTCACGGCACCGACAGGAACCTGTCCCTACTGCAGTATGAGATGATTTTAGAACGATAATATGTCCCTCACAGCACTGACAGGAACCTGTCCCTACTGCAGTATGAGATGATTTTAGAATGATAATCTGTCCCTCACAGCTCTGACAGGAACCTCTCCATAATGCAGTATGAGATGATTTTAGAACGATAATATGACCCTCACAGCACCAACAGAAACCTGTCCCTACTGCAGTATGAGATGATTTTAGAATGATAATCTGTCGCTCAAAGAACCGAGAGGAACCTCTCCCTACTCCACTATGAGATGATTTTAGAACGATAATCTGTCCCTCACAGAACCGACAGGAACCTCTCCCTACTTCACTATGAGATGATTTTAGAACTATAATCTGTCCCTCACAGCAATGACAGGAACCTCTCCCTACTCCACAATGAGATGATTTTAGAACGATAATCTGTCCCTCACAGCACCAAAAGGAACCTGTCCCTACTGCAGTATTAAGTGATTTTATAATAATAATATGTCTCTCACAGCACCGACATGAACCTCTCCATACTCCACTATGAGATGATTTTAGGACGATAATCTGTCCCTCACAGAACCGACAGGAACCTCTCCCTACTCTACTATGAGATGATTACAGAACGATAATCTGTCCCTCACAGCACCGACAGGAACCTCTCCCTACTCCACTATGAGATTATTTTAGAATGATAATATGACCTTCACAGCACTGACAGGAACCTCTCCCTACTCCACTATGAGATGATTTTAGAACGATAATCTGTCCCTTACAGCACTGACATGAACCTCTCCCTACTCCACTATGAGATTATTTTAGAACGATAATATGTCCCTCACAGCAACGACATGAACATCTCCCTACTCCACTATGAGATGATTTTAGAAAGATATAATGTCCCTCACAGCACCGACAGGAACCTCTCCTTACTCCACTATGAGATGATTTTAGAACGATAATTTGTCCCTCACAGCACCGACAGGAACCTGTCCCTACTCCACTATGAGATGATTTTAAAACGATAATATGTCCCTCACAGCACCGACAGGAACCTCTCCCTACTGCAGTATGAGATGATATTAAAGCTAATCTTTCCCTCACAGCACCAGGAACCTGTCCCTAATGCAGTATCAGATGATATTAGAACGCTAATCTTTCCCTCACAGTGCCAGGAACCTGAACCTACTCCAGTATCAGATGATATTAGAATGCTAATCTTCCCCTCACAGCACCAGGAAACTGTCTCTAATGCAGTATCAAATGATATTAGAATGCTAATCTTACCCTCACAGCACCGCCAGGAACTGGTCTTTAATGCAGGATGAGATGATATTATAACGCTAATCTTTCCCTCACAGCACTAGGAACCTGCACCTACTCTAGTATCAGATGGTTTTAGAAGGCTATTCTTTCTCTCACAGCACCGCCAGGAACCTGTCTCTAATGCAGGATCAGATGATATTAGAAGGCTAATCTCTCCCTCACAGCTGTGGCAGCATCCTCTCCCTACTCTAGTACAAGACGATGTGACACGTGGCACTACGTTACTCCAGCTCATATAGAGGCTGGGTCACATGATGCACTAGCCAATCACAGCCATGCCATTAGTAGGCATGGCTGTGGTGGCTTCTAAGGGCAAACGAGTGAAACGCTTGTTGATTGGCTGCCCTGCAGCTATTCAACAGGCGCCAAAAGCAGTCTGGGTCGCATGATGCACCGGCCAATCACAGCCATTCCATTAGTAGGCATGGCTGTGATGGCTTCTAAGGGCAAACAAGTGAAACGCTTTTTGATTGGCTTCCCTGCAGCTATTGAAAAGGCGCGAAAAATACCCGAATACCAAACCCATACTTTTTCTCAAATGTCCGGGTGCGGGACACGGACTCCCCAAAGTCCGGTACGAACTTTACATTCCGGGGTCGCTCAACTCAAATTGCAAGGTCTCATCTATTTGCCTCCTCCTCTGCCTCCTGACAGTCGATGACAGTTTAATCAACACTCCCCTCGTATAGGCTTTATATGCACCCCAAATTGAACATCTACTCACATCTGGAGAATCATTGTACAGGAAGAAATCATTATGTTCTTGCGGGATTATTTGAGACCATTTCTTGTCAGCTAATATCGTGGAGTTTAGTCTTCACAGTGGCAGAGGTGTGTGACGAAGTGAGTCATCGATCTCCACCGTGATAGGCGCATGGTCTGACAAAGAAATTGTTCCAATATCAGCCCTCAGAACATTTTGCAAAGCATGTTTAGTCAGCAAAAAATAGTCTATTTGGGAATATGAAGCATGAGCTGTGGATAGAAAGGTGCAGTGCCTTTCAGACCCATGGCAGCAGCGCCATATGTCATATAGTTCCTATTCATGGAGAAGAGGAACAATGGAATGTATGGATCTCCTGTCTGTTGTGGTGGAATCCATGGTAGGTTGGAGAATTATATTGAAGTCTCCTCCGATGATTAACGTGCCCTGTAGAATGTCTTTAACAGTCGCCAATAAAGGGGCAAGGAAGTTGTGTTGTTTCACATTAGGTGCATATAAATTCATTAAGGTGAAGATTGAGTCATTCAGCTCACAAACAAAGTATCACATACCTTCCCTGCGGGTCAAGGACTGAGTGAATGTGGCGAAACTTAACTGAGTCTCTGATGGTAATGAATGTCCCACAGGCTTTTTTAGGGCCATTTGCCATATACAGATGAGGAAAGTGTCTAAAGTTTATGCGGGGGCATTTATTGGTCACGAAGTGTGACTCCTGTATAAAGAGGATGTGGGCTTTAAGCAAGTTAGCCTCCTTGGGTATTGCTGCTCATTTCTAGGGACTATTTAGGCCCTTAGCATTCATTAACATGACCTTCAAAGGCATTTTACTTGATAGTTAGTGCTTAAGAAGATGTTGTATAGGTGAGCGTAAGGTTTTGTGCATGCAAGTGGTAAAGACTCATACCTCAAAGTCAGTGCTTGGGGTCCAGAAGCCGATGGTGTGAGGAGGTCCGGGTTCGAGCTGCTTGATTGCCAGTAGGAGAGAATCTCTTGAGCACCGTAGGCAGGAACGCTTTAAGCAGGCTGACTAACACTTCAGTGGATGGTAAGGTAGAGATAGAAGGGTACAAGGGGGAAGGGGAAGAACCAGACAGTAACACAAAACATAAACACATAAAAAAGGCCTGGCATAGAGCAGGCAAATGGGCACCAAAGCTGCTGTTGTAGAGTGGGGGGTGCTGTTAGATAGTGCAGAGCACTAACAGCAACACTAGAGAGAGGTTAGGTTATAGGTTCGTCGGGCATTGTCTCAGTATCGAGTATCGATGCAATGTTCTGGGGAGACAGGGTCTCTGATCAGAGTCAGATATTACCTAAGACCACTCCGTGGGGAGGCGTTCAAGCTGAGTTGGGACCGGAAGCTGTGCGTCCTGGGGAAGAAGTTGCCACTGTTTAAAGAGTTGGATGCCCTTATCCAGGCTGTAAATCGGGTGAATTTTTCCGTTCCAGGTAACTAGTAATTTTGTAGGGAATCCCCACTTGTAAATTATAGAGTGGTACCGAAGCAATTTTGTCAGTGGGGCCAGCTTTTTCCTGTTCACGGCTGTATGTTGCGAAATGTCTGTATAGAGGGAGACATTCTGGAAATCATCTGGGACTACAGGGTTCTTCTTGGAGGTTGCCATGACCTGCTCTTTAGCATGATAATAGTGTATACGTGCCAGTGTATCTCTAGGCGCTGTATCCGGTAAGAAATTTGGCTTTGGTGTGCAGTGGGCTCTGTCCACGCACAGTTCTATATCCGAGAGGGTAGGTACCAACGCTTTCATGAGGGGCTGCATGTAGTTGGTCAGATCGCTGGGAGGAATGGATTCTTGAATGCCCCTGAATTTGATATTATTCCTCCTTGAGCGATCTTCGAGGTCTGCAATTTTGTTTTGCAACCTTTGGACTTTTGATTCTTGGTCTGCAAAAGCATCAATGAGATCATTATGAGCCGTGTGTAAGTCGGCCATTTTGGACTCCAAATGGTTAATTCTATCATTGTGGTTCTAGACTGTGTCCTGTAAGGGTGCTATCACGTTGTTAAAGTCAGCAAATAATGTGCTCCTCAGAGACATCAGCATGTTTTTCATGGTGGTCTCTGTGATTGCCTGGTCTGTAGCCGGGAACAGCTCTATAGTGGGGGCCTGGTTGCATAGACTGCCATGCTGCATGTGGTGGCGTGTGCAAGGCCGCAGGGGGTTCAGTGTCTCCATCCCTGGATTTTTTAGTTTTAGTAGGGCTCCTGGTAGTGGGAGAAGGAGGGAGGGACACATCGTCCATCTGCCCATGCTGGGTTGAAGCTCCGCTGCCCGATGTGTTCGGATGCGGCTGAGAGCAGGACGGTTTGTGAGAGCCGGCGCCATCTTGCTTACCCGTGTGTGGAGCCGCCGGGTAGAAATCAGTAAGGCGTTGGAGCGGTCGGTTCTCCTTCCTCCTTTTGGACATCGTTGCCGGGTGGTCTCTGATGTCTGGAGGGTCTGGGGTTGGTGTTCTCGGACTCTTTTCCCCGCTGCTTTGTGGCTGTGTCGGCATGAGGAGAGCGGAGCTCACACCCTTTTTATAGGTTTTAACCCCCGATCACCTGGCGATGACCCCAGTCAGCCCAGTTAGGTTTTAGTGTGCATTAGGGTCAGCATAAACACTAGACAGGGCCAGTTAGTTAGGTACTCTGACACGCATACACACACATTAGATAGGTGTTAGATACTATTATAGTATCTGATCAGATCAATATCTGCGATCTGATCAGATATATATTAGTGTCCCCACTAGATTAGTGTTCTAAAAACGCGGCGTTAGTGGGATCAGCCCAGATACCTGCTAGCACCTGCGTTTAGCCCCTCCACCCAGCCCAGCCCACCCAACTGCAGGATCAATAGATCGCTGTCACTTACAGAACACATATCTGCAAGGTTTGCAGAGATCACGCCCGATCCTTGCGAAATCTGACAGTGAATTTGGTAGCATTTGAAACAGGCTCTGACAACCAGGTGCACTTTTTTGCCTGTGAGTCACTCTAGTGTACGTATCAAATTTAGAAAGTCCAAAATGTCCAATCACACGTACACTAGCAAAGAGGCCTACAGTATGACAGACGAGAGCGATGGGGAAGCTTCACTGTCAGAATCAGGCTGAGCATATGAACCCGTAGAGAGCAGCGGCACCTTGTCAGATAGCTCTGACGATGGAGTTGTGGTCCCTGCTAGGGTCAGGCGTACCAGATCCCATTCTGCCGTCGCAGAGGTGCATGAACTGCAGGGCACTCGTATGGAGCAGACAGCCAGTACTAGCGCCGCTACTCCTTCTGGTGAACTGGCAAGCACCAGCAGCCTAGTACCCCCTGGTCGTAGACGAACCAGCACTAGAGTATCACGTGGTGATGTGGTGAGTTCCATAAGTGCAGTTCAAGTTGGTGTGGCTAGCACAAGTAGTGTCCTGCAGCCACAAAGAAGATGAACACAGGCCCGCAGGACCCATAGTGCCCTTCCCGCTAAATCTGCTAACCCTGATTGCCAACCCCCCACTGATTCAGTGCCCGTACTTCCCCCATTCACTGGCCAACCCAGAATCACGGTGAATACAGTTGATGTATTGATGGCCATCAATTTTTATTCGCTGTATTTCACGGAAGATCTCTATAGATCTATAGTGAACCAAAGCAATTTATATGCTGGTCAATTCATCGCCGCTAATCCCCATTTGACACTTGCCAGAGACTGTAAACCAATCACGGTTCCAGAATTTAAGACCTTTCTGGGCCTTTCCTTACTCATGGGCATAACTAAAAAAACTGAGTTGCGGTAATATTGGTCCACTGACCCAATTCACTATATGTTTGTGTTCTCTGCTTCCATGGCCAGGGCACGATACAAGCAGATTTTGCGGTTCATGCACTTCAGTGACAATGAACTCAGTCGTCCACGGGGTGACCCTGAATTTGACCGGCTCTACAAAATTCGGCCCCTCATAAACCACTTCAACACCAAGTTTGTCACACTTTTTATTCCCAACCAAGTTGTGTGCATGGACGAGTCCCTGGTTAAATTTTCTGGCCATCTTTCTTTCAAGCAGTACATCCCCAGCAAGTGTGCCAGATACGGGGTCAAGATGTATAAGCTCTGTGACAGGGCCACAGGCTATACATGTAGTTTCATGTTTTATGAGGGCAAAGATAGTCGCGTAGAGCCAGAAGGATGCCCAGACTACATAGGGAGCAAGTGACAAATAAAAAGATATACACTGCGCTCACAAGTGTCTCCCACCTATTGGAAGTGCTTTTCAACATAACAGTCCATAGGATTGAAAATATAATCAAGTCTTAACTGTCCATGATTAGATGCAGAGGATCTCATACAAACAGAAGGTAGCCAGCTGAACGGAGCAGGAGAACTCTGTGAAGCAAAAAACAGAAGAATCGCAGCACCTCTGAGTGCAGTAGCCTTTTAATGGAACAATAAAAGACATATATATATGGTGATACACTCACAAGAGAAGACAGGTTTATCGCATGAAAGGATCATCCATTGCAGACAGGGAGTGTGCGATGGAACAGCGGCGGCAGATCCGGGACCTGGGCTGTACACACTGGTGGATCCCAGTGCAAGCTGGGCGCAGGAAACCGCCTCCGAACGTCCGTTCGTGATACCACCGCGTCACTTCCGGGTCAAACAACAGGGAGTGCGATAAGCCTGTCTTTTCTTGTGAGTATATCACCATATATATATATCTTTTATTGTTCCATTAAAAGGCTACTGCACTCAGAGGCGCTGCAATTCTTCTGTTTTTTACATAGGGAGCGCTGGCAAGATTGTGTGGAGCTTGGCGTCACCCTTACTCGGAAAGGGGTATCACTTGTACGTGGACAGTTATTACATGAGCGTGCCACTTTTTAGTCACTTGTTTGATCATCAAATTGGCGCATGTGGTACCGTGCAACCTAATCCCCGGGGCTTCCCCCAATGGCTTGTAGATTCCCGTCTTTGACCGGGGGAGAGAGCCTGCTTGAAGTGTAATAATTTGATCATGATGAAGTGGAGGGACAATTGGAATGTTTTCATTCTGACCTCCCTTCATGCAGATATGACCGTCCAAATTTCTACGGCGACTGGTGTTGTGGAGAAACCCCTCTTTGTCCACGATTATAACCTAAATATGGGAGGGGTGGACCTCAATGACCAGTTACTGGCGCCGTACCTTATTACCCGTAAAGCTAGATGTGGTACAAAAAAGTCCTTTTCAATTGGCTTTGCTGAATGCTCATGTCTTATACAGAGCGTCAGGACGGATGGGATCCTTCCTCAAATTCAGAGAGATGCCGTGTCTGCAGACGACGTGGATACAGGCGTGCCACCCGCACTTATTGCCCCACCTGTCCTGACCAGCCTGGTCTCTGCATCGATGACTGTTTTGAACGCTACCACACATTAGTGAATTATTAGCATAGGGTGCAGCAGACACAGTGATAGGCACACTTACATAGGGTCTCCAAAGATACCAGTGCATTTTGAGAGACCCAAACCTGGAACCAGTTAGTTTTTAGTTACAAAAAAAAGGCGTACCAAAAAAAAAAAAAAAAAAATTTAAAACAACAAAAAAATAAAAAATGTTAAAAAACCCTCAAAAAATAAAAATATAAAATAAAAGAAACAAAAAACAGTTGTACGTTTCTTTTTTTTCTCTCTCTTGTTTTCTCTCTAATCTCTCTCTCTATTGTTCTCTCTCTATTGTTTTTTTATGCATACCTGTTTGTTACTGTTTTTATCATGTTTTCTTTGCAGGTATGTCATTTTTTATGTTAATGTTTACCTGTAATGTTTTATTGTTAATGTTTTTTAATTTTTTTTCTTTTTAGCAGGTACTTATTGTTTTATGTTATTGTGTTTTATTAATTGTTTATTCCTTTTCAGGTATGCCATTCAGCTGCAGCACTGATTTATTAATGGTGACAGCAAAAGCGTTTGATCCCACCATTCATAAAGCAGTGACTGAAGCTGTTGGAGGTGATTTAACCACCACAGTTAAAAAATAGCAAATATACCAGAGCATAGGGGCAGTGGGTTGAAATTGGGGCGGATTGCCCCTATGCTCCGGTATATTTTTTAAAAAGGGGCTATGCCCACCATTGGAAGTGGGTGGATGAAGGGAGGTTTTCTAATGGTGGGCATAGCCACCGATTGATTGTTTTTTTTCATTTAACACACAGGCTGCATGAAAAAAAAGAACATTACAATATATGCCCAACAAGGATCAGTGACATACTAGTATGTTGCTGGTCTCTTCAGGCTCTCCTGTCCCACCAGTGAACGCGAGAATGCACCTGATGGTTTCACCAGATGACCATAGAGCTGATTGAAGATTAGAATGGCTCCAATCATCTCCATAGCCTAAGAAACCAGAGGCTATGTGCATTTTGTGACTTGGATTTCACCAGATATAAACAGCTCTATTGGGAAATTGAGGAAGCATCTTATCACACCGATTTTGGTGTGGTCAGATGCTTTATGGGCTGGGGAAAGATCAAGAGTCTAGTAGACCCCAAATTGAAAAAAATATATATGCAACAATACCTTTTTTTATCATAGGGGATATTTAAAATCCCTGTGATAAAAATAAAAATGATACAAAAAAAGACGAAAGGCACAGTGTAAAAATAAAATAAAAAGCAAAATGCTTAAAAAAAAATGCACCCCTGCCCCCCCGTGCGCGCGCAAATGTGGACACAAGCATCAGTCTCGTGTCGTATGTAAACAACAATTTCACCATGATGTGTCAGATCGAGGGAAGTAATTCTAGCAGTAGACCTCCTCTGCAGATCTAAAGTGGTAACCTGTAAAGGCTTTTTAAAAATGTATATAGTTTGTAGCCGCTTTGCGGGTGTGCGTCATTTTTAATGCATGTCATGTTTGGTAGCTATGCATTCGGTATAAGATCAACTTATATTATACTCAACAATATGGGCAAAATAGTATGTTTTTGTGTATTAAAATTCAAAAAAGTGTTTTTTTTCCCCAATTGTGTTTGAAAATTTGCTGTGCAAATACTTTGTGAAAAAAAATGTAACACCCACTATTTTAATCTGTAGGGCCTCTGCTTTAAAAAAATATATCATGTTTGGGGGTTCAAAGTAATTTTCTAGCAAAAAAAAGTATTTTTTTTAATGTAAACAAAAAGTGTCAGAAAATACTTGGTGGTTCAAGTGGCTAGAAGAGTGGGTGATGTTGGGCATAAAATGACAAACAAATAAAATATTTCATGGACACAACATGCCTCTCAGAAAATAGCTTGGGTGTCTACTTTCCAAAACGGGGTCATTTGGGGGGGGGGGGGTTGTGCTATCTGAGCATTTCATGGCCTCCAAAACTGTGATAGGTAGTGTGGGGTGAAGGCATATATTTTTGCCCTTACAAATCCTGAAGGCGTGATTGGTTTTTGGGGTCCCGTACGCCGATAGTCTCCCAAAAAGTCTCACACATGGGGTATCCCCGTACTCAGAAGAAGCAGAAGAATGTATTTTGGGGTTTAATTCCACATATACCCATGCCATGTGTGAGCAATATATCATTTAAGTGACAATTTAGTGCATTTTTTTGTCACTTTTCAATCACTTGTGACAAAAAAATAAAATATTCCATAGACTTAACATGCCTCACAGCAACTTCCTTGGGGTGTTTACTTTCCAAAATTGGGTCATTTGGGGAGGTTTGCTATTTGGGCATTTCATGGCCTCTGCAACTGAGATAGGTAGTGTGGGGTGAAGGCATACATTTTTGCCCTTAGAAATCCTGAAGGCGGTGATCGATTTTCGGGGTCCCGTACGTGGATAGGCTCCTAAAAAGTCTCACACATGGGATAACCCCGTACTCAGGAGAAGCATCAGAATGAATTTTGGGGTGTAATTCCACACATACCCATGGCATGTGTGAGCAATATATCATTTCAGTGACAACTTTGTGTCATTTTTTTTTCTGGTTCTTTTTCAATCACATGACAAAAACATAAAATATTCACTATGCTCAACATGCCTCTCAGCAAATTCCTTGGGTGTCTACTTTCCAAAATGGGGTAATTTGGGGGGTTGTACTGCCCCTCCATTTTAGCACCTCAGGAAATGAGATAGGCAGTCATAAAATAAAAGCTGCGTAAAATCCAGAAAATGTACCCTAGTCTGTAAACGCTATAACTTCTGTGCAAATCAATAAATATACACTAATTAACTTTTTTTTTACCCAAGACATTTGGCTGAATGCATTTTGGCAACAATGTATGACTAAAATTTTGTTTATTGTATTCTTGTAATAACATAAAGATGAAAATAGAATTTTTTTTCAAAATTTTCGTTCTTTTTTTGTTTATATCACAAAAAATAAAAAGCACAGAGGTGAAAAAATACCACCAAAAGAAAGCTCTATTTGTGAGAAAAAAAAGGACGCAAATTTTGTTTGGGTACAGCATTGCATGACCGTGCAATTACCAGTAAAAGCAGCGCAGTGCCAAATTGAAAAAAGTGCAAATATATAACTGGTGTACAAACACAATATATGTGATAGCACTAATTTTAGAGTGCAACCATTTCCAACTGCAAAGTGCACATGAACAGTCCCAAACTATAAAAATAAATAAAAAACATTAATAAATGAAATAATATGAAATAATAATAATAAAAATTAGGAAAAGTCCATAAAAGTAAAAACAGAGTCCAATGTGATTTCAGAGAATTTCCTTCACCAGTGAAATCCAACAGGAAAAATTGTCAGCGAACTGATTAGCGCAAAAAAAAAAATTCAAATTAGTTCACTAGAATTGATAGAGGAAATTCCTTCACCAAATAAATAAAGACACCAACCGTGGTATGAATTATGGTACTCTTACCAGAGTGCCATTGTTTACCCATCTCTAGGCAAACAGTGTACACAGGCAGATAGCCTCTGTGGGCTTTAAACGGGGGAAGCTGAACGGCACCTCCAATCCACTTCAATTAGATAATCATCTCCGTAATATATGGAAACAAAAGTAGGATCCCAAATAGTGTAATAACGTTTATTCCAAAGAAGATAAAAGTAGAGCCAAATGGCTACTTAAATTCGAGCAGAGTAAAATGCGCATATAACAAAGATCTTTCAAAAACGCTGGCTAGTCTGCAAGCGCCCGTGCTTTTGGGTCACGTGATGCGATGATGTCAATGCATAGGACCGCCCGACATGTTTCATCATAAATGACGTTATCAAGGGCACGGGCAACGCATTGACACGTCGCAATTTATGAGGAAGAGAGTTAGCCAAGCCTCGTTTCCATCCAGCCACCATTTTATTGGTGTTCTCTATGATTATTGAAGCGACACAATAGAAACCAAGCCTCATTATCGCCTTGTCCATATATTGACTTAGCAGGAGGAGGTCTGAAACCACATATCATTTACTATTAGTGAAGCCGGAAATAACCCCGCCACCATATTGACCCCTGGCAGTATATATTATATATTACCAATAGTAAACTATACAGATTGAATTTATACATTAGATAAATAATGGATGGAAACAAAACCTGAAATACCAGCATATTATATACTATGACTTTGTAATCCAAAAAAATCAATAAATCGAGAACTTTATATGACAACACCAATAGATATATGCAAAGTATATATATATAACATTAAATGAAATATAAATTATACCCAAAAATCATATATAAAAGAACTTATTACATAAATTAATTAATAAAAATTAATAAAAATCAATCAATAAGGTAATAAAAATACTGAATAGTTAATAAAAGTCATTCGAATTTTGATAAAAAATTAAAATAAAAATGTCCAATTCAAGCATCATTAATAAAGGCATTGATCTCAATATCAACATTCAGGCCTCTTGGCCTGAGACAATTAATCTTATATATCCATTGCATTTCTAATTTTGAAATCTCCTTGGTTCTAGAACCCCCTCTCCAGTGCAGCTTCAATCTATCAATACCTAAAAATTGAGTACCTGCAGGATTTCTATTATGTACCTCACGGTAATGTCTGGATACCGGATGGCCTCTAAAACCCCTTCTAATGTTCCCCAAATGTTCATTGAGGCGTATAGATAGGGAACGTGTAGTTCTACCAACATGGTGTAACCCACACGGACATGTTAAAAGGTAGACTACATTTTTTGTGGAAAAGGAAACAAGCGCGCCAGACCTAAACGCAGTAAATCAAAAACCACAGTTTATTTGCACAATAATGAGGATGGGTACTCACAAAAGACGGAGCAAGAGAAAACATAATGTCCGTTTAGCTGAGAAGGCTATATCACGTCCATACTGGGTGCCTGTGCTGGGGTGTCACTGGAGCTGTTCGTGGAGTCACCGATCGGCTGGCCAGTGTCATCTGTAGACTCTGTAGATGGTATGCAGCTCGTGTTGGAATGCACAAGGCGCCAGAAGTGTGAATAGCGGAAGTGCGGTGTCCCGGAAGTGACGTCAAAGAACATGGAGCCAATTGGGTGACGCGTTTCAATACGTCTCGTATTTTCTTCAGACCCTGACTGGGAGGAAGGTGGACGGCTCTATTATAGGAGACCCAGAGGGAGGGACTCCCAAGTGGAACAAGAGAGACCTCTAGGGGCCAAAATAACAATACTGCCCATCTCCTCACCATCTATGGCTCTTAGTGTGACAATGAATGGGAGGACAGGAAATCTACATATATATATATATATATATATATATATATATATATATATTCTCATATATGGGGAGTATAAGAAAAATAAAAATAAAGATAATAAACATAATAATAAACATAGAGATGTAGATATAAAATTGGAGGTTTAAGAATTAAAAATTAAAATAAAGATAACATTTAAAATACAGATTCAATATGAATATAATGGGATTTTTAAAAAACATTAAATATTATCTGCGTGTGAATGACACACATATAAATATAGGTATCATAAGTCCATATGTCCAAATGTTAAGAGCAAACCATACGTATAGAGACAAGTAAAAAAACACAGATGTGTGTATTTATAGGTAGACATCAGTAGGGATGCGTGGTCAGTTGGAGCTACGAGGATGAAGCCAGGAGGGAGTGTGATGGTAAATATACAGTACGCACATAGGGACATGAAATGTATGCAAGAATGGGACCAGGTTATGGGTATGTCCCCATAATTGTGGGTATAAATCTGCAGATTCTCAGGAAGAAGAATAACCATTAGATTACAGTGTTGACTTCTAATTCTTCATTCATGCCCAGAGGTGCCAAACAGTTCAGGGTAAAGATCCAAAAGGTTTCCCGACTGCATAGCCTCCGGAAACGTTCTGCCGGCGAGTAGGTGTCAGGGATGGACTCGATCACCCATACCTGAAGGCCGTCTGTGGACCGGGAGTGGTGTCTGGCAAAGTGGCGAGGAATACTGAGGACAGGTTCTCCCTCTGTGACTGACCTACGGTGTTCGCCGAACCTTGCTCTGAGAGTCCTAATGGTCCTCCCAACATAGTAGAGACCACAGGGACAGGTCAAACAGTATACCACATAGGTGGTGGAGCAGTTGTAGGATTTGATATAATGGGTCGTGTTTCCACATACAAAGGATTTTTTCCCATGGGGGACATGGGCACAGGTAAGACAGAAAGCCTTATTACAGCGGTACATTCCAACCAGAGAGATCAGGGTTAGTTGTTTAAGGGTACTCTTTTTGTTAGAAGATTTTTTACTTGTCTCTATACATATGGTTTGCTCTTAACATTTGGACATATGGACTTATGATACCTAATTTTTTATGCGTGTCATTCACACGCAGATAATAGTTAATGTTTTTTAAAAATACCATTATATTCATATTGAATCTGTATTTTAAATTTTATTTTAATTTTTAATTCTTAAACCTCCAATTTTATATCTACATCTCTATGTTTATTATTATGTTTATTATCTTTATTTTTATTTTTCTTATACTCCCCCATATATGAGAATATATATATATATGTAGATTTCCTGTCCTCCCATTCATTGTCACACTAAGAGCCATAGATGGTGAGGAGATGGGCAGTATTGTTATTTTGACCCCTAGAGGTCTCTCTTGTTCCGCTTGGGAGTCCCTCCCTCCGGGTCTCCTATAATAGAGCCGTCCACCTTCCTCCTAGTCAGGGTCTGAAGAAAATACGAGACGTATTGAAACGCGTCACCCTATTGGCTCCACGTTCTTTGACGTCACTTCCGGGATGCCGCACTTCCGCTATTCACACTTCCGGCGCCTTGTGCGTTCCAACACGAGCTGCATACCATCTACAGAGTCTACAGACGACACTAGCCAGCCGATCGGTGACTCCACGAACAGCTCCAGTGACACCCCAGCACAGGCACCCAGCATGGACGCGATATAGCCTTCTCAGCTAAACGGACGTTATGCTTTCTCTTGCGCCTTCTTTTGTGAGTACCCATCCTCATTATTGTGCAAATAAACTGTGGTTTTTGATTTACTGCACTTAGGTCTGGCGTGCTTGTTTCCATTTCTATTTTTGCAGAGTTGCTTGTACTCATCGGGTTGCTGCCCCTATCTGCTCATTATTACCATGCTACCCTAGCTCTTTGCCCAGGACTTATTTTTAGAGACATTATTATAGACTTTATGAGCCGTATTTCAGGAATGTTTTGTTATTTTGTCTGAGGTTTTTCCATTTACTATTGCGCCATTCTCCTCCTCACTACATTTTTCGTGGAACTTGTTATAAAGGATTTGATAGTGAAAGACTTTACATTAGTGTGAGACGAAAATTGGATGTTTTTTTTATTTTTTATCGCATTTATAGAGCAGACTGTGCATCTATTGCATTTATAAAAACCCACCATGTTCTGAAAGAACATTGGTTTATGGCTTGGTGGATTGCATACATTAATTTCTATACGGCTTTTGAGGTTGGGAACCCCCCCTGTATATTATTTGAGGGTGTTCTGGGAGGACTGGGCCTAATACACGGTCTTCCTTGACAATATGCCAATGTTTTTTAATGAGTTTTTTTATTAAATAATGTTGCTGTGAGTATGTGGTGATGAAGGGGATACCCCGATCTTTATGAGATGTTAGAATAGTTCCCTCTCCATCAGACCTTGAATGGTCAATTAGTAGAGATTCTCTATTCATATTCCTCACTTTACTGACAGTTTCAGATCATTCTTTTGGATCATATCCCTTTTGGAGGAACCTGTCGGTAAGTACAGAGGCCTGTAAATCAAAGGCCTCCAATTTACTACAGTTCCTCCTAAGAGGCATGTATTGACTTTTAGGGACTGAGTCCAACCATGGCTTATAGTGACAACTTTCTTTAGGAATAAAAGCTTTCCTATCTGTTGACTTAACCTCCCTGGCGGTATGATTATTTCAGATTTTTGGTGCTGAAAGCGGTACGATTATTTTGCATGGAAATGTGGCGTTTTATATTGTAGGCCTGTAATTCTTAGCAATAACTCACTTAAATCTATCCAAACAAGAGTCTAGTAGACATCCCGGGTATGAAAAAGTTTGAAACATGAAATCATAAATTATAATATAATAAATAACTATAAATAATTATCAGAAATAATAATGTACTAGTAATAAAATGTATTCAATAATGTAATCAAATCACAAACACTGAAATTTGCTCAGTTGCAGAATTGTCGCTGTCGTCACTTTCAGTGTCTGATGATACATTTCCCCAAAAATCAGTATCACTCAATTCTGCAAATCATTCTTATTTACTCTGTGTTTTCTAGCTGATCAAAAAACACTTTTGACGTAAAGGGACACTTTTTGGTTGCTATGGACATTCTCCTGTTTCCAGGCAGAAAGAATGACATATATAATATAAAAGTGCATGCAGGGCATTGGGCAAACCACTAGGGACAAAGGGGATGTGAAATGATTTCATACAGTAATGTAATCTGTAAGATTACAGTGTACTGTATGTATTGTGTGTGTTTCACTATTTGAATTTCCCGCTGGTCTCCGTCCCCGTGCAACGCGACGCTCGCAGGGAACGGAGCCCGGCACACAGAGGCATCGGGCGGAGGGACAGACACGCTGACACTGCGGGAGGACATCGCTGGATCCAGGGGACAAGGTGAGTAACCCAACCTGGATCCAGCAATGCAATCCCAAGTGTGGTTCGGGGTTACCGCTAATGGTACTGAAATTCCACCCCGAGCCACACTCGGGATTACCGCCAGGGAGGTTAAAGAAAGTGGATGTTATAATTGTATCATTCTCTATACTGATTGTGAGATCCAGGAAATGGATAGTTTCCTGGCTGGCTTCGTAGTTGAATCTGATCCCTATATCGTAAGTATTTAATGAAGTCATATAGGAGTCTAATGACTCACGTGAGCCATCCCAGAGGAGGAGGACGTCATCTATATATCAGGCCCAGAGAGTCACCTCCGATCTTCTCTGGGCATAGACGACGTCCTCCTCCCACTTGGCCATAAACAGATTCGCGAGGCTAGGGGTGAATTTCGCCCCCATAGCCACGCCCCTGTTCTGCAAAAAGAATTGACCCTTATGCCAAAAATAATTTATTTTCGTAGCAAAATTGAGTAAATCTATAATGAAACCTCTTTGATCATCCCCTAATGAAGGATCTTGGTCTAGATAATATTTGACCGCTTGTATACCATGTTGATGGGGGATCACTGTATACAAGGACGTAACATCAGCTGTTACCAATAAATTAATAGCATGTCGGCTATCTTTTAGGTAGGAAGGCATATTCTTTACTAGTGGCTGGAGAAAATGATCAACATACTTTCCCACTGTAGAAGTAATAGTGTTAATGCCACTAATAATTGGTCTGCCTGGGGGATGAACCGGATCCTTGTGGACTTTAGGTAAATAATAGATTATTGGGGTTCTTGGGGCCACCGGAACAATATAATGTTTTTCTTTTCTATCTAGAATCCCTCTTTGGAAGCCGCTATTGACAAGCGCAACCAGCTCTTTTTTAAATTTCCTGCGTGAATCGCTCTTAAGCGGAACATAGGTATCCTGATCTCCTACTATATGGTCTAGTTCCTTTATGTAATCTTCTTTTGCGGGAATAACTATCCCCCCCCTTTATCGGCGGGTCTCACCACAATGTCTATGTCATTACATAACTTTTGAAGACCATCTTCTAAATCTTTGGGCATCCTATTATTGGATATTTTAATTCTTTCTAGGTCTCTATGTAGAACATCCCTAAACACCTTTAAGTTGGGAGCTAACCCACCAGGAGGGTTGAAGAGGGATGGGTTGGACAGTTGGGAATGTTTTATACCATCTGGGGTAGGCCTATTAATATTCAGGGGTTTGGATAACATGTATCTTTTAATACTTAATTTTCGAACATATTTATGAATGTCCATATAGGTATGGAATTTATCCAACCTATTAGGAGGGGCAAATTTGAGACCTTTGTCTAATATTTTTAATTCAGGTTTGGAAAGGATTTTACCACTAAGGTTATATATTCCTTCCCCTACTGGTCTCTCTTTCTTTTGTTTCTTGGACCGCCTCCCCCCTCGGACACCCCTCTTGGTTCTGTAGGGTACTCGTGATTGGAATACGTTCTGGGAAAATCCCAAGCCTTAGGATAACCCGATTGATCTGGATCTTCATAAGTGGGATCCCAAACGGGTCTCCAATCAGTATTTTGTGGGAAGAGTCTATTTGGAATATAATCATTCCTTCTCCAATTAGGTGTTACTCGATTGGGTGTATAGTATTGTCTATTCCTACTATTATAATCTCTCCTAGGAGTAAAATAATTATTGGTCTGATATCCACTCCTACCCTCATCATATCTCTGACCCTGATTTTGTAAAGCATCAAATCTGTTATAAGTAGGAATATTGTAATTTGACTGATATGTCTTTGGTAAAGGATTCTGTTGGTTATGATAAGGCTGAGTAGGGTACTGCCCCTGACTCATTTTACCATATTGTGGTCCTTTATATGAATCCTTCCTCATAGGTGGACCTCTAGGTTCTTTTTGTGGGGGTGGTGGTTTATGTTCTCTACTAGGGGATCGGATAGACAATCTTCTTTTATTGGTTAAATCACTACTGGTACCTTATTAAACCTGTTGATTAATTGTTCCACCAAGTCCACCTGGTTCTGTAATATCCTCCACCTCATTGACCTGGACTTTACTCTGCCATTCAAAAACATTGCCTGTTTTATAGTCATTTAAGTCTCTCAAATATTTCTTCCTCTTTTTATTTTTCTGTTCAATTTCTTCCTTTTCCAGAATTTTCTTTAGAGCTGTTGATCCCTCTTTATATTCCTCTACTTCAGAGAGCGGAGCAAGTTGTTCTTTGATCCTTTTAATCTCTATATCAAATTTTAATAGCTTGTTTTTCTTCCTTGAGATCAAAAACTCTAGAGATTTTACTCCTACTCCATTGTAATAAATAAACCATTTCTCAATTTCATCATCACCTTTTTGTGGGCTAATATCCCACCTTAAACTTCTAGGTACAATGGTCTCGCTTATATACTGTTCCAAAAAGCAACCAGCTTTTTTCTATATAATTTTATTTTATTTAAATAATCTAAGGTAACACACTAGCGCGGTATTCCTTTTACATACCCTTAATTAGCTTTGTTACCCTTCTCTGGACCCTCTCCAGTTCCGGTATATCCTTCCTGAGGACTGGAGCCCAGAACTGGACAGGATACTGTAATTGTGGCCGGACCAGAGTCTTGTACAGTGGGAGAATTATTGTGTAATCTCTGTAATTAATCCCCTTTTTAATGCATGCCAGTATTTTGTTGGCTTTGCTTGCAGTAGCTTGGCATTGCATGCCATTGCTGAGCCTCTCGTCTACTAAGAGCCCCAGGTCATTTTCCATCCTAGATTTCCCCAGAGGTTCCCCCCTAGTGAGTATATTGTTATTTTTTTTTATTTTTTTTTTTTTTACACTTG
Source organism: Glandirana rugosa (assembly GCA_018402905.1). Lineage (NCBI taxonomy): Eukaryota > Metazoa > Chordata > Amphibia > Anura > Ranidae > Glandirana > Glandirana rugosa. The sequence continues at coordinate 344,461 of BLSH010523373.1, forward strand.
TAATCTTCATGTACTTTTCCTAAATTTTGTGGAAACAATCACAATTCTTACATAACAAGAACACAAACATTAAGTAAGGAGACACGCCATGCCATTTTCTTTTTCATTTTTTTATTTCTGGTAATGTTTTTACTTTTATTAAGCTATCAGCGGGGAAGCCCATTGACAGCTGATGACTCATGAGTTGTTAAGGACACCATGGCCAGCTTCTAGGCCCTGCTCCTTAACAACAAGCTATTCACTGCGCCTTTATTTGGCAAAGCTTTGCCCAATCAGGGCCTACAATTCACTGTGCTGTGTGCAGTGCATTGCAGGGCATTTGGCAGGGTGAACACCCGCTGAACAGCCTGAAATTAAGGTGTTCGCTGAACGGGCAAACAGGCAATGTTCAGGCCGAACTATTGCTCGGCCTGAACCATTTGCCCAACTCTACTTGTTTCTTTATATACAGTAATACAATATTATGAAGGTCTACTGGATATTCAGCATAATTTAGAGACATTTCATCATACATTTCCTCCTGCAAATTGTATCCTCAGCAAACCCCCTTTCTCCCCCAAGAAAGACCCCTTCTGCGGGTAAATCCCAACAAAGCCCCTCTCCCTCAGCCTCCCTCTATCGACAAAACCCCCTTATCCAGAAACCCCTCATCCCCTCCTCCCCTTTAAATACCTCTTTCCTCAGCAAATCCCTCTTCTCCAGCAAAGCCACCTGCAGAAAAATAAAGCTTATGCAGCAAATCCCCCTCCCCGCCATGCCTCCTTCTCTCAGCATACCACCTCCTCCTAACATTTAATCTCTTACCAGACCTCAGATACTCAGATTCAACAGTGCCTGTGTCATGTGGCACAACAATGACAAGGAGCAGCTTAGGTGCTTTTTTCACCACTGTATCTCGCAGGGCTGCTGAGGTTAACCTGGAGAGCCCAAGTAATGTGGCCATGTGCATCCAGCAGGAGGTGCATTTCTAAAGCACTGCTAACATAAATCCCTGCCCTCCAGGTAAGGCAGATATGCCATTGGAACACACTATTATATTCCAAAGATTCAGCAACATTGCAGCTTAATGAAATTACACAACTTTTTTTCAAAGGGCCATTCAGAGATCTTCTTTAAAATCACCTGCAAAAATTAACACATGTGATTCAAGAAAAACATCTTGCTCCCAAACTATGTAAATCTCTAGATTATCACACATTCTCTATTTATACAAATGTAAGCCCAGCCATCATAAAGGGGATTAAAACAAGTTGTATCTAGTGAGGACTAAACTGGTGGGCGGTGTTTCTGGGGCTACATATACCTGCACTGTTGTACTGATGTTTACAGGTGGGCTATGCCCTACCAATACATCAGTGTTAAACATTTTATCTGCTACATTGTCCCTTTTTCCTTTGAGTGTCTAAAATCTACTGCTAATGCTTCATCATTTGTGAGAGGATTACAACAGTAACCTAATTTATGAGCTACTACTTGGTTTGGACTAGCTTGTTTTTTTTTTTATAGATGAAGAGTCGAACACTGCTGGCTTGCTTTGTACTGGACAGTCTTATAAAGGATCAAAGATGTCAAAATTATGATAACCAATGCCACCAGTAACCAGATCCTAGGGGAAATGCAGCAAAATCTAGAACCCACTTTACAATCCTATCTATGTGTCATTATCTGCTTGTCTCTCTGATGATGGTTCCCCATTTCATGTCAACCATCATCATCAGAATCATCCCCTGCTTTTTTTCCTCCAGCAACTGCAAGAAGTGAACTTGTTGTGGCATTTGATGTTCCTTGACCACAACTACTCAGATGTAGAAGATAGTCAAGGTTTCGGGGGATTTACTAAAGACACATAGACTGTGCACTTTGCAAGTGCAGTTGGTCCAGTGCTTAGTAAATGAGGTGAATCTTCACTTTGCAAAGAATACAAAATCACATGCAAGGAAAAAAAATGAATTTTTGCTTGCACATGATTGGATGATGGAAACTTCCCCTCATTTCCTAACCTCTGGATCATCTACACTTGCAAGGCACAGCCACACTTGCAAAGTGATCAGTCTATTTGCATTTAGTAAATCAACCCCAAGCTGTAGAACATGGTGGAAGAGTGGAAATGACTTCATGGTCTTGTTGGAAGAGTGCTGGAAAAGGTAGAACTGTATTCAGAGTTACCCATTTATCAGTTTAATGAGGTTAAAGGGGAGTTCTACCCACAAAATAATCTTTATAGCTTTCAACTCTATAACTCATCAGCAACAACATTTGGCCATTTTTTTTTTAAACTTACTGTTTGTGCCTTGTTGCCATGGGGTCCCTTCTAATCTGCCACTTCTGGGACCGTGGCAACCTACATAATTTCCGGCCTCGCCTGTGTTCCTGGGAGATGTGTGTCATCGTTTCCCAGGAGTCAGTGCTTAACTTCATTGCCGTAACAACGGGACGGGACCTTCCTCTGTCGCCGCCCATTGTGATGGCAACTAGACACACTTCCAGCGCTACACCCGGGGTACAATGCGCATGCCCGAGATCGTAAGGTGCATGCTGGGTAGCCAACATGCACCTTATCCCGGAAGAGCGTCAAAGTGGACTTCAACTGCCCACAATCAAGATGGAATCGCCCAGGAAGAAAAAATCCCATGAGGCATAGCAAGACTCTGACAGCCGCAAACATGACACCCAGAGGCAGGATGGGACTTGTAGTTTTTCAACAGCTGGAGGTCCGCTAATTGCTTATCCCTGATGTATACTATGTCTACAGGCAGAGGGGATGCCGAAAAGAAAAAAAAATCGTTGGGCGGAGCGTGGCTTTAATTTGCTAAAGGCAAATAGACAGTTCACTTACCAAAGTGGATTTTTACTTTGTAAAATAATATGTCCTTAGCTGAATAAAGTGAAACTTTTTTTTGCATGTTATTTGGTATTCTTTGCAAAGTGACCTTTTACCACATTTACTAAGCTAATGGAAAATTCCCTTGTAAAGTAAAAATTCATTTTGCGAAGTGATCATGCTGCTGCACCACGTTTATGGCATTAGTCCCTTTTGTTAAAGTAATGCCAAATAGCGAAATATACAAAGTTTGGGAGGGTGGAAGACATAAGCAGGTATAATTAGTTATCTATGCAAATAACCAGGTGGGTCCCAAAATAACCATCCAAAATCTATATATAATACAAAGGGGTTACAGCACAGTGAGTATACACTTATAACCAGTAAATTAGCAGCCTTTATAGTTACCAACCTGCACCATGCAGTGAAAATAGGAAAATGAATGCTTGGGTCCAAAAAGCTTCATATATACAACACATGAGAAACTGAATAGGTGTTACCGCTTGTTAACGCTTTCCTATAGCAAACTCTTGCTTATAAAATGGGGATTATTAGTTATCATATATTGCAATACATGTACAAGTTGACAAACTGCACCAAAGTGATCCTTTCTGGTTCGGATGTTGGTTCAAGTAACTTGCGTACTGACATGCACTAAACGATTGTACGACCTAGCGGAACGTAGTGACATGTTATGAAAGTATAAAGAGAAAGTTCAGGTGCATGTAATTAGCGTCTGAGCATGCGTGTTTTGCACAGTACAACTTGTTGGACCTACTTCTCTGTACACACGATACAACAGTTGTATGACCACTTGTTGGTACCACCAACGTTTTATAGTTTGCTCATACAACTCCCGTTGTACGACCGGCATACGTCGGCTGTTCTAATTGCGCGCACTAACAGTCGGATGAGCATACAACGAGTGGTCGTACGACCATTTGCATACGACCATTGAACCGTGTGTACGAGGCTTAAGAATCCGCATTTTATAAGCAAGAGTTTGCTATAGGAAAGAGTTAACAAGCTATTCAGTTTCTCATGTGTTGTATATATAAAGCTATTTGAACCCAAGCATTCATTTTCCTATTTTCACTGCCTGGTGCAGGTTGGTAACTATAAAGGGCAGGGATGCCTGAAGTTGCTAATTTACTGGTTATAAGTGTATACTCACTGTGATGTAACCCCTTTGTATTGTATATAAATGTATATATATATATATATATATATATATATATATATATATATATATATACAGTATCTCACAGAAGTAAGTACACCCCTCACATTTTTGTAAATGTTTTATTATATCTTTTCATGTGACAACACTGAAGAAATGACACTTTGCTACAATGTGAATTAGTGAGTGTACAGCTTATATAACAGTGTAAACTTGCTGTCCCCTCAAAATAACTCAACACACAGCCATTAATGTCTAAACCACTGCAGCAAAAGTGAGTACACTCCAAAGTGAAATTGTCCAAATTGGGCCTAAAGTGTCAATATTTTGTGTGGCCACCATTATTTTTCAGCACTGCCTTAACCCTCTTGGGCATAGAGTTCACCAGAGCTTCACAGGTTGCAACTGGAGTCCTCCTTACGATGACATCACAGAGCTGGTGGATGTTAGAGACCTTGCGCTCCTCCACCTTTCATTTGAGAATGCCCCACAGATGTTCAATAGGGTTTAGGTCTGGAGAAATGCTTGGCCAGTCCATGACCTTTACCCTCAATTTCTTTAGCAAGGCAGTGGAGGTGTGTTTGGGGTCATTATCATGTTGGAATGCTGCCTTGCAACACAGTCTCTGAAGGCAGGGGAACATGCTCTGCTTCAGTATGTCACAGTACAAGTTGGCATTCATGGTTCCCTCAATGAACTGTTGCTCCCCAGTGCCATGCAGCCCAGACCATGACACTCCCACACCATGCTTGACTGTAGGCAAGACACTCTTGTCTTTGTACTCCTCACCTGGTTGCCGCCACAGACGATTGACACCATTTGAATCAAATAAGTTTATCTCATCAGACCGCGGGACATGGTTCCAGTAATCCATTGTCTTTAGCCTGCTTGCCTTCAGCAAACTGTTTGTGGGCTTTCTTGTGCATCATCTTTAGAAGAGGCTTCCTTCTGGGATGACAGCCATGCAGACCAATTTGAGAACTGACAGGCTGGCAGCACTCATACATCTATTTTCCAAAGACAACCTCTGGATATGACACTGAGCATGTGCACTCAACTTCTTTGGTCAACCATGGAGAGGCCTGTTCTGAGTGGAACCTGTCCTGTTAAACTGCTGTATGGCCTTGGTCACCATGCTGCAGCTCAGTTACAGGGTCTTGGCAATCTACTTACAGCCTAGGCCATCTTTATGTAGAGCATCAATTCTTTTTTTCAGATCCTCAGAGAGTTCTTTGCCATGATGTGCCATGTTGAACTTCTAGTGACTACCTCATTAACACTTTTTGGGAATAATTTTATTGTGTCACTTCGTTTGAGTAGCAACACCTTTTGAACTGTTTGGCACTTTTAAGGAGTTCTTAAAGAATTGATGTGACACATTACTCGTTTGCACTTTCCTTGGAAGAACTTCACATATCTTTATTTTATACTTGTATTTTTTAATAGTTGCTTAATATTTTTCATTGTTCACAATATTTTTCAATAATTTTCATTCTTTACATATTTATATTTAGTATGCTTATATTGCACATAAGAGTTGACACATTTATTTGATTACAAATCCATACGTATTGCTTGGAATAATCTATATTGATTTGAATTGTTCATAATATTTCTTGGATTTTTTTGGTTGTCACACATGAATTTATTTAATCATGCACATTTAAATTAACACTTTTTTGATATGGTACACATTCAACATGTTTATGATCAAATATTATTTATGTCTATTTTACAGTTCTGAGATATTATTCCAGCCACAATATAGATTCACCCCCCCCCCTTTTTTGATCTTTATAGATAAGCATTTCTCTATATACATTAACATTTATTTTTAATTCGATATTTACCAGCATCCTGAAATTTTATTATTCAATAAAAGCCCTTTCTTTTCATCAATAGAGCAGCGCCATACCCACCTTAATTTTGCTGTATTATTTTAACTACACAATTGTGGAGTTCAGTGGAGGCAGCAGCTCTTAACCACTTCCTGACCGCATGCCGTGTTTTCACGGCGGCAGTTGGGTTGCTGTACGCGAATCGCCGTAAAAAGACGGCGATCTGCGAACGGCCGCTAGGCAGGCATGGGTGATCTACTGATCCCGGTCACTGGGATCAGTTAGATCTCTCATGCCCATGATAGCCCAACCCCCCCACAGTAAGAACACACCCAGGGAACACACTTAACCCTTAGCTCCCCCCCCCAGGTTAACCCCTTCACTGCCAATGACATTTATATAGTAATCAGTGGACATTTAAATTCCTGATCGCTGAATAAATGTCATTGGTCCAAAAAAGTGTCAAAAATGTCCGACCTGTCCGCTGCAATATTGCAGTACCGCTAAAAATCGGAGATCGCCGCCATTACTAGTAAAAAATAAAAACCCCAGAAATTAATTCTCATCATCCGTAAACGCGGACATTTTTGCACAAACCAATCAATAAACGCCAATTGGGATTTTTTTTATCACAAATATGAGGAAGAATATAAATAGGCTAAAACCGGTGAAAAAAAAATGTTTTTTTATATTTTTTTTGGATTTGAATTTTAGCAAAAAGTAAGAAATTTGTTTTTTTTGCAAAATGGTCGCTCTTCTTTTGTTTATAGCGGTGATCATAAACAACGCAGAGGCGATCAAATACCACCAAAAGAAAGCTCTATTTGTGGGGAAAAAATTACGCAAATTTTGTTTGGGTATAACGTCGCACGACCGCGCAATTGTCAGTTAAAGCGACGCAGTGCCAAATCGCAAAAAGTGCTCTGGTCTTAAAACTGGAAAACCTTCCGGTTGGTAAGTGGTTAAAGTAAGAACCCGGTACGGTCATCCGATTGCACAGAACACACACATACATTTTTTGACTTGTTACACTAATGAGTCACATGACACCGGGGAGGGAAAATGGCTAATTGGGTCCAATTTGGACATTTTCACTTAGGGGTGTACTCACTTTTGTTGCCAGCAGTTTAGACATTAATGGCTGTGTGTTGAGTTATTTTGAGGGGACAGCAAATTTACACTGTTATACAAGCTGTATACTCACTGCTTTACATTGAGCAACGTATCCTTTCTTCAGTGTTGTCACATGAAAAGATATAATAAAATATTTACTAAAATGTGAAGAGTGTACTCACTTTTGTGAGAAACTGTATATATATATATATATATATATATATATATATATATATACAGTATATAGGCACAGATACCAGTGATACGGTGACAAACAGTGGGGTATGTATGTGTGCTATTTACAGATGCTGTACAGTGCTCAAAACAGAAAGGGTTCACAAACTTCCAAGAAAACAATCCTAGCTGTGTCCTGGCACTAACTATACAATCAAAATCCTGACTATCAGTGTGCTGAAGCCTATCACTTGTCAGCCTCCACAGTTTTCCAGCTCTCACAGACATGATCTGTTTGCTCCCCAGGCTCTTGAGCACTGACTGTCCCAGGTGAGTCTAAATTACAAAGGGAGAGGTGTAAAACCCAAACTGGGCAGAGGATCAGAGATCTCTAAAAATGTGCGAGAGGAGGCCTGATTGTTTTGATTCTGGGCTGGGAGTGGCACAGGGAATGGCTGGTGACTCACAGACAGCATCACTGGAACTTCCCATCTCTTTCCAGAGGCTTCTAGAGTGTTCTAGAAGGAAAAAGGAGGGGAAGAGAAGGTGGAGCTGTCTGGGGTGTTTGGGGAGCCCTGACCAATCCCCAATCTGGATTGGCAGGGGCAGGCCTCCTCAAATACCCAGGGTCAGGCCAGCTTGGGAGGAGAGTTTGGGTGGAAGAGATGGATACGTAGCAGTGCAGAGGCTGTCAGGGCCTTGAGGGAGCCCCTAGTCTGGGGGGTGACCTTGGCTTGGGAGAACTCAGGTTCATCCCAGAAGAGAGAGAGAGAGATCCTGGAGGAGAGGCACAAGGGAGAGAGTGGGAGAGGACAGTGGGAGAGAGTACTGCTGGAGAGATCTCCAGGAGAGAAACTACAAGTGGCAGGTGTCGGTGAGTGGTGCACACCCTGGAAAGCTGGAAGGTACACTGGAGCAGATTGGAGTGAGAGAGTCTGAGAAGGGTGCAAGAGCCAGTTGGGGCTATGGTGTCACTGTGGCAGTTGAGAGGGCCGTTGCAGCTAGGAGGGCTGGCAAGGCCTGGAAGAAGATGGGCTGGGAGCAGTAGTCCATCAGGCTAGCTAGCACACTATGTACTTTGCTACACTTTGGGGGCTTGCGGTCCCTGCCTGTAATGGGTAGCTCGGAGGCTGTGTTAAAGCAACAGCAGGCCTAACCATATGCTAGCTAGGCCTGAAGCAAATTTTGTGAATGAGAGCAGAACAGGAGTTATTGAGAAGCAAGTGTGTGCTGGAGGAAGAGGAGGAGTGTATATACAGGACATGTATATAGATGGTCTGGTTCAAGATTGGATCCAATTCACTGGTCATCCCATAACATCCTAATCCCTATCCAAGTTTAATCCCGCAATAAAAGAAAAACAAAACACAAGTACTGGTCTGTACTTTATGACTCCGGATGAAAGAAAACAGTGTGGTTGAGGGCATAGTGACAGAAGAACCACTACTTCAGAAACCCCCAAGGGGGCAATGACTATATATATATATATATATATATATATATATATATATTTCGACATTTGGACGAGGCACAAACTTGTCTTCCTCAGGACATTCCTGAGGAAGATGAGCTTGTACCTTGTCCGAACATTGAAATAAAATCTTCACGTACAAATCTTATATGACTTCTTAGCTTGAGAGATACTATTGGATTTTTTAGCCTAGGAAAGGTGTGTTAGGCATACAGCACAAATTAGAGAGGATGACCAGAAGCTCTAAAGCCAATGAATCTACTAAAAGATGGGAAAACAAAGAGATTTGTGACTAGCAGACAACATGATTCCAAAGACTCTCCCCAATATCTGACAGTCAAATCTTCTAAAAAAGAGACTTCAGAGGATCAAGGTTTTCATACAGTACTAGATCTGTGTTATATTTACATGCACACTGATTTTCTGACTCCTGATTAGCAGAAAGTATGCAATTCTAGCACATATAAATCCAAGCAGTAAGAATGCATCTTTATCCAAAAATTAAATCTATAGCCACTCAGACTTACACTTGCAGCTCAGTTTTCTTTAGACACAATTCCTTATGAGGTATTTGTACAGCTATAAGGCCATATTCACACAGGAATGGACAGCTACTGGATCGCTTTACCTCTTCCGCAGCTGTCCTTTCCTGACTACGATAGCGGTAGTGCGATGCACAATTCAGCGCAGCACACACAGCTTCCTTTTGCACTGCCATACAGTGCCATGTGATTCTGCACAGCACACTGCAGAAAAATGTACAGTAAAATGCCTGTCATCCCACTATTTGTGAATTAGCCCTAAACCTCAGGTCCCAACCACACCTGATCCTTTGAGTGGAGTGATTGCAGTTTGGCCTAAATACATTTTAACACATTCTGCCTTACATTTAAAACTCTCTAAAAGGAAATATTCCAACATCAGATAACCTTGCTAGGCAGAACTACACCTGCAAATATTATAAATTATTAGAACCATTTTTTTGCTATGAAATATAATTATGTTTCCCAAGTAATTAGGTCCTGAACTACAACAGTGTTTGTATCAAATCACACTGCTAATGTGGGTGGATGGAAATGTACTGTAGATCTGACACTATACGAGAATGAAGGAAAATCAGATGATAACTTGGCACAAAGCAGAAGTAGTTTTGAAAGTTTTTGTAGATATGAAACATAGCACTGGTATAATAAGTGGAAGGTTTCAATTTGATATGGCTACTTCCAGTAACCTTATGCTGACCTTGACAGATATGTGCAGCAATATTTTCCCTACCATGCTTTCAAACAATTACTCTAGTAAATTAGATGTAGTGAAGCATATCGTCCTTCAAGTTGCATGACATATCACAGCATTGGCATAGGCTCATAAAGGAGACCAATATTATGGTTACTGAACTGATGTTTGACAAGGGTAAACATATTATTACTGTAGATAAAAATATAGTCAATGTTTACAGTATAATAAAAATGTTCATCAGGCTTTGAATCACTTTGGCAATTTGAACACTAGGTGTGTATATGTGTACGTGTGTTTTGCATTTATTTTCATTTGCAAATCACATGCAGCATCTCAGACACATATCGTTTCATATGTAGCTTATGTATTGAGAATTAATATGTTTGCCAATGGATCAATTCTATCCATTCTCAGATTAATGCAGCAGGGGGTGTGATGTGAAACAAAATCAAAATATTAAATTGTAATCCATAGAGAATGGGAGTATTCATTGCTAGTCAGCAGGGCTTTCAAATGCATTGTATGGTGATTACATGATACAATTGTAACCAGTGAGAGACTATGAATAATTTCTGGGTAATATAAGATACTTGTGAATATATGATCAGGTAGGCCTCAGACAGAAAGCATTTCAATTAGGGAGTTAAGTATGGAGTGTCACCAAACTGCACAGAATAACAGTACATCATATATTGTTTCAATCAGGATCCAGCTACTTGGGCCTAGGTTGGCTTCATGCATATTACCAAAAGTATTGGGAGGCTTACCTTTACACGCACATGAAATTTAATGGCATCCCAATCTTAGCCCATAGGGTTCAATATCCCAGTCTTAGCCCATAGGGTTCAGTATTGAGTTGGCCCACCCTTTGCAGCTATAACAGCTTCAACTCTTCTGGGAAGACTGTCCACAAGGTTTAGGAATATGTCTATGGGAATGTTTGACCATTGTCCCAGTTGCGCATTTGTAAGGTCAGGCACTGATGTTGGACGGGAAGGCCTGACTCACAGTCTCCACTCTAATTCATCCCAAAGGTGTTCTGTTTGGTTTGAGGCACAGGCCAGTCAAATTCCTCCACACCAAACTCGCTCATCCATGTCTTTATGGTCCTTGTTTTGCGCACTGGTGTTTTCAAAGCTGGATATATACTAGAAGAATTTCAAATGAAAATGTGTATGAAAATTCTTTGGAAAATTTGTACAAAAATGTTCTGAATATTTTAAAGCAGATCTACACTGCATATGAGCACCAAAAACAAAAGCACTATTAAATTAATTTTTAATATTCAAAGCCAACTCACCCATCCATGTCTCCATTCTTTATTTTGCTGAGAAATCACCTTGAAAAACACCCCTAGCATTTCTGGCTGTGGCCATCTTTAGTAGAGCCTTATGATTCATGTAGCGTTTACTTCCTGGACTCCATTGACCCTTAGCTCAGGCATGCAGGCAGGGGGCTGTGCTTAGCTGACAAAACCCTTCCTCCCTCCTAAAGGCTCCTTGGATGTATGGCATTATTTGTCTAGGCCTGAAAATCAAGAAGATCTTGAATAAAAGTGAAAACAAGGTTTAAAAGAAATAAATATATGATATACTTACCTGTTTATTTTCTAATACTAGTAGCATAAGGTGCTAGTAAATGTTGATTGATAGAGCAAAGTTCCACTTTAATGCCATTTGAAAGCAGTTCAAGATTTCATGTGCTTTTAGCATTTGATTTTGGAATGAAGGGATTTTACAGAACAAAGACCATATACACTGTTAGACCTTCATACATTCAAAAAAAAAATTCTATCCTGCTCCTTCAAATTTTCCTTTTTGTAAATTGGATGTGCATACAAATTTTAATATGTTCTTATAAAAAGCTTGTATTATTTCCATACTGGCATGCATTTATTTACCATATTCTTAAAGCCCCATACACACGGTACATTGGTTGTACAACAATGGTCGTACAACCATCTTGTTGTATGACCATCCAACCGTTGAATACAACAGCCATCGTACAATGGTTGTACAACAGAATTTGGATGAGCAGACTAGAAAACTTTGGTTGTACAACAAGTGGTTGTACAACTGTTGCACCGTGTGTACAGAGAAGTTGGTCCAACACAGTTGTACATGCTCAGAAGTCAGGAACGCCCAGAAGTGTCCGTTCTGGGAAACCTACTTTCCTAATTCCCAAATCACATGCACCTGAACTTCCTCGTTATACGCTCGTAACACGTCACTACGTTAGGCTTGGTTGTACAATCGCTCAGTGCATGTCAGTACGTGAGACACAACAGCCAACATCCAACTTGGTTCAAAGTTGGACGTTTGGTTGTACAACCATTGCACCCGTGTGTACGAGGCTTTAGGGTTAATGTTATGTGCTGGTTGCAGTAGTTCCTCTGCTTCTAATTTCTTTGATTAGATTACTGGTTAATTTCCCAGGAAGGAAATCCTCTCTGTTCAAAGAGGCCCAGTGCTGGGTGGAGGTACTGCCAACTTTATTATAAAATCAAATTTTCCACTTAAATTGGAAAAAAGCCATAATGTGCTAGTATGCACCCTATACTAGCACATTATGAAAGGCTTTCCTTGAAACAAAGCCCTCCAGTGGTGCACTGACACAGCTGCAGAGGCTTCAATCTTCACCCCGTCTTCCTTCTGGGTTCACGGGCTGCAGCCACTTGAATGACTATGCCACAACAATGCCATTCCCATGCAGCTGTGGCATATGAACATGCCGGTCCTTTGGAGCACTTGCGCCAGTCACGTCACTGGCTGCTGCTCACTGGGATATCTCCTAAACGGTGCCCATTTAGGAGATATACATTTTTCCTACAGGTGAGCTTACCTGTTAGTAAAAATCACATTCAGGAGTTTATTACCACTTTAAAAAAGGTCCTGCTTCTCTTATTTATCTACTCCTTGTTTTGAGATGTTAATTTCTTGTAACCCTCCCCAAAAGAGGACTACATATATACATATTATGATAGTGTTTGAATTTTAGTTCAGCTTAAGTTGTTTGGGTTTGGGTGACATGGAGATGATATGGGGAATTCAGATTCAATTATTTCTTTCTATTTTTTTTGTATTACAACCGAACAGTATTTCAACCAAGAAATGCAAAACCATATTCATTAATTGTATTGTTTTCTACCTTCTCTGTCAGTCACAGAGGTCAACTGCTTCCTGCATAAATTAGCTGACTCCTCTGAACTCCTTTTCAACAACCTTCCTTTTTCACTTTCCATTCTTTTTGAAGATCAGTGTAATGCAAGCTCTGGAAAACGCATGCTATTTTTAACCTGTGCCTGCAAATTGGAGAGCACTGTTATTTATGATTAACTACTGTGGCAAGCACAATAAAAAGGGAAGACTTCTTTTATCACCACTAGATGATAGAGACTTGATGTATTCTTAACATTAGTGAATGTTTTATGCTCCATTTTGTCTTGTTTATTATACCACAAAGAAGTTTGGATAAAATACTTAAAGAAATTGTAGACTCTACTGAAGAAAGTAGCAGATTGCATTATATGCCGTTAAAGCTGTTTAGTCAGTCATGTCTCTCAATTTAGTTTATTATTATTTAATTACATGTACATAGCACCATAAAATTTACACAAATACATTTTTTACATTCACATCAGTCCCTGTCCTCAAGGAGCTTACAATCTAAGGGACAGGCTTGCAGGGGCCCCAGTGCATTACTTTTCCCAGGGGCCCATGATGCTGTTAAGATGGCCCTGGCTTAAAATTTACGTGGGAGGACTCTGGCAAAAGCGACTTCTCTGTTGGTGGATTATATGACTCATAGGAAGGATTTCTCTGTTGCATCATAGCTGCTGGTCCATTGCAGGCTTACTGAGACCTCTGTTATGGGAGTCTGAGCATTCTGGTCAGGATCAGGGTGTGGGTGTTGGTGAAGGCTTTACCACTGCACAGACTTCTCCTCTAACATCTGCCTCGACCAGTCTAAATATTGGGACTCTATGTGCTATACCACCTAATTGATTGTGGCTCTTATAAAGAGCATATGTTCTCTTATGCTCCTTTATGTGACTTTTGACTTATATTAAGTGCTTTTTGTTGTCTCCATATGCTAAGGACTATTTCACATTGTTTTTATATGTTTTATATATGTATTTAGACCTTGTTTGAAAGCACCTCTCCTTTTTAAATCTAAAGTCCTTAACTCACAAACACATAATAGGGGCAGCAAGGTCAGCGAGCCAATGAGGAGAGAGAGGGGGCGGGTCAGGACACAGTAGCAGAGGCTCGACTTGGGCGCCCCATAGCAAGCTGCTTGCTGTGGGGTACACAGCAGGGGGAGGGGCCAGAAACACTGACAAGGGACCCGAGAAGGGGATGATCAGGGCTGCTCTGTGCAAAACCACTGCACAGAGCAGTTAAGTATAACATGTTTGTTATTTTTTAACAAACAAAACTGAGACTTTGGTATCACTTTAAGTATAGTCTTCTTCATAATATACACAGTGGAAACAGTGCTTCATTTAGAGGGAATTGGCTAAAACCTATTATTTCTAGCTCTAAAGGTAAAGTGCTTGTTTAATAGTGTTTTTCCTATTTTAAAGAAGACAGTGCACTGACTACACGTTTGTTCTGTAAAAGTTGTTGTGTTGGATATTGCAAGCTTGAACACTAAAAGGGAAATGTGCAATGAAACGTGTCTGATGCATGAACATAAGCAAAAATATACACATACAGTGTAGTCATGTATTCACATGTGCATGGGCAAAGCATGTTTGGCCTAACTGCTAAATGTTTCACAATGTATTGTTTTTTATGGTTTATTGAAATAAGCAGGAAGGTTGTAGATAGAACAATTCACAAAAGCATGATGGGAAATCTGAAGACTGAATAAAAAAAGTCCATAGATAGAGAGAATAATGGTCTAACTAGGTGTGTATTCTAGAAGGTTGGTTAGAAACAAGACCTACACAGAGAAAAACTAATACTCTGGCTCCCAGCCATACAGTAGATGTATTTCAGTCTGTTTATTATACTTTTACTTACATTAAGTGCAAAATAAATGTTTTGATCCTGCCAGAAATTCAATGTCCTCCTATTTCCTGATTTTACAGTTTTCAATGGTACAGTATCTCACAAAAGTGAGTATACCCCTCACATTTTTGTAAATATTTTAATATATCTTTTCATGTGACACCACTGAGGAAATGCCACTTTGCTACAATGTAAAGTAGTGAGTGTACAGCTTGTATAACAGTGTAAATTTGCTGTCCCCTCAAAATAACTCAACACACAGCCATTAATGTCTAAACCGCTGGCAAAAAAAGTGAGTACACCCCTAAGTGAAAATTTTAAATTGGGCCAAAAATGTCAATATTTTGTGTGGCCACCATTATTTTCCAGCACAGCCCTAACCCTCTTGAGCATGGAGTTGACCAGAGCATCACAGGTTGCCACTGGAGTCCTTTTCCACTCCTCCATGATGACATCATGGAGCTGGTGTATTTTAGAGACCTTGTACTCTACCTTCCATTTAAGGATGCCCCACAGATGCTCAATAGGGTTTAGGTCTGGAGACATGCTTGGCCACTCCATCACCTTTACCCTCAGCTTCTTTAGCTAGCCAGTGGTCATCTTGGAGGTGTGTTTGGGGTCATTATCATGTTGTAATACTGCCCTGCGGCCCAGTCTTCAAAGGGAGCGGATCATGCTCTGCTTCAGTATGTCACAGTACATGTTGGCATTCATGGTTCCCTCAATTAACTTTAGCTCCCCAGTGCTGGCAGCACTCATGCAGCCCCAGACCATGACACCACTCCCACCACCATGCTTGACTGTAGGCAAGACACATTTGTCTTTGTACTCCTCACCTGGTTGCCGCTACACATGCTTGAAACTATCCGAGCCAAATAAGTTTATCTTGATCTCATCAGACCACAGGACTTGGTTCCAGTAATCCATGCCCTTAGTCTGTTTGTCTTCATTGTCTTCAGCAAACTGTTTGCGGGCTTCCTAGTTAACCTCTGCAGCAATGCTGGCAGCACTCATACATCTATTTCCCGAAGACAACCTCTGGATATGACGCTGAGCACGTGCACTCAAATTCTTTGGTCAACCATGACAAGGTCTGTTCTAAGTGGAACCTGTCCTGTTAAACCACTGTATGGTCTTGGCCACAATGCTGCAGCTCAGTTTCAGGTTCTTGGCAATCATCTTATAGCCTAGGCCATCTTTATGTAGAGCAACAATTCTTTTTTTCAGATCCTCAGAGAGTTATTTGCCATGAGGTGCCATGTTGAACTTCCAGTGACCAGTATGAGAGAGTAAGAGCGATACCACCACATTTAACACACCTGCTCCCCATGCACACCTGAGACCTTGTAACACTAATGAGTCACATGACGCTTGGGAGGGAAAATGGCTAATTGGGCCCAATTTGGACAGTTTTACTTAGGGGTGTACTCACTTTTGTTGCTAGCGGTTTAGACATTAATGGCTGTGTGTTTAATTATTTTGAGGGGGCAGCAAATTTACACTGTTATACAAGCTGTAAACTCACTACTTAACATTGTAACAAAGTGTAATTTCTTCAGTGTTGTCACATGAAAAGATATAATAACATTTTTACAAAAATGTGAGGGGTATACTCCCTTTTGTGAGATACTGTATATTTAACAGAACACAAAAGAGCAAAAAGAGACTTTTTTTGGGGGTTACATATACTTTTAATATAATCAGAGACTTCATTTATAAAACAGAGGAGGGCGGAGTGCAGAGTATAGACTCAATCCAGTCCTGGAATGAGAACTAATATAAGACCCCTTTCACCCTGAAGGCAGTTTTCAGGCATTTTAGCGCTAGAAATAGCGCCTGTAAAGCACCTGAAACCTGCCTCTCATCCCACCCCAGTGTTAAAGCCTGAGTGCTTTCACATTGGGACGGTGCGCTTGCGGAACGTTAACAAAAGTCCTGCAAGCAGCACCTTTGGGGTGGCTTGGGAGCGCTGTATACTGTGCTCCCAAACCACCCCTGCCCATTGGAATGAATGGGCAGCGCTTCTGAAGCGCCTTAATAGTGATTCGGAAGCGCTGCAACACGGGCACTTTTAACCCCTAATTAACCCCTTCTTGGGGGTTAAAAGCACCCCGCTAGCAGCTGAAAAGTGGTGCCAAAGCGCCGCTTAAACAGCAGTAAAATGCCGCTACCCGAGCTGTGCTTTACCCACAATGCACGGGCGGCTCCAGTGTGAAAGCAACCTAAAAGCAAACTAACATAAAAACACATATACTCATATATAGTGGTTTGATAGATGATTCCCTAATAAAAAGGGAGTAAGCACAGACCCATGAAAGGTATATGTTTAATTCCAACCACATATTGCAGTGATTCACACAAATATTTTATGCTAGTTAAGTAGAGTTGAGCGAACTTCTAGAAGTCTGGGTTCTGCTGGTTCGGACGAACTTCGGGACAAAGTCCGGGTTCGGGTCCGGACAGAACCCGAACTTTGTCCCGGACCCCGGACCCCATTGAAATCAATGGAGACCCGGACTTTTAGGTACAAAAAATGTTGTAAAATAGTCCTGGAAGGTCCTAGAGGTCTGCAAAAGAAAGGAAATGTGGGTAAGGGTGGGACAAGTGACCTACAAAGAAATGGGGACAGGGAAATAACTTTAAATATTTTTAAAAAAATAAAAACATAAAAAATGCAAAAATGGAGATCATCTTCAAAATGGGTCTGAAAAGTATTAATTAACATTAGAGGCCATAGAACTGTTCTAAAATCATCTTCAAACTGTGTCAAAAAAGTATAAATAAGCCGGGAGTACCCATATCACTGTTCTGCAAAATGTGTGTATCACTTTAAATGAAACCG
>BLSH010523373.1:384128-401559 GCA_018402905.1 Glandirana rugosa
TAACAATCATAAAAATTAAATTAAACAACCTACTCACCGTCCGTTACCTCCCTAACCGTCTCTCGCCACCGTCTGCGACTTGCCAAACATTCCACCTACTCAGACCGTCGCCGTAAGTACTACCTGACTTCCCCCTTATTAAATAAATTTCCATCCGGTTACTCCTCCATCAACGTCATCAGCTCCGCTCTCTACTGGTTCCTCACTTAGTCCTCAAAACACCAAAGTAACAAATCTTTTCCTACATAAAATCTCTACAACACCTCCAACCTAAAATACATCCTTTTCTAAACAATGAAACCACAAAACTCCTGATTCACTCCTTGGTCATCTCTCGCCTCGACTACTGCAACTACCTCCTCATTGGCCTACCTTTAAATAAATTATTCCCCCTTCAGTCCATCATGAATGCCGCTGCCAGACTCATCCACCTTACAAACCGTTCAGCGTCTGCCACCGCTCTCTGCCAATCCCTCCATTGCCTGCCACTCATCCAACAAATTAAATTAAAAATACTAACAATGAGCTACAAAGCTATCCACAACTCTGCTCCCAGCTACATCACCCGCCTAGTCTCAAGCTACCAACCTAATCGTCCTCTTCACTCCTCCCAAGACCTCCTGCTCTCCAGCTCCCTCATCACCTCCTCTCATACTCACCTCCAAGACTTCTCCCGGGCCTCTCCCATCCTCTGGAACTTCCTACCCCAATCTGTCAGACTGTCCCCAAATATATCCACCTTCAGGCGATCTCTGAAAACTTTTCTCTTCAGGGAAGCCTATGCTGTCACCACCTAACAACTACACTTATTATTTTCTCAATCAGCTCACCCCCCCACAGTTATGGCCCTTTCGTATCATTTAACCCTCCCTCCTAGATTGTAAGCTCTAACGAGCAGGGCCCTCTGATTCCTCCTGTTTTTAATTGTATTGTAATTGTACTGTCTGCCCTAATATTTTAAAGCACTGTTGGCACTATATAAATCCTGTATAATAATAATAAGGTTTATACAAAGTTACTGAATTTTATAAATCTTCATTGTTCTGCACACAAATTTACTATAGATGATAATGTAACATTACTAACAATCTCAGTACTTTGTGTAATTTTGGAGATGCACAAAAACTCAGCCTTTTTTACAAAATTGTTTTAATAGCAGAAGAGACCGCTACTAATGAAAATTATTCTATGCATTCTGTAAAGTGTTGAGCAATATGCCAGCACTATAAAAAAACAGAAATAAAAAAAATGAATGCATCTCAAATGTCAGGCATTTACATTAAAAAAGACAGAGGTGTCAGAAAGAAAGTTAAACTGAAATAATGTGCAAATAAGCTCACACAACCCTTGAAGCTTCTTTGGGAGGTGTACAAATGAAGATACATGGCAGAGCATGCCTATTATTCAGAATAAATGTAGCTAAGCAGCTTAGCAGCAAGTTAGCAACATGTCCATCTATACACAAACCTTTTATAACCAACATCAATGCAGTTCAGCACTGAGGCTAGGTTCACACATCTGCAATACAATTTTGATCCGACTTTCAGTGCGATTATGTAGTGCTGAAAAACACACATATAAATAGTGAGCGGCTAGGACCATAAAGCTTCTAGCACACAAAGTGACCATACAAACCCTTGTATATAAATATATTAAATGCAAGTGCAGCGCTTACACCAATTGAGCAGCTGAAACTGGGAAGCAGGTGGAGCAGAGATGGCAGCCTGAAAGTCTTCTACCTCCAACCATGTGGGATCATTTTCCAACTGAGAAGAGTGACATACAGTAACTTCTTGAAAGTGTTTTTATGCAGTCTTTGAAGTTATAAGAGAAAGATTATACCATGAATCAGAGGAAGCGTGGTGGATCATTTTTAATGGAGATTTTATAGAGGCGTTTATACAATATATGATTGGCGAGTGCATAATTGGTGGAGCTTTCACATCACTGGAACCTGGTGGATTTTATCCCTTTTTTTCAAGACTACAAACTTTTCTACGCATTTGAAATCTTTAAATTTGGTGAGTGTATAGTAAGACAAGGTTCAAGCACATGTCATCATTTTTTCACGTGATGGAAATCCTTCAACAGCAATTTGTTTTATTATTGCATCAATTTTTTCTTTTGTCACTTATGTTCATATAATTAAATGTAAGAGCTGCACTTGCATTTAATATCATTATGTAGTGCTACTTGGATGCAACTTTTTTAAAAGATATGTTTTTATTGAGTTTGTAAAAAAATACAAAGGAAATTGTACAAGATCACAAAGCAATAAAGTCAAAAAGAAACAACACAAGATGCCTCCCATATCTCACCAACACACAGTATGTGAGTGTAAATGACAAAGAAGCAGGCTTTTCAAAATAGGGAAGAATTAGTGCTGCAGTGTAGAATAAATGCTCACAAAAGTGAATACTATGATACTGGGCCAAGAGAGATGCCAATGTAAGCGTGCTGGACATACATTTACCCCAAATTTTATCAAACAGAGCAGGTTTCTTTCAAAGGTAGGAGTTCAAAGGTAAGCTTGTACAAAGGAAGACTATCTTTAATTCATTTAAGCCAGGTGGGCAATACAGTTTGCATCGTTCCTTTTTAGGATAAGAGTATGTTTTTTTTAGCATAAAAGTAAAAAATAAATAGCAAACCTTTTAATGGTTTACATATTTAGATACTGTTATATCACCAAAATACCCAATAAACATTTTTTAAGGTGCAGGATATTGGACAAGTCTAAGACAATAGATATAAAGGAGTCAACCTCTGACCAAAACGTATGAAATATATGGCAGGACCAGAAGGAATGTAAGAAGTCAGTAGCTTCCCCACATCCTTTAAAATAATCAGATGTATGGTGTAAGGCTATAAGCCCATTTTACACAGCCTATAAGGCATTAGGTGACTATGGTGGAATATTTTTAATTGTATTATCCTGTCCCTAGAAGAGATCACAGAACCCTTATAGGTAGTGGTAAACTCAGACGAGTCCTCATCAGTAGAGTTGATCGAACCTCTGGAAGTTCGGGTTCTGCTGGTTCGGCCGAACTTCGGGACAAAGTCCGGGTTCGGGTCTGGACAGGACTCGAACTTTGACATAGACCCCGAACCCAATTGAAATCAATGAGGACCTGAACTTTTAGGTACAAAAATGGCTGTAAGAAAGTCCTGGAAAGTCCTAGAGGTCTGCAAAAGGAAGGAAAATGGGGGTAAGGATCGGACAAGTGCCATACAAAGAAATGGGGATAGGGAAATAACTTAAAATAATAAAAAAAAAAAATCACATAAAAAAAATCAAAAATTAAACATTCTACAATCATCTTAAAACTGTGTGTGAAAAGTATACATTAGCCGGGAGAAGCCATATCACTGTTCTTAGAACATCTGCAAACTGTGTGTGAAAGCTAAAAATTAGCGGAGATATGGCTTCTCCCGGCTAATTTATACTTTTCTCACACAGTTTGAAGATAGTCCACATCCACCTCCATTTTTGATTTTTTTATGCAATTTTTTTTTTTATTATTTTAAGTTACTTCCCTATCCCCATTTCTTTGTAGGGCACTTGTCCGACCCTTCCCCCTTTTTTCCTTCCTTTTGAAGACCTCCAGGACTTTCCAGGACTTTTATACAGCAATTTTCAAAACTTTTATTAAATTACCAGAACCCCGGACCCGAACCCGGACTTATTTTGAAAAGTCTGGGTTCGGGTCCGGGTCCCGGACACCCAAAAGTTTGGTACGGACCCGAACTTTACAGTTCGGGTTCGCTCAACTCTACTCATCAGTGAAGTGTAAATCTAAGGCAGACCAATGGTCTTAGTCAGCAGCGAACTTATGATTGGAATCAGCTATCAGGGTGGATTAATACACGAAAATCAATCAGGCTGTCTTAGAAGTTTTTCAAGAGGAGTGTAGGATAAAGTTGCTGTTAGCAATCCAAACATCATCTGTAAAGCATGGCATAATTGGTAATAATGGAACAAATGAGAAGGGGGAGATGAAATTCCTCCAGGAGTTGAGAAAATAGCTTGAAGGCCTGGGCAGTATACAAGTGGCACAAATATTTAATCCCTTGGAGGTCCAACGCAATGGATCATGTAAATGTAATGGACTGTAAAAAATTCATGCAATGTAGGATTATACCATAATGGATTGTTATGGGAGTTAGTCCACAGATCTGTAGAAATGTGAGTCATTGTAGTGACAAAAAGAGACAAAGTGGTCTGCAGCCTAGCAGTACCTGGGCAGGGTACCTGTCTTCTATAAACATTATTATGCAGCGACTCAAAAGACAAGACTATAGCAGCTTCAGTAGTGGTACAAGCTTTATCTAGAGAGAGATGTAGCCAATCATGAACAATAATCAATTGAGATGCTAAATAATAGAAATAGAAATAAGGGAATCCCAGACCCGCTAGGTGGCTTCAGGACCATCAGCGCTCTTTTAGGAGGAATGGGATTCCACATTAACCCCATGCAAATGGCATCAATTCATTTAACCACTTCCTTACTGGGCACTTAAACCCCCCTCCTGCCCGGACCAATTTTCAGTTTTCAGCGCTGTCGCTCTTTGAATGACAATTGCGCGGTTGTGCGACATTGTACCCAAACAAAATTGGCGTCCCTTTTTTCCCACAAATAGAGCTTTCTTTTGGTGGTATTTGATCGCCTCTGTGTCATTTCTGATCGCCGCTATAAACAAAAAAAGAGCAACAATTTTGAAAAAAAACAATATTTTTTTACTTTTTGCTATAATAAATATCCAAAAATAAAAAATAAAAAACAAATTTATTCATCAGTTTTGGCCGACATATATTCTTCTACATATTTTTGGTTAAAAAAATCGCAATCGGCGTTTATTGATTGGGTTGCGCAAAAGTTATAGCGCCTACAAACTATGGACATTGATTTATGGCGTTTTTATTATTTTATTTTTTTTTACTGGTAATGGCGGCGATCTGCGATTTTTATCGGTAATGCGATATTGGGGTGGACATGTCGGACATTTTTGACACTTTTTTGGGACCAATGACATTTATACAGCGATCAGAAATTTAAATGTCCACTGATTACTATGTAAATGTCATTGGCAGTGAAGGGGTTAACCTGCAGGGGGCAGTGAAGGGGTTAACTATGTTCCCTGGGTGTGTTCTAACTGTGGGGGGGTGGGGTTGGCAGGGGCATGACAGATCTAACTGATCCCAGTGACAGGGATCAGTAGATTTGGCATGCCCCCCTCACAGAACGGGGAACCGCCGTGTTTACTTCGGCGGTTCCCCGTTCCTCCTGTCTGTAAGGAGATCGCGGGTCTCCGGCGGACATCGGGTCCGCCCGAACCGCGGGCACGCTCCCGCAGTGTGCGGCGGCACGTGCACGCGCCGCTCGCGCCCGCAGGAGCGCGCCCAGCACGAGCCGAATGGGAGGACGTCTATTGACGTCCTCCCGGCATTTTAGAGCCGCGCTGTAGCCGTCATTCGGCTATAGCGCGGATGCGAGGTAGTTAAAGAGTGATTTTGGTATTTTACAGGGAGAGTTAGCCATTACAGTGCCTTGAAAAAAGTATTTATACCCTTTGACATTTTCATTATTTTGTCATGTTACAATTAAAAACATAAATGTATTTTATTGGGATTTCATGTGATAGACCAACACAAAGTGGCACATAATTGTGAAGTGGGAGGAAAATGGTAAATGTTTTTCCAAATATTTTACAAATAAATATGTGAAAAGTGTGGCATGCATTTGTATTCAGCCCCCCTGAGTCGATGCTTTGTAGAACCACCTTTCACTGCACTTACAGCTGCAAGTCTTTTCGGGGATGTCTCTAACATCTTTTCACATGTAGAGAGTGACAATTTTGCCCATTTTTATTTGCAAAATAGCTCAAGCTTTGTCAGATTGGCTAGAGAGCGTCTCTGAACAGCAATTTTCAAATCTTGACACAGATTCTCAATTGGATTTAGGTCTGGACTTTGACTGGGCCATTCTAACACATGGATGTGCTTTGATCTAAACCATTCCATTGTAGCTTTGGCTGTATGTTTAGGGTTGTTGTCCTCCATCCTAGTCTCAAGTCTTTTGCAGACTTTAACAGGTTTTCTTCTAAGATTGCCTTGTATTTGCCTCCATCTTCCCATCAACTCTGACCAGTTTCCCTGCCCCTGTTGAATAAAAGCATCCCAGCAACATGGTGCTGCCACCACCATGTTTCACAGTGGTTATGGTGTGTTTAGGGTGATGTGCAGTGTTAGTTTTCCGCCATACATAGTGTTTTGCTTTTAGGCCAAAAAGTAAATTTTGGCCTCATCTGACCAGCGCAACTTCTTCCACCTGTTTGCTGTATCCCCCACGTAGCTTGGGCTTTCTTCTTGCCATTCTTCCATAAAGGTCAGATTTGTGGAGAGCATGACTAATAGTTGTCCCGTGGACAGATTCTCCCACCTGAGCTATAGATCTCTGCAGCTCCTCCAGAGTTACCATGGGCCTCTTGGCTGCTTCTCTGATTAATGCTCTCCTTGCCTGGCCTGTAAATTTAGGTGAATGGCCATGTCTTGGTAGGTTTGCAGTTGTTTCATACTCCTTCCATTCTCCCTGTCTATTTGTGTTCTGTTTACCATTATCATTGAAAGTAAAAGTAGAAGAAAACCACACATTCTGGGTTGTCCACAGAAAAATAATAAAGAGAACAATCTTCAAGTGAAGACACTAGTTTTGGTGACCTAGGAGTCCCCAGGAAATTCTCTTCATTTTCAGGGATTTCCTCTAACTTCCTGTTTGGCTATGGAACAGGAAATGAAGGGAAATCTCAGAAATGGGACACAGATGGCGTAAAAAAAATCTGACATGGATTATTATAACCCTTCCTTGCTCTATCCAAAATAAAAATAAAATGTTTTGCCTATATTTCTACTTTAGGACTATTAACTCTACCCATAAGATCCAATGGGAGATCCATTTTTTGGTTCACTGCTGTAATTGAGTGATTAAAGGACATAATATTGTTCACTACATAGTAGCTCAAGGGCAACTGTACCTCAACCCCCAGATAATGAAAAGTGTGTGCCACTTGGAGTTGGGAACTCAGATGAATTGCATGCACTGTCATGGGGTCTAGTGGGAAAAGACTAGATTTGTCCCAGTTAACTTGGAAACCAGAAAATGTACCAAACTCAGCAATATCTTGCAGTAAACAGTGCAGAGATTCATTAGCATCTGCCAAATATATCAGTGTATCATCAGTATACAAGGAAATGCGCTCTTCTATGGTGCCTATAGTAAGGCCACATATGGAGGGAGATGGTCGTATATGAGCAGCCAGAAGCTCTATGGCACATGTGTCAAACACAAGGCCCAGAGGCTGAATCCGGCCCTTCAGGCCATTTCATGTGGCCCTCCTGCAGCTTCTGCACTCCCTTCATCTTCACCCCCACCTTTTTTCAGCAGTAGAGAGGAGGACAGAAGTCTTCCAACCAAATAATGCTCTTCTACCTGCAGCTACGGAGAGGCTCATCTTGGCCCCCTCCCTTTCTCAGCAGTTGGCAACAGAAAGGAGGGCAGAAGTCCTCTTACAGATCCAACACCTCTCTGTGCAGCCGAAGTACCCCCTTATCTCCACCTTCCCTAATCTCAGCATTCAGCAGACTCCAGCCCTCCTCTGGTCCTCCTCCAGACCACTGTCTGCTTCACAGCATTGCAGTAGCATAAGGTAAGGGGGGTGCACTGTGATGTAAGGGAGGGTGAGGGGCTCTTGACTTCAGGGGTGGCCTATCCATTGTGGGGACACGGGTGCAGCCCACCCTGTCCATGCCCCACCGCCCTCCCTATCTATGCACCTGGCTCCTTTCAGGACACCGGATGCATGAATTCCTGTGGCGGGGATGGGCGGTAGGTGTGTTTTTTGAAGCACCCGATTAGAGCCAGAGGCTCTAATAGACTTCAAAATAGGGTGGGCTTGGGGTGCAGAGCATTGCGTCCGGATCCCACCCAGGTGTGTTGCAACAGTTAATGAATGTTTGCTGTTGCAACTCTGATCCTCCTCCCGGCCAATCGGGAAGTGGGTTTGATACACATTGTCCGATTGTCTGAAAGGACAGGCAATCCTATTGGATGCCTAGGAAAAGAAGGGAGGAGTCACCCACTGTCCATAGAAGCTGCTGCCACCGGAGCCTGCAACCCTCCTAAGCCCATTGCTGCCACCGGAGCCCATCGCTGCCCCTGCCCGCTGGGGCCTGCTGTGGTAAGTGCGGGCCTGGGGGGTGATGATGCCACCGACCAACAGGGGGGTTATTTGCCGCCCCCCAAAAAAACACCAGCTGCCTTGCTTGACTTCTGTTGGTGGGGGGGCTCTTGATGTCTGATGTAAAGGGCGTGCACTAGAAATCTATTCCTACAGATACAACCGGCCCTTTGAGAGCAAACATATTGCTGATATGGCCCATGATTAAATTGAGTTTGACTCCCCTGCTCTATGGCTAGAGCAAATAACAATGGAGATAATGGACATCCCTGGCATGTTCCTCTGCAAATGGGAAAGCAGTGGAGACAGAGGCATTAACTTGAATTCTGGAAAATGGGTTAGTATACAAAAGTTGTCATCCAATGACCAAATCCATAGAGTTGTAAAACATTTAACGTGTAGGGCCCTTCAACACTATCAGGGGCCTTACACATATCCAAAGAAATAATAACACGGGTTTGAGAGTGATCATGGGGATATTGCAAGTTCTGGTAGAGTCTACGTATATTCTTTCTGGTAGACCTTCCTGGGATAAAACCCCCCTGGTAACCCTGTACTAAACATGCAACAGCCGCCGTATTCAAGAACTAGCAAATACTGTACTTCTGCTAAGATCTTAATGTTAACATTAATAAACAAAATGGGTCTGTAAGAGTCACAATTAAGTTAATCCTTATGCAGCTTCAAGATAAGGACAATTAATGCCTCATGCATAGAAGGGGGGAGGGTTCCCTCATCCAGAGCCGCAGTAAAGGTCTGCAACAAATATGGCTGGATACACCAGCCAAATATTCAGACAGCATATCATCAGAATACTGTACAGTAGGAGTATACAATGTTGAATAAAATGACATGAAGGCATCCAGAACCTTATGGGGAGGTACCAAGGTGGCCATCAGGGGTACAGATATGGAGAATAGAGGTGGCAGCATACTCTAGCCTAGCTAAATAGGCTAAAGGCCAACCCGCCTTATTACCACGCTCAAACATTTTTTGGGAAGTATACAGTATTTTCCTTTTAGTGAGATCTAGGAGGTAGAGCTCATATATCCTACACTTAAGTAACCAGGCAGCATGAGTGTCAGTGGTAGGAATAGTAGTAGAATCAGTTTCCACCTGTGGCATAGCTGATTCAAGTTCTTCCATGCACATCTGAATATTTTTACATACTATCCTAGTGATTGACATAAAAGTATCATGAATGGTGGCATTAAAGGCCTCTCACTCTGCTATATGGTTAGCAGCATTGAGATTAAGATTCAAGAAATCAGCTATACCCTTAAAACATTTCCCCTAAACCACCTGATCCTCTAACCATTGAGAGTTTAATCAACATAGTATAGAGTTGCTAGAGGGAAGAAGTTGGAGGTCTGATAGGAGTGGTGCATGAGCTGAGATGCCTCTCAGAAGAAAGGAGGCAATGGTAATATAAGAGAGGGTCAGTTGGGTAGCAAAGGCTAAGTTAATACGTGATATGGTGCAGGAAGAATCTAAATGGCAAGAAAATTGAAAAGATTCTTGATGCCTCCACCTTCATACATCAGTAAGATCGTATACTGTACATTCATCCAATCAACAAGGGATTAATAAAATCTACCACCACCTCTCGAATGGTCCAGGGCAGGGTCAGGAACTGTTTTAAAGTCTCCAGCATAAATTAAAGTACCCTGAGAAAGTTCTAAACTTAAGACAGATCTTAGAGATGAGGTCCAGAGAAGTGGGGGGAAAACATAAATGTTTAGAGCCCACTAAATGGGTTTCTTTTAGACAGATAAAGTATGTTTTTTTGAGAAAGGAGAAACCCAAAGACCAGGTGAGGTGACTTTAGCCCTCTAGTATTCCAGGAAATGACCATTAGAGCAGTAGCCATATCAGTAGATATAAATTAAGAACACAATGTACAGATAATATAAGCAGGGTATCACAGATGCCCAATTGCAGTATCTTAAAAGTAGCCATGGTGAGATAGAAGGAAGGCATAAAACACTACAATACCCCCAACTAAAGTCAGGCCTACACACTATACCCCACCCACCCCGCCCTTCCATCCCAAACATAGTGTCAGGAAGATCGCCATCATGATTCCCACCAGGAAAGGTCCATCTGAGAATTCCTATGCTGCCGGTGCATGTGTGCGCACGCGTGTGCGAGCTTGTGTGCTTGTGTGCACGTGCTTGTGTGTGTGCACGTCTCGGCGCCAAACGGGCCATTTAAACCCTGCTAACCCTCAGAGCGGGTGCTGTCTGATCTACAGTGTTACCTGTGATTACCTGCTATTTGTTACCTGCTCCTGTTTGTTATCTGACCCGGCTTGCTTGACTTCTCTGATATCTGCCTGCACCCGACCCCGGCTTGTCTCGACCCTCTGTACCTCACTGCCAGCCCGTTGCCGAACCTGCTTGTCCCTGTGCCTGT
This sequence comes from Glandirana rugosa, assembly GCA_018402905.1. Lineage (NCBI taxonomy): Eukaryota > Metazoa > Chordata > Amphibia > Anura > Ranidae > Glandirana > Glandirana rugosa. Next base: position 394,779 of record BLSH010523373.1, read on the forward strand.
GTCCATCCTGTCTCCTAAAGTATCCTGCTCTGACACCAGCACCCTTCCAGCACATCTCCAGACCACCTGCTGACTGATACTCCTTTACTTCTGCAGGCACTCAAAGATAAAACTCTCCCTGTCCTCCGCTTATCCTCCACAGTCTAATGGGCAAACAGAACAAACAAACCAGACCCAGAACAGTATCTTCGGTGTTTCACGTCTTTGGTGCAGAGTGATTGGATGTCACTCCTGCCAATGGCGGAGTTTGCTTATAATTCATGCCATTCAGCCACCAATTCTTTGCAAACAATGGCTTCCGTCCTATGTTCCTGCTGGACATCATCCCAGAGTTTTCGATCCCTGCTGTGCAAAGCAACCTAGACTTCTTCAGCCACAACAACAAGCTGTTGCAGGAAGCTATGAGAAAGGCACAGAAAGACAACAAGAGGGCCTTTGATAAAAAGAGAAGAGGGGAGTTAGCCTTACAAATAGGAGAGCCAGTGTGGCTGGCCACGACCAACCTGAAGTTGGGGTGCTCATCAAGGAAGCTGGGGCCTATATTCATAGGACCTTTCCCAGTAAAAAGAAGGATCAATGAAGTCTCCTACGAGCTGACACTACCATAAAACCTCAGGATACACTCAGTATTCCATATATCACTGTTGAAGCCAGTGATTATGGACTCTTTCCCGAATCGCGAAACAGGACCACCAGAGCCTGGGACTTTCTCAGGGAAGCCAACAAAACACACATTTTCTAAATGATCCATCATAGCCTGGGGTGGTGCAATCTCCCTGCAGAGAGCAGAGCAAGGGTGTCCTCCAGCGTGCTAATCCCTTCCTGAGTGGTCCCTGTGCATTTCCATAGGTTCTTCGCATCTTGTTTAAGCAAAGAAAAATCTATGTGAATAGTTTCTATTTGTGTTGTTAAAGCAGCCCTGCAACTTGGACATCACCCTGGACTGTGCATTTAACAGTGCGTGCTGGGAGATGGAGGAATGCAGCACCGTGACACAGCCAGTAATGCATAAAATGATTAAAGAATGGATGTTGATGTAAGAGCATTACTTTTAGATTAAAATTGTTTCATAAGAGCTTTTACACTATCAGAGGCTTTGTATGGTTTATTTCTAAACGTGGAGCGATTTACAATAAATAGCTGCAATCTGTGATTATCAGATTGGAGTCGGGCAGGAATTGCTACGTATATTGAGATTCGTGCTGTTTAATATCTGGCATCTGGTAAGCCTTTGTCCATAAGGGTGATTAGTTTCACTGAAGCACTTTGGTGGAGGATTTCTTCTTTGGGTGTCATTTAATTGACCCAAGCACTTGATATCACACTGCGGAGCCTAATGAATTAATTATTTATTTTGTGGAATCAGTCATTTACTTTGTGGACTTTTCATGAACTTTATTCACACTCAGTTGAATTGATGTTTGGATACTCATTGATTATGTATTAATAATATTTATTAATAATGTTTCATGACTATTGCGCTACTGTGAAATGTATGGTTCCTGAGACCATATATGTTTTCACTTTCTATTGGTATTTTTTTTTTTTTTTATTAAGTAGCAGCATTTTTTCATGTATTTACTTTTGAACAGCACAGTGCTTACTTTATTATTAGTCTTAAATATCTGCAATTATCTGTGCCAGTGTAGGTTCAGAGGGGGATGGTTCAGGCTTGCCTTCTGCTTCTGGCTTGAGCAGTGCAGTGGAGAATTTGTGAGGCCTTCCTGGGAGTTGTGCATCTTCGGGGTCTGGTAGCTGAAGGAGTGAGAGAATGCTGCTCTGCGAGTCCAGCACGGTGAAGGAGAAGGAGGCTGTGGGTGCAGGGCTGCCACTAACTTGTCTAAAGTACTTGTCAAGATTTTCAGCCACTGAGGAAAACTTGTTTTGCCCCTGATTTTCACCATGGCTGTGGTCCGGACAGTGCTCTAGAGTAGTAGGAGTAAGGTGGTAGCAGAGGTGAGCTCTGGATTTTGTGATGGCTCTGTCCACCATCAAGCCATTTCCCCCAGATGCATCTTTGATGCAACTTTGATAATGTTGCACTAATGTTTGCCAGGTCTGATGCATTTCAGGCCACACTGGGTTCTTAGATGTAGGTAGGTTGCCTACTCTTGGTTAGTCAATCTACCCAACTTTCCAGGCTGGGAGGAAGGGATTACTGCTCATGCTGCCTTTTTTTGTGTGTTTGCGGGGTTTCCTCTGGTGTCCCGCCTCCTTCCTGTGTGTTATAAAAGGGAAGAGGTCCAGCTCCTTGGGGAGGACTTAGAACACAAGGGGAACCACACACAGGTAAGTGGGAACCCTTGAACAGGCTCTGGATACACATACAGAGACGTCAAATTATGTCCTAAGAAGCTCACTGGAACACCGACACAATGGAATATTCCCAGGACATGAACACTTATGTTCAAGCTATTACCAGTTTGGATATTTCCTAAAAGATGTTACACCTGCGCATGTAACCTAGGGCAACCACAGTTAAGTTTAGATAGGGAAAGAACATTGTTGCATATTGTACATGCTCTGCCTAATGTTCAGTAAAGTTATTACTCTGCATGTGGGGTCCTGGCATATTTCTCAGATGAACTTGGGTTTGGACTAGCACATTAAGGGTCTGTGAAACATCACTATAACAAAAGATTAACTGGCAATCAAGTTCCTATGGGTGACCGCAAGTAAGAACAGCAACCATTCATTGGCATGGTACCTGAATAGGTGGCAGGTTCTCTGGTAGCAAAGGGTATAGGCATTTGTCTCCCTCCCTAGCTGTCTGTCTCTGTCAGTCACCAGGAATGAACTAGCATTACAGAGACTTAATATCTGATCACAGAATGAGAAGAGTTAAGTGGAGCACACATGAGGTCCACACTATGTGTTCGTTGGGACCCCATTCTGTTATTGGGAGTGATGTATCAGGGCTACAGTGACTGGTGGAGTGAGTCTAGACTATGCATGTCCCTCCTAATGCAAAACATGCACCTGTTCAAGTGTGTAGGGCAAGGGACAATATATTTGGAAGAACTCTGCATACAACACTACACACAAGTGGCTCATCTCTGAGTTGGGGGACTAACTTAATGTTTGACTTTTACATGACCATGGCCCTCACCTGGTCTTGGGCATCAGTGAGCATGCCTTTGGGCAATGTGTTAACCCTGTGTTGGAACGAGTGATCCGGTTCATTGCCTGGAGCCCAAAAGAACCCACCCTGGGGTAGACCTCCTATATGACCCACACTTGAAATCCAACAAGTTAATGTGGAACATGGGGGAAGTGTCACCTGCCTGCCCTACATAGACATACCTGCAAATAAAAACCCTGCATGGTCCAAAACTTGTCAAACTTAAAGTGAGTTGTTCCTAATAAAGAGAGTTTACACAGATGGACTTGTATCCAGCCTATTGCTCAGAGTGAAGTTGAAAATCAAGATGCTAAACTGTGCTGCAGAACATATCCATATTTATCGATTGATATTAGGAATTCTATTGCATGAACCAAAGGAATTTTGTGAACCTCTTGGAGTTAACAGTGGCACAGTAATAGTGGCTCCAAGTATTGTAGGTTCATGCATGTGAATAAGCTCATGCATTTGGGGGTCATGAGTAGAGTTGAGCGAACACCTGGACGTTCAGGTTCGGAGGGTCCAAACGAAAAAGTCTGGGTTCGGCACCGAACGTTGCCCGAACTTTATCCCGGACCCCGAACCCCATTGAAGTCAATAGGGACCCGAACTTTTAGGCACAAAATGGCTGTAACAAAGTCCTGGCAAGTGCTAGAGGGCTGCAAAAGGAAGTAAAATGGGGTAAGAGTAGGGCAAGTGCCCTACAAAAAAATAGGGATAGGGAAAATAAATTAAAATCAAATAAAAAAAATGGGAAGGGGGGTGGATGTGGAGTAGGAGCCTAGAGGTTAACTAGGCCATGACAGTGTAGGTGGAAGTGGTGGTGGTCGAGGAGGAGGTAGCCAACACTGTTTTTTTTTTTTTTTTATAATTGGGGTAGCCCCCAAAATATTGAGGCCTATTCAAAAAAACAAGTATACGAATGGCTGTGTGAGTCCGGTCTAAATGTTTATTCTGCACAAGGTACAGACAAGTCTTGTGGGATCCATGCCTGGTTCATTATAATAAAGGTTAGCTTGTCCACGTTGGCTGTGGACAGGCGGCTGCGCTTGTCTGTGATAACGCCCCCCTGCCGTGCTAAACACACGTTCAGACAATGCACTGGCTGCAGGGCAGGACAGCACCTCCAAGGCATAAAGGGCAAGCTCAGGCCATGTGGCCAATTTGGAGACCCAGAAGTTGAATGGGGCAGACCCATCAGTCAGTACGTGTAGGCGTGTGCACACATACTCTTGCACCATGTTGTTGAAATGCTGCCTCCTGCTAAGACGTTGTCTATCGGCTGGTGGTGCTGTTTGTTGTGGCGGGCTGCTGACAAAGCTTTGCCACATTTCGGCCATGCTAACCCTGCCTTCTGAGGTGCTGGCGGTGGCACAGCTGCGTTGGTGGCCTCTTCCTCCTCCTCCTCCTTTGCCTTCGCTTTGTGCTTCCACTGAGCCCCTGGTGTCATTTGGGAATGTCCTCAGCAGTGCCTCTACCAGTGTGCGCTTGTAGTCGCGCATCTTCCTCTCACGCTCCAGTGAGAGAATTAAGGACGGCATGTTGTCCTTGTAACAGGGATCCAGCAGAGTGGCCACCCAGTAATCAGAAGAAGTTACAATGTGGGTAACTCGGCTGTCGTTGCGCAGGCACTGCAGCATGTAGTCAGCCATGTGTGCCAGGCTGCCCAGAGGCAAAGACAAGCTGTCCTCTGTGGGAGGTATATCATTTGTGTCCTCTGTATCCCCCCAGCCAGGCTCCAGTGATGCGCACGAGCTGCGTTGGGTGCCACCCTGCTGCAATTCCTCCTCCTCCTCATCTTCCTCGTGCTCCAGAACTGTGCGCTGGCTTGAATATTTTTGACCTGGCCTATGCTGGTGCAGGAACCCACCCTCCAAGCCACTTGCGAATGACTGGCCTGATAACCGTGGAAATGACCCCTCTTCCTCCTCCTCCTCCTCCTGTGCCACATCCTCTTCCATCATGGCCCGAAGTGTTTTTTCAAGGAGACATAGAAGTGGGATAGTAAAGCTGAGAACAGCGTCATCGGCACTGGTCATGTTGGTGGAGTACTCAAAACACAGCAATACGCTACACAGGTCTCGCATGGGGGCCCACTCATTGGTGGTGAAGTGTTGCTGTTCCGCAGAGCGACTGACCCATGCGTGCTGCAGCTTAAAATCCACTATTGCCTGCTGCTGCTCGCACAGTCTCTCCAGCATGTGCAAGGTGGTGTTCCACCTTGTGGGCACGTCGCATATGAGGCGGTGAGCGGGAAGGCCGAAGTTCCGCAGCAGGGTGAGAACGCCGAAAGTGCGCACAGACGGCCCACACTTTATGCAGCAGCTCTGACATATCCAGGTAGTTTTTTAGAAAATTCTGTACCACCAAATTCAGCACATGTGCTAGGCAAGGGATGTGCGTCAAACCGGCTCGGTCCAAAGCCGCTAGAGATTTCGGCCATTGTCGCACACCACCAGGCTGGGCTTGAGACTCAGTGGCAACAACCACTCATTGGTCTGTTGTTCAATGCCCATCCACAGCTCCTGCGCAGTGTGGGGTTTATCCCCCAAACATATCAGTTTTAAAACAGCCTGGTGTAGTTTCCCCCTGGATGTGCTGATGTTGGTGGTGAAGGTGTTACGCTGAGCGGATGAGTAGGTGGTCGAGGAGGAGGAAGCGCAGTAGGAGGAGGAGGCAACAGGAGGCAAAGAAAAATGCCCTGCAATCCTCAGTGGTGGAAGGACATGCGCCAAATGGCTAGCCGGCTCAGACCCACCCACCGCTACATTTGCCCAGTGTGCAGTTAGCGAGATATAGCGTCCCTGCCCGTGCTTACTGGTCCATGTATCAGTGGTTATGTGGACCTTGCCACAGATGGCGTTGCGCAGTGCACACTTGATCTTGTCTCTGACTTGTTTGTGCTGGGAAGGGATGGCTCACCTGGAAAAGTAGTGGCGGCTGGGAACCACGTACTGTGGGACAGCCACCGCCATCAGGTTTTTGAAACTGTCCGTGTCCACCAGACGGAACGACAGCATTTCAAAGGCCAGGAATTTTGAAATGCTGACATTCAGGACCAGGGATCGCGGGTGGGTAGGGGGTACGTCCTCTTTCTCTCCAGTGTTTGGGAGATGGACAGCTGTAAGCTTCCATGGGACCATGTAGAAATGCTTGGGGACGGTGGCGGACATGGTGGCGTTGCTGTCATGTCGTCTGTTTGCTGGGTGGCAGGCGACACTGTCACTGTAGAGGTGGAGGAAGAGGACGAGGCAGCAGCAGAAGAGGAAGCAGGAGGAGGCCGAGACCTTTCTTGGATTTTGAGGTAATTATTCCAATGCAGCTTGTGCCTTGAATTTAGATGCCTGGTCATGCAGGTTGTGCTCAGGTTGAGAACATTTATGCCCCGGCTCAGGCTATCATTGCACAGCTTGCAAACCACTCGTGTCTTGTCGTCAGCACATGTCTGAAGAACTGCCACGCGGGGGAACGCCTTTGAGCTGCCTTTGGTGTGCTAGGTCCCTGGGTGCGGTGGGTAGTAGCAGGCCTACTGTCTAGGGGACGCTCGCTCCGCTTTTGCAACCTGCTTTCTCTTTTGCTATGCTGGTGCCTCTGTGCGACCACCACCTCTTCCTCCAAACTGCACACGTCACTCGCTTGACCCTCATTCCATGTGGGGTC
>BLSH010523373.1:419471-438634 GCA_018402905.1 Glandirana rugosa
ACAGAAAGATCTTTTGATACTGAATCGGATTTGATTGCAGAGTGTTCACTCAAGGCGCTGAATTCATTCACCTCCGGTGAGTCTTTCCACATTGGGGGGCTCTCACCTCCCAGTCGTGCACGTGGTGTGGTGAAGGTTAAAAAGTATAACGTGATCCAAATCCTCCGCATATAAGTACTCAATGGACTGTTGGTGATTTCATTGGGAGCACTACACATTTAAGTGAAAGACTGTGTTTACTCATATGTCTTTGTAAGCGCTGCTGGGACCATTTATTCTGGAGGTTTCTTCTCAATTGATTTTATGGTGCTATTGAAAATATTTTGTTTTTATTAGGCAGCTGCTATTTATTACTGTTTGTTTATTCATTTATTTGTTTGATGGAAGCATGCTAAGCGCTGATTTGAGTTTATAGACTTGTGTTGGCATCAGGGCGGGATCAAGTATATATCTCTGTTTCATATACTCTCTAGGGTATGCATCTATTCCCATGTTTAGAATGGCCAGTTCTGCTTTAGGTTTGAGTAGTATGCCCGTGCATTGTGCCAGGAGCCTAAAGGTTTGGTTCCAGAAGCAGGTGATAGCTGGACATTCCCATACAATGTGTAGGAGATTCCCCACTTGTCCAGGGTAGAGATGGCCATTCTAAAGAGGGTGTAATACCAACTCCCAATGAGATTCGCAATGCGAGGAATGGCGTATTGAGTGTATGGCTTTTTTCCATTTTTCTGAAGTGAAGGTCTGTTTGAGATCCTTTTCCCATTGATACTTTGGTGGTGTTTTTTGGAAAGAATTATTGTTTTGGAGGTACCCATAGATTAGGTCTCTGTTTGTTTAATTAGAGGGCTGTATGTGGGTCCAAATATTGGAGTTTATTAAAATTTTGTTCAAGGGGTGTTTAGATAGGAAAGATAGGATTCTAGTGATAGTGAATGTTTCCGTGGGCGGGAGGTTGAATTCTTCCAGTATGGTGTTTGTTTTTTTCAATGTGGTTTTATCAGATAGCTGGGAGATTGTTGTAAGGCCTTTTGTTGCTAAGTGGGCAGTAGGGAGCATAGGGATTATTGCGCTTAAGATTGTTAATACTATGTGAGATATCACAGGGATCTAGGTCATGGGTTAGAGATCTCCATGTTTTGAGTGTGGATTGTATTGTTATGGGTACCCATTGGTCTGTGATGAGTAACCAGTAGAGATCTTTAGTAGGAGATAAATCCTGTTCTATTTCTTTCCACAGAGGGGGCTCTTCCTTGCTTATCCACTTTTTTAAGGGAGCAGTTTGTGTTGCTCTATAGTAATTTTGGAAATTTGATAGGCCTGCGCCTCCTAGAGACCTGTGACGGTAAAGGGTTTGTTTCACACACCTTGGCCTCTTGCCTTTCCAGATGAATTTTGTGACGATGGCATTAATCTTGGAAAAGTATTTGTTGGGGATCAGGATGGGTCATTTTCTGAAGATGTATAGCAGTTGGGGAACGATGTTCATTTTGAGGGCTGTGAGCCTACCTCCCCATGAGAGCTCTATTTTGGCAATTCTGTCCAGTTCGTTTGATATTTTGGATATTGGCGGGGGGAGATTAAAGGTGATTAGTTGGGATGTTTTGGGGGTTAGGGTTATACCTAAATATTTTAGCCCATCTGTACTCCAGGGGTACGGAAGCGTGGATTAGATATTTTGTTTAGTAATCTGGGATACTCCTAGGTCTAATATTGTGGAGTTGGAGGTATTTACCTTATAGTATATGTTGCTAAATTGTTGTAGGATTTGGTGTGCGTTGGTTAAAGATTGTTTCGGGTTTGTAAGCATTAGGATGATGTTATCCACAAACAGATTTATTTTGTGGTGGTGGTTTTGGAAGTTAAAGCCTTTTATTAGTGGGTGAGACTGAATGGTTTCTGCCAAGGGTTCTATGATTAAATTGAAAATAATTTGGGGAAAGGGGGCAGCCCTGTCTAGTGCCCTTGGATATACTGAAGGGGTTTGATAGCACTCCTGAAGTATACACTTGTGCTGATGGTTGTGAGTATAGGGGGGAAATAGGAGATTTGATAGTCCCAGAGAAGCCAAACTTAGTCAACACTTAAGACATGTATTCCAAATGCACTCTATCGAACGCCTTCATAATTCGAATCTTGAGATAATCAGGAAGATGAAACTCCATGTCAAAATGGGCCAGAAAGTGATGATATCCTGCACACTACACCCAGAAGTGAAGCTGTATACATCTGGGAAAGAGGAAAGGACCGCTCAACAAGTTAACATGGAGCAGGTACCCGAGGATTACTAACACCCATGTGTCTAAACCTTAGTGCTTGGAGAATCATTTTTTATTGTGAGTAATTATTTGTGATTTTTACGATTAAAGTGAGGTTTTGTGCTATGGCGGTTTCCTTTCATTCCCTCATCTGCACGGTATGAGTTTATGTGGATGGAATACAAGTAAAAGGAGAAGCAAAGTGGTTTATCCTACAAGTAGATGGTGCCAATAAAACCCTGTATTAACAAGCGCAATATGACTTACCTAAAGTGGGTGGCCATATATCTTTAGTGAGTTCTCTGTGTTGATGGAGAAGATAATTGAAGTACATTTGCACTTTTTGTGTTTGAAGCAAAATATGTGAAGACACTTGCATTAAAAACAACTGCACAGGACACTTCATTGAGTGACTTTTGAGCCAGAAGTTGTGGATAATAGTGAGCTTACACTTTGTTTCACCTCTTTGACCAAAATAACAAAATGTTGATTTCAAAAAGATGGGCGGACATTATTAAAAACAATCCTCAAATCACAGGGAGCAAAGAAGCATTGAATACTTGATACCTAAACACAGAAACCTGTGAGTCCAATTCCTTAAAAAGAACATTACCTATAAGGTGCCAAGGGGCCTCTTAGTTTCACATGAGTCCTGCTGTAGTGTGGAGATAATACAGCACGTCCATGTACTTATAAAGGGAAACTCTACCCTGAAAGTTAACAAATACAATATAAAAGGGGACTCCACCCTCCAATATATAAAAGTAGATAAATTAGTACGTCACACCGCGGCCATCTTTTCACAAATATTTTTCGGAAATATAACAGTAATTTACAACAAAAATATTAATAAAAAATGTATAAAATTCCCAAAATATATTTATCTGTCAGAAATGAAACAATTCAAATCAAAATCAACATTTAAGCCAGCAGGTGTCAAAACTTTGGCTTTGTATATCCAAAAAGTCTCCCTGCAGCTTAACTGTTGTACAAAATTACCTCCTCTCCAGTGTCTCGAGACTTTCTCAATACCCCAGAACTTCAGACCTTTGGGGTCTCTATGATGACAAGTTCTAAAGTGTCTCGACAGACTGTGGGTTTTAAGGCCCTTCTTTATGTTGCTAATATGTTCTCCTACCCACACGTGTAAGGCTCTAGAAGTAGGGATGGGTGAACGGGCATAAGTTCGGGCCGAACTTTCGCTGTTCGGTCATTCGGCAAACAGCCAAACTAAAGGGACGTTCGACCGTTTGTTCGGCCCCCCTGAACTGACCACAATGCATTGCTGCACTTAACAGTGCATTGCAAGCCCTGATTGGCTGAAGCAGTGAAAGTCATGATTGGACACTGTCATCATGACTTTATCCAATCATGGATCATTCCTGCCCCACAGTATAAAAGTATTCTTTCAATGGCAGCCATTTTTAGTGTGATTTCGGCACTGAGAGAGATAGAACAGTGCTATTAGTTAGTTAGTGTGCTTCAATTGTCAGTGTAGAATATTAGCTTAGTGTCAGTCTAGGGATAGCGTGAGTGTAGTGAGGAGAACCATCATTCAGTTTTGCATAGTGTGCAGCTAGAGTAGGGACAGCTCAGATAGTTTCAGTGTGGTGTAGTGAGACCTTTACATTAGTGTATAGCTAGAGTAGGGTTCAGATAGCGTCAGTGTCAGTGTAGTGACGGTTGAACACTGTATATTTGATTGCGTTACTGCAAGTTTAACATCATTTACTTCTGTGTGCATTACTGCCAGTTTAACGCCATATAGTTTTGTGTGCATTACTGCCAGTTTAACGCCATATAGTTTTGTGTGTTACTGCAAGTTTAACACCATTTACTTTTGTGTGCTTTACTGCCAGTTTAATGTCATATAGTTCTGTGTGTGTTACTGCCAGTTTAACGCCATATAGTTTTGTATGTTACTGCAAGTTTAACGCCATTTAGCTTTGTGCTTTACTGCAAGTTTAACACAATTTACTTCTGTGTGCATTACTGCCAGTTTAACGCCATATAGTTTTGTGTGTTACTGCAAGTTTAATGCCATTTACTTTTGTGTGCCTTGCTGCCAGGTTGACGCCATATAGTTCTGTGTGCGTTACTGCCAGGTTAACGCCATATAGTTTTGTGCATTACTGCAAGTTTATAGCCTTTTACTTCTATGTGCGTTACTGCCAGTTTAACGCCATATAGTTCTGTGTGTGTTACTGCCAGTTTAACACCATATAGTTTTGTGCGTTACTGCAAGTTTAATGTCATTCACTTCTGTGTGCATTACTGCAAGTTTAACGCCATATAGCTTGACGCATTATATTGCAGTATATTATAGTGTATCTGTGGAGTGTGTCTGTGTAGTGTGAGTACTCAAATTAAAGTGCACCAACCACCACTTTACAATGATTAAAGTGCATTTACGTAAGGTTTCCACTTCTTCTTTAAATTTGCTAATTAGCACCACCATCCCTCCCAATATTGTCTGGGAGGGCAACAAGCAGAGGCAGATGTTCCCTTGGCACTGTAAGGGGGGCAGCAACAAATGTGTCCACAGGTAAAGGTGGACGTGGTGGTCAGTCCTCAGGTAGGGCATCATTTCCTCTGTTTAGTAAGTTTGCCTGTGCTATCCAGCCACAGCATGCAAAGGAGGAGGTGGACTGGCTTACTAAACCTTCCTCATCCTCCTCATCCTCTGCCAGACAAGCAGAGATAAGTGTGCAGACCCCCTTGACTTTAATGGGGTTCGGTATTAGGGTCCGAACTTTTGTGATGTTTGAAAGTTCTGGTGCGAACCGAACAGGGGTCCGTTCAGCCCATCTGTATCTAGAAGTCCTTCCAATGTATTGTAACCCACATTCACATTTGAGCATATACACCTGAGTGATACAGGTAATTAGATCTTATATTTGATACCTTTTCTGTGTGGTTGAGGAACAAAACGCCTTACGCTTTTTAATGTTCACTGTTGAACTTTTTATTTTCAATATTTTTATTGAAATTTACCATACATAACAGAGTAACTTATGCAGAAAAAATTTCATAACCATACCGACAATAGCCATATAAAGAGTACAAATTTAAATCAGTAGTGCAAACAGAAAAAGGGAAGTAGTACAATCATTTATGACCATATAAGAGGCGTGGTAAGGATCAAGATAAACAGTCTACCTATCTTTTGTGAGATAGCAAGCACAAGAGAGAGCAGCTGGTTCTCCACCCCCCCTCCCATCCCTTATCCTAAGACTAACTAGATGACTGGTCTTGGGACGTTCATCATCTAACGGCCCAATCCCATTGCACTCCTCTCCCTCGACCCTTCCCCTCTCATCTCCTGACACTTGACCCCCCCCTTGCCCCCTTCTGCACCCTCCCCTTTCCTTCCTGCCTCACTTTACACAATATAAATTCATATATGCCTCTGGCCACTTTCTGCTCCCTTCCCCGGACATACCTGTTCTTTCCTATTGGAGTTAGTCTGACAGGTGAAAACGCTAATTTCCAAGACTATAGGGAGTGTACTCATACTCAGCAACTGCAGAGCAATCCTGGCCTCTCGGCCAAACTTACCTAGTTCACATGCATTCTGAATAAAAGTATTCCTTTCTCCTCACCTTTGAAATGTTATGTAACCTGTTGACACCATGTTGAACGATTATTTCAAAGTCTTGGAATATGTTGAAAATTGTACTTCTTGTATGACATGGAAACTTCTTTAAACTTCAATAAAAATTTTTTGTGGAAAAAAAAAAAAAAAAAAGATAAACAGTCTAGGGAATCTGACAGACTAACAGGGAGAGCATCAAGTCGTGAGAGTCACAGAAGTCAAATATAATAGCTTATGAGTACAGAGTGTTGGGAAAGTCGACCATCAGCAGAAACCTTGTAACTAAGTTGGTGCCCTCCAGTTCAGGTCCTATAGGTATGGCAACCCTCATTAAGATCACTTTTAGGCATGTTTGAACTGGAGATACCCAGAGGAAGAGCCCCCAGACCCCCTGCACCCCCGATGGGAACAAGCTGTGCCGAGAGATGAGGACCCCCCCCCCCCCACAGCACCGCTCCAGAGGGACACAATCTCCAATCAAATCCTAAAGTTGTCTCCGCTGGATCGAAATAAGAACCACTGTGGATGCTTTAACCTTCTGTCTTATGCTTGCGTTCCCTACCACCCTCTGGAACAGAGTGGTAGCGGTAAGCATAAAGAGGAAGATAAAGAAAGGAAAGGAATAAGGAAAGGAGAAGATAAGGGGAGGAAAGCCATAGAGCGAGTGGGTGTAGCGAGATAGCTGCTGACTCTATCGTTAGCTCAGAGATCTTGGTTCCCTGGAATGCCAGGAGTTAGAGAAACTCCCACAAAGGTCGCCCATGGTTCCCAAATCAGCTCAAATTTGTGCAGATTATCTGTTAGGATGCTAGCTAACCTTTCTTGTGTCATTAACCAGGAGGTTTTCTGGATAGCTGCTTTTAGAGAAACCTGCTCTTGTTTCCACGCCCTTGCTATTGTAATCGTGGCTCCCAGCAATATGAAATGAATTAATTTCCTGTTGGTTTTCGTAGAGTTGGGGATGTATTCATTTAAAAGGGCGATAGTAGGGGAACTTGGTAGTTTGCATCCTGTTACCTATTGAATAATAGGGAATATTTTGGACCAGAAAGACTGTATTCTTGAGCACTCCCTCCAAACATGGGCCATGGTGCCCTTAAGAAGACACCCCCTGAAGCATAGCGGGTCAGCAGTTGGGTAGAATTTAGTCAGTCTAGCTGGCGTGAGATACCATCTCATCATAACTTTTAAACTGGCTTCAGAAATAGTGGTGTTCAGGATGCCCTTGTAAGATCTGGAGCAGGCGGCTTGCCATTTGTCAAGTTCCCATTCAAACTGGAGGTCTGATTCCCAGTTAATCATAAAAGTTGATTTTTTAATGGGAAGAGTGAGTGCTTCGTAGATGACAGAGATACCACCCTTCTGCAATCATGGCTGACCACACCAACGTTCATAGTCAGTAAAATTAGGGGGGAGTGGTTTATCCCTCTAAATTTTGTGAAGAAAATTGGATATTTGGTAAAATCTAAATTTCTCTGAGTTTGGGAGCTCCAAATTGTTTACACAGTATTTAAGAGTGATCGGGCCGGTAGCCGTGAAGAAGTGTCCTATGCGGAACAGCCCCTTGTTTAGCCACCATTGAAAGGCTTTAATATTTAACCCCGGGGGAAAATCCGGGTTATTAAAGAGGTGTGCTAATGGTTTGACTGAGGATACTAAGGAGGGGATATGTCTGATTTTATCCCAGAGGGCCAGCTCGTTGGAGAGTGTAGGGGCCAAAATTGGAGGTCTATCTTTAGAGGAGCACCATAAGAGAATATCTAATGTGTGCTGCGGGGTGGCCTGCCTCTCTATCCACTCCCAGTCCTGCTTCTCCTGTCTAAAGTAAATAGAGGACAGTTGCTCTAGCCTGGCGGCTTGAAAATATCTCACTAGATTTGATAAACCTAGTCCTCCCCTCCGTCTATGGTGAAATAGGGTTTGTTGGGGGATCCTATACCCTGAGTTCCCCCAGATGAATTTGAGGATTTTGCTTTGAAAAGAGGAAAGGTGATCCTTCCGGATTGGGACTGGCAAAGAGCGAAAAAGGTAGAGGAGTCTAGGCAGCAAGGTAATTTTCACTGAATTAACTCTACCCAGCCATGAGATATCCTGCTTAGACCAAAGCTTGAGGATAGTTACTACCATAAAGGGTTTCGTATTTAGAGGTGAGGTTGATCCCTAAGTATTTAATTGAGGCGATGCTCCACCTGAACTTGAAATCCTTCTTAAGCTTGGCAATTATCCCAGGAGGTAGAGAGACATTCAAAGCTTGAGATTTAGTATAATTAACCCGGAGCCCCAAAATCTCTGAGAAATTTTTAAGGAGCTGGCATAATAAGGGGAGAGAGGACATCGGGAAGTTATGAAAACTAGTAGATCATCAGCAAACAGTCCACATTTGTGTTCCTGCTGTCCGCATTGCACCCCTTTGATACATTGATTTTCTCTAATGGCTATGGCAGGGGTCTCTATCGCAATAGCGAAAAGTAACGGGGATAATGGGCAGCCCTGCCTAGTGCCTGTTTTAATCGGAAAGGATTTGGAGTAGAATCCCTGCAATTTAATCATAGCTTGTGGGAAAGAGTAAAGTGCTCTGATAAGGCCTAAGAACCTCTCCCCAAATCCCCAATGCTTCAAAAGGGAAAACAGATAAGTCCATGAGACTGAGTCAAACGCCTTACATAGGTCCAGGGATAGCAGCATCCCCTTCTGAACCAGCCCTCCTGTCTAATTGTATTGAAGTATGGAAACTATATTGATTGCCCTTCTAACTTGGTCGGGACCCTGTCGACCTGGAATGAAACCCACCTGGTCTTTGTCAATATATTGACTAATGAAAGATGCTAGCCGGTTCGCCATTATTTTAGTTAGAATTTTCAGATAATTATTTATGAAGGAAATAGGGCGGTAATTATCTATGTCTTCTGGGTTTTTCTCAGGTTTAGGGATCACAGTGATGTATGCAGTGTTTAGGTGCGTCTCGACAGGGTCCCCTTTCATTTTGGAATTAAAAAAATTGCATCATATGAGGAGCCAGTGTTTTAGCGAATGTTTTGTAGTAGGGGCCTGGGAGGCCATCGTGTCCAGGGGCTGAGCCCTGTTTGAGATCCTTGATGACCTCCATCACCTCCTCCTCAGAGATTGCTTCATCCATTATATCTCTGTGTTGGTCTGAGAGAAGGGGTAGAGGGATGTCACCAAGGAACCGGGTTATTGTTTCTGCATTCTCGTCAGTCCCGGGGCAGTACAGATTCTCATAGTATTTTTGAAAGGCCCCAATAACTATGTTGGGGTTGGAGGAAGGGGGTTACCGTCCACCCTAATTTTGGGCATAGATAGATGCCTTACACGGGGAGTAAGCTTCCTAGCCAGAAAGGAACCCATTTTATTACCCTGAATATAGAATTTGTTTTTAGACCAGCGGATGGCCTTCTCTGCTTTCGTCATGAGCGCTAGATTAAGCTCTAATTTCACCTTATCTAGTTTATCTAAAAGTGACTGTGAGGGGAGCGCCTTGTGTTCTGCTTTAATTGCTGTGAAAGACTCCTCCAGCTTCTTCAAAGAGAGTCCTCTCTCCTTTTTGATCCTGGATGCCAACTGAATACATTTACCTCTAATAAAGGCTTTATGGGCAGCCCAAACTGATT
Organism: Glandirana rugosa; assembly: GCA_018402905.1. Lineage (NCBI taxonomy): Eukaryota > Metazoa > Chordata > Amphibia > Anura > Ranidae > Glandirana > Glandirana rugosa. Next base: position 428,951 of record BLSH010523373.1, read on the forward strand.
CTACCGAGGTATCGCCTGTCATGTTAATGGAGAAGTATTCTTGGAGACTTTTATCAATTTCGGCGGCATTTACTGGGTCGGTCAGTAACGACTCATTAAGTCTCCAGTGCGGTCTAGGAAACATTCTGGACTGGATGCGGATGGACATCGACACTAGAGAGTGGTCCGATAGGGCTGTGTCATGAATGTGGGCATCCAATATGGATGGTAAGGTATAGAAGGGCACAGGTGGTCAATTCTAGAATACGAGTTGTGGGGGCTGGAGAAGTGAGTAAAGTCCCTGCTAGAGGGATGCCTATCCCTCCAGACATCAATTAAGTTATATGAGTGGAGGAGTTTGGCTATTCGTAAACTAACTTTAGTTGGGTGCAAAAGTTGGTTGCCTAGGGGTCTTGTTTTATCTAAAGATTGGTCAAAGGCCACATTAGAGTCCCCTCCGAATATTATTGTGCCCTCCAACAAGGGGAAAAGGGCCACTAACATTTTCTGAAAGAATTTCAGCTGACCCTTATTGGGGGCGTAGTACGAAATCAGAGAAACGATTTGCCCATCAATAGTACCCTTTACTAGAATATACCTGCCCTCTGGGTCCCTAACATCTGAAAGCCAAGTGAAGTTGCAGTTTTTAGAGAATAAGATAGCTACTCCTTTGGATTTAGATTCAGCGTTAGCTAAGAAAAGGCGCGGAAAATAGGGGTGGAGGAACTTAGGGTTGAATCGGGCTGGAAAATGAGTTTCCTGGAGCATTAGGATATCTAATTTCAGAGATTTATAGTGGTCGCCAATCTTCTTGCGCTTTATGGGGGAGTTAAGTCCCTGAACATTGTGGGTCGCAACCCTAACAGGGATTTGTGGGAGGTCAGCCATCATTTTTGGAGCAGTGTGTGCTTATGTTAGTGAGGTCACTCACCCTTCCCAGGATGTTCCCGTTATCCGGGGAACCATATCGCGTCCTGATGACAGAGCACTGATCAGCATCCACTCTAAAAACACAGAAGGAAAAAAGAAGGGGAAGAAAAGGTGAAACTAGAAATATTGAAAAGGTAATATTAAACATTGTGAACCAATCTCAACAAGTAGTAGCCCTGAAAAGGGCCATTTTCTCCAACTAAGGGATTTGCGACCAAGGGGGGAGAAAAAATAGAGCCCCTTGGACACCCTTTGGTAGAGACCAAAAAGTCTGGCTAGTACCGCCAGACAGCCCATCTCTGAACTGCCTCAAGGGGTCAGAGAGACAGGCGGAGGCGCAAGTGGGTCACCACCCACCTAGGAGCCCTGTGAAAAAAAAAGAACATGAACAATAATAAAATATGATAACTTATATTCTAATCTTATATAAGGTCTTGGAACTGACCACAAGCCTTAGATACCTCCCGCTTGGGGAGGAATAGTTGCCATCCCTCCCAGTCCTGACCCGTGAAGACCCCCCCCCTGAGATTAGGAAGAGGGAATCCTCCATAGGATGGGACACCCAACGAGGGGGCAGGACCCAAAAGGATGGAACAAGAAAACCCGAAAAGTATGGGAGAACCTTTTTGTGCACTCCACCCCCAACTGTGACTCTTTGGCATTGGAGAGTCTTTAGTTCAAAACATTCAATCGGCCTGAAAAGCAAATAAATGTTAACTGAATCATGGTGCATCAGGCCTATATCAAAAGGGTTATGCGTTCAAGGCTCTCACTAGAGGCTAAGATGGGACATAAGTCAGTGGGGGCCCCAAAAGAAAATAGGGTTAAGAGTTATATAGGGACCATAAACAGAATGGAAAGACTGTGGAGTGGGTGTTTTCCCAGAGCAGAAGTCCTGCAAGTTAGAAGCCATATAGTTCTCGCCTGGGTCCCAAGTCATGGGGGGCCATTTTCTTTCGCCCGCTTTGACTTGGCCTTCATCCAGAGAGGGGTCCTGGGGCTGGTGGGAGACTGTCTCTTAGACGAGCTGGTGTTATTGGAGGTGTCCATATCAGATTCCTGAGAAATCAATTTTAGATGGAGGAAAAGTCTCTCTCCCTCTTGTAGAGCAGAGAATGCATATTCCCGACTTTTGAGGCAAAATTTAACAACAAATGGAAAGGACCACTTGTATTTAATTTCCTTCTCCGTTAACACTGCTAGAAGGGGTTTCAAAGCTCTCCTTTTCTGTATTGTAGATGGTGCAAGGTCGGCAAAAATTTGAACAGGGTGCCCTTTGCAGAGGATCTTGGCAGTGATTCTGGACTGTTTCATGACCCCTTCTTTTATGGTGTAAAAATGGGGCTTGACAATTATGTCTCTCGGGATGCCATCTTTCCGAAGGGGTCCCAGAGCTCTGTGGGTCCTGTCCAGTTCTAAACGGTGTTTAGGAGTGTCCGGTAGCAAGTTGGTGATCACGTTTTGTATTGCGTCAGGAATGTCCTTGATCTCCTCCGGGAGGCCTCTTACTCTCAAATTATATAGTCTAGACCTATTTTCTAGGTCATCAATTCTTGATAGGGCCGTATCTAGTTGATCCTGTAGGGAGCGAATAAGATCTGAATTCTGGTTAGATATTGCCGCAGTTGAGTCTAGCTTGTTCTCGATTCCTTCAATCCGGACCCCCAGCATTTGAAAATCCGATTTGATCTCTCCAGTTATAGTGGCAATCGTATTTGCTAGTCCCCTTTTTAGAAGAGAAGAGAATTTGTGGTAGAGATCTTCCACTAGTAAAGAAATGCTAGGGCTGGGGGGGCTGGGTGATGCTAGAGCCGGACTGTTAGGCCCCAGTGGAAGAGAGGAAAGTTCCCCTTGCATTCGGCCTAGTAGTGATTCTGTGGAGGAGGGAGAGGGCAAGGGGTGCTGGTACCTCCCTGTGCCCCTGGGGTATAAGTCAGCAAAGCAGGGGATAGCACTTGCCTGGAATCAGGGTGTATTGAGCGGCTGGGGCTCTCCGAACAAAGGCTCTCCGAATGAAGGCTTTCCATGCCTCCTGTAGCTGCAGCCGGAGCGAGCGGTGGCCATCTTGGTACACCCCTGCGAAGAGGCCGCGGCGAAAAGCAGGCTCAGGTCCTTCCTTGCGGTCAATGCTGACATGCAGGGGGGATTCTGCCCTGCCTTAGGGACCGAATCTCCCGCTCTGGGAATGAACCGTTGGACTGTGGAGTCAAGGCGGGCTCCGAAGGTGGATGATGGTGCGGAGCTCCCTGCTTAAGCAGCCATGCTGGGAGACCCGCGCATGCGCACCCCCCCACTTTTGAACTTTTAAAAGCTACACACCTCCCACATGCATAGAACCCTGACAGGAAGAAAAAAAGGGCGATTTATGAATCCAGGGACCAAACGATCACGGAGGGAGGGTGCTTTCCGATAAATAAACTATGGACGTGTAGGAAGCAAGGGACCAAGTACCCTATCATTTTTCAATATAGCCCAGTGCTTAGTCACAATCCTTTTGATTTCTTGTATTGAATACTGTAATCCAATACCATATGGTATTCACCATTTTTCGTATTCCTCTGATGTCGTGTCTCAGCTATAATCGTCCTCCTATCCAAATAAAACTTTGTTCATACCCTTTCTGTTTGAATCTATTTGCCAACACTTGTGACTGGGACAAAAAATCTTCCTCTGATGAACAATTATGCCTTAGTCTGATATACTGTCCCCTTGGTATATTACATATTCAGGGATATATAAGCGTTCCAGTCAGTAGGTTTAAAATTATTCCGTGTCCTAAACTGGTCCCCCTCTAGATCCAAAAAGGTAATTTAATCCATATCTACCTTCTAAGTGATATGGATGTTCTTGTTATTGCTATTCAGTTTATCCATGAAAATATCCAAGCTCGACGTATCTCCCTCCCAAATCATGATTAGGTCGTCTATGTACCTTCTGTAACACATCAGCTATGGTGGGTGTTCTCTAAAGACTACTTATCATGGACACTCTACATTGCCACGCACACGCATGTGCTCATGCGTGTGTGGATCCCTGCAGGAATCTTCCAAGCTGGGCATTGGCGCGCACGTGTGCGCATGTGCGGGAGCGGGCACCGTGTGGGCACGTGCACTAGTGTTACTTGGCGCCAATGGCCCTTTAAATAGACAGCAACTGCACTTGTGCAGCAATGTCTGATCTGCAGCTATACCCTGTGATTCCTGAATCTGTTTGCATATGAAGTACTCGGCATGAAATGACTATCCTGCTATCTCCAATCCTGACCTCGGCTTGTCTGACCCTGCTTAAGAGATTATTACTGCCTGTTATCCTGTTGCCGACCTTTGCCTGCTCCACAGCCATGCTCTGCCTGCTGTCTGCTATACCTGATTGCCTGTGTTTGATCTTCCATCCTGTGTGCCAAACTGCTGACCACATCTGCTTCACCTTTACCAGCTACCATCCAGTCCAGCTCATCTGGTGAACCTACACCAGCCTGCTACAGCACATTCCACAGGCACTCCTACCCCACTGTGCTCACACGGCCACTGTCTCAACTCCAGTGGTCTCTGAGCCAGAGTTGTATGAGAGGTCTCCTCCTACGAAAGTCAGGCTCATCAATAAGGTACATGACACTACGTATTCTTCCCAGTGGGCCATGAAAAGGTTGGCTACACTAGGGGCGAAACAAACGCCCTTTGCCATGCCTCTGGTCTGTAGGTTGTACCGACAATCAAACCAAAATTAATTTTTTAACAAACAAAAATTAAGACTTTTAAGTAAAAATGTATGTTTCTTAGTCAGCTCTGAGTCAGCAACGGCATGTAACTGAAGCTAGAGCATCATCATGTCCAATTATTGTATAAAGTGACCGAATGTCAGCCATCACCAAAATACTGCAGGGAGTACAGGTAAGAGTCTCAAGAATTTGAATAATGTGTTTTGTATATTTGAGAAAAGCTTCCGTTTTAACAACTAAGGGCTGGCTGGAGAAAGAAATTCATATATTGTCCTAATCTGGCTGAAACTGAATCTATCCCATTGACAATAGGATGACCGGAGGCCTGGTTAATACACTTGTGTATTTTGGGCAAAAAATAAATGATAGGGGTTCTGCAGAATAATGGATTTAAATACAAGGCCTCTTTCTGATTCAGAACCCCACTAGCCTTGCCACTATCTACCAAAGCATGTAACTCGTCTTTAAATAGGATCAGTAGATAGGTGATACCTGATAAGTATCACTATCACTGAGAAGACAATTAATTTCATCCTGATAGTAGCTCTCACTCAGCATTGCCAGTCCCCCACCTTTATCGGCTGGCCGTATGATGATATACTTTCTTTTCTCCAGAGAGGCGATACCTCTTTTGATGTATTGGGGATAATTAACTTTCTTGACATTAAGATAATCTAAATCACTACACACCATATTTTTAAAATACCTCCAAATGTCTATTATCTGAGCTTAGGGGGTTAAATATGGGCTTTCTCCTAAGAATAGAAAATCTATTCACAGATTGGGAGTCATTTCTTTGCACTGGGTTAGAAATATTTCTTGATATTAAGTCCTCTGATGTACTTTTGCACATTAATATACATTTGGAATTTATTGAGATTACGAATGGGGGCATATTTTAAACCTTTATCCAGAACTCACATCTCATTCTCTAACGGGGGGGGTCCCACTAATATTATATATTCCTGTGCCTAGTGGGGTCTTTGCCTTTTGGATTCTTCTCCCCCCTTGACATCCCCTCTGTCTTTACTTTTTCTTTGACTTGAAAAGTCATTCCCCATTGGACCCAATGGGGGGATTCCTCCAAACCCCACCCCAGGATTAAGTCTGGGGCAGAGGACCCCTCCTAGGGGTCCATGGAGCCCCTAAAAAATGATGATGGTTTTCCCAGTTGTTCTGTAAAGGGGCAAATCTGTTGTATGTGAGGGAAAAAAAGAAAGGGGTTTAGTTCCTCGACCACACAGAAGAGGTATCAAATAAAAGATCTAACTACCTGCATCACTCAGGGCGTTGTGTATATGTTTAAATGTAAATGCAGCTTACAATACATTGGAAGGACTTCTAGAGCCTTACATGTGCAGGTAGGAGAACATATTAACAACATAAAGAAGGGCCTTAAAACCCACAGTGTGTCGAGACACTTTATAACTTCATCATAGAGACCCCAAAGGTCTGAAGTTCTGGGGTATTGAGAACGTCTTAAGACACTGGAGAGGTGGTAATTTTGCATGACAGTTAAGCCGCAGGGAGTCTTTTTGGAAATATGAAACCAAAGTTTTGACACCCGCTGGCTTGAATGTCGATTTTGACTTGAATTGTTTCATTTCTGACATATAGATATATTTTGGGAAGTCTATACATTTTTTAATTATTATTTTTGTTGTAAATTACTGCTATGTTTCGGATATGGATTTGTGAAAGGATGGCCGCGGTGTGACATACTAATTTATCTATTTTTATATTTTGGAAGGTGGAGTTCCCTTTTATATTGTATTTGTTAACTTTGAGGATAGAGTTTCCCCTTTATAAGTACATGGGCATGCTTTATTATCTCCAAACTACAGCGGGACTGATGTGAAACTAAGCGGCCCTTTGGCACCTTGTAGGTAATGTTCTTTTTAAGTAATTAGAGTCACACGTTTCTGTGTTTATGTATCAATTATTCAATGCTTCTCTGCTCCCTGTGATTTGAGGATTGTTTTTAATAATGTCCGGGCCTGCGCCGCCCATCCAGGGAGGGAGACACGTTGGCGTCTGGTTGCTATGGAGTTGGGTATTAAAATGCGGGCCATCTACATGGCTCCACTCCCGCTGAAGAAGTCCCGCCCATGGATGTAACATGTATGGGGGAGGAGCTACATGTGATGTCACCAGCAGCCATCTTTATGGTTGATTGTAATATACTCATACGCCTGTATACATGCACTTGGTCCAAGAGCCTCACTTTTAAGTGAATATTTAGCATTTTTAATAAATTATTGTTTATACGGAGAGCACTAGATCCTCTTGCTTTTACTTGCATATCCCGGTCATGTGGAATGTTTGACACCTCTTGCTTCCTGGATCGATCCGTGGATGTTCTATCCCATCATTGTGGGGGGATGCTCATTGACCTTTTAGGTAGAATCAGGGAGAGGAGAGGCTGCTTATTACTTGTGGTGGATGGGCTGAACTCACTCATCGCAGGAGTAATATTGTATTATGTTTGATTGGCTTTGTAGGGATGTGGCATTAGATGTCCCCCCTCCCTGTCCCATATACCCTGTTTGGGACATACACACCCTAACACCCCTCCTTTGTATTGGCAAATAATGCTTCCTTTGAAGAAGTCCTGATTGGACGCAACATGTAAGGAGGCATGGCTGGGAAATCACCATGGTGGATGGTACTCCCTGGAAAGCTTGTGAGAGACAGGAGAGGGAAATATGAGGAACCGCTGTCATATTGTTTACTGATAAGCCAATACATGTTTTCTGTCAAGTGAGTATAACCCTTTATGTGCTGCCAATGTCAATGCTCACCAGTAGGGATGAACATTGGGTTCAGGTTGATCATGAGTTTGAACTGAACCTACTGTTTTCATTTTGGGAAACAGCTAATTAATGCGATCCTTCACATCCATAGAATCCAATCGATAATCATGCACTTCCTGGCTTTCTGAATTGTTGTCAAGTGGCTTAGGGGGACAAGTAATGTTTTTTTTTCTTTTGTGTGCTGAACGCTTCTTGATAAAAGTCAATGTGGAGATTTGGAGTAAACGGGAAAAGCTGGCAGGGTGTTTGCAGGGAGAAAAATATACTTTTTATACAAATCTGTGCTATATACAGTGCTATAAATACTGTATTCTGCTATACAGTATTATTAAAGAGAATTGCAGTGTGGTGGACTACATAGTCTGCACCCCTTGATGTTTACTGTTCTGAATTATGATACATAACTATGCATTGAAATATGTTGAGGTTTCATAATATTGTGTATCTACCCCTGCTTCCACAATAAATAAACTAGGTATTTGTAAGACTACCATTTTGTGTATGTCCCCAACAACTTTAGTTGCTATTTAGTTGCTGGGCCCCCTTGCAGTTTTACTTTTTTAATTGGAGCTTTTTCACATATTTCTGTTAGGTTTAATTAGCCATCTCAATACTGAGCACCCCTTTCTGCCCTGGCCAATTTTCAGCTTTTAGCACTGTCACACTTTGAATGAGAATTGCTCAGTCATGCAACACTGTACCCATAATAGAGCTTTCTTTTGGTGGTATTTAAACACCACTGGGTTTTTTATTTTTTGCATTCCGAAAATGCATTTTTCTTAGCTACTTACTTTATACTTTTTTTCTTCATAAATTTTAACCAAAATTTATACTGCTACATTTCTTTGGTAAAAATAACCCAGCTCAGTGTATATTATTTGGTCTGTGTAAAAGAGTCTACAAGCTATGGTACCAATGATTGAAAATTGATCACACCTAATGTACTTATGGCCTATCTCATTTCTTGAGGCCTTAACATGCCAAGACAGTACAAATATTCCCCAAATGACCCTTTTCAGAAAATAGACAGTCCAAGTTATTTAGTAAGAGGCATGGCACATTTTTTGAAGTTTACATTTTTTTCCCACAGTTCTTCGGAAAATGAATTTTCACAAAAAATGTCATATTAATAAGTTATTTCTCATACACTGCGTAGGCATACTTGCAACTACACCCCAAAACACATTCTGCTTCTCCTCCTGAGTATGGTGATACCACATGTGTGAGACTTTTTCACAGCTTAATAAAAAGCCGGTGGATACTGCGCTTAGGATAATATCATGAAAAAAAGCCTGCTACCACCCAGAAAGTTAGCCCCCAGATGAGGGTTAACTGGATAAACTGAGTATGAATGGGCTGTGGTGCTGCTTTTACAAAATACTACTATTATAGGTGATTTTTAACCAAATGTTAGTGCCCCCTAATGGTTCAATAAAGGTAAGGTATGTATTATATAGTACAGAAAATTCATGATATTGATGTAATATAATTTAGCATCAGCACTGTGATATCATTATTTTTTATCACATATTTTCTGATTATTTCCTGATTTATGAATTGAGATGAACATATTATTGATATACTATGCACTTTATTTGATTGAAGAAACACACAACACACATATTTTTATTTCCAACCCTTATTAATAATTGTGTAGTAATACATACAGTCAGGTCCATAAATATTGGGACATTGAACACAATTCTAATCTTTTTGGTTCTATACACCACCACAATGGAATTGAAATGAAATGAACATTATCCCATTTACAAGGAGCAGATAAAAGGTACAGAGTTCATTTCAAGGGTGCTATTTGCATTTGGAATCTGTTGCTGTCAACTCTCAATATGAGATCCAAAGAGCTGTCACTATTAGTGTTGAGCGAACCCGGACTGTAACGTTCGGGTCCGTACCGAATTTATCGTGGGAACTTTACTTGAGACATGGAAAATAGACGAGGAACATTTACCCTATTACAAGTAAAGTAAAGTTAAGGTAACACCACCACATATCTTGGTTTTTCTAATCTTAACACAAGTTACAGGGTTATAAATACCTGGACTGACATACATAATGATGTGTTAATAATTATTCCCAACCTTTATTTTTATACACACAACACACAAAGAAGTTAGTTTATTTCACGTATCATATAGTTATTATACAAGTAGAGTTAAGTATTTAGTCCTTTATTAGTCTTTTATACACTATTTTTTATTACTATAGTGTCACGACTACGATTTA
>BLSH010523373.1:486918-519150 GCA_018402905.1 Glandirana rugosa
GTGTCTGGGAGGCTGTGGTTGCTGCTGCACGCAATGTTGATGGTGAACAGATCAAAACACTGACAGAATCCATGGATGGCAGGCTTTTGAGTGTCCTTGCAAAGAAAGGTGGCTATATTGGTCACTGATTTGTTTTTGTTTTGTTTTTGAATGTCAGAAATGTATATTTGTGAATTTTGAGATGTTATATTGGTTTCACTGCTGAAAATAAATAATTGAAATGGGTATATATTTGTTTTTTGTTAAGTTGCCTAATAATTATGCACAGTAATAGTCACCTGCACACACAGATATCCTCCTAAAATAGCTACAACTAAAAACAAACTAAAAACTACTTCCAAAAATATTCAGCTTTGATATTAATGAGTTTTTGGAATCATTGAGAACATGGTTGTTGTTCAATAATAAAATTATTCCTCAAAAATACAACTTGCCTAATAATTCTGCACTCCCTGTATATATATATATATATATATATATATATATATATATATATATATATATATCAGGAAGAAGAACTCACCTGGCTTCTCCTGAGAACTTATTTAATGCAGTAGGCAAAAGAACAACATTAAAAGAGTCTACCAGTTATAGTTCATAGTCAGGTTTCTTGCATTTTCACATGCAATATAGGAATTCATGCTGAATTTGCTGAGAATGCTTTACCGTGGAACTCAATGAAGATATAAAGGACCCATATTAACACATCCCTGTATTGTTTACAAGTTGTTTTTTAAAGTGTTACTAGGTTAGGAGTCTGAATTCAACCTGATATTAGCCTCTAGTATAAATAGACAGAAATACCTATTAAACTTGAGATTAATTTGTTTCTAGCAGTGACTAACCGTACACTATAATCTAAAGTATTAATCAAAGGGAGTTGCAAGGACGACCGTCTCTTTAAATAAACAGTAGTTCTTTGGGATCCTTTTGTCATAAATGTTTCTTTGCAAAACAAAGATTGTGCGCAAACGGTAAAAAAAATGTTATGAACTTAAGAAAAGTGGATTTCATTTTGTTCAAATCCAAATAGATGGTCCTAAAATTATATGGCTGTTGATAAAATTTCATAGGGAGGTAAATGCTTGAGAAGCCAGTTTGATAATGAAAGTTTGTTGTGAATTCCAAAGATGCTGTTCTACTCAGGCCTGCTTTGGGCGAGACATTGGGCTTGATTTAATAATGCAAATGATCAGAGCAGGAAAAAAAAATATTATAGTATGCGTGCATCACTTGCCTGCAAATTTGCATGTGTAGTTAACTCTAAATAAAGCTTCACTCCATGTTCAAAAAATGACACTAAACACCCACACACAGGAATACACACCAACACCCACAAAATGCTCAATACACATGTAAATCTACTAGTCTCACAAACCATCACTGCCTGGCTTCTTAAGCAATGAAAATAATGAGCTAAACAAAGAAGCATGTAAAAAAGTACACCATACAATCCAAGCAAAAGAGGTATCATATGTATCACTATTTGTCATTGGAATCTCTATTCCAAACACCAATATAAAGAAATACATACCACGGCTGGTGAGTGAACTTCCATCATGTGCAAATTATATGTGCGGTACAATAAGGCTTTTTAAACATTAGAAGTTTATACAATCTCCTTTAATGACAACAATGTTCATTTATTTATTTATTTATTTTAATGTCTATATAGTATCCATATTCAAAAATGTTGAAGGAGTTAGATAGACCCACAGAAATTAAGAAATGTATATTTTTATTTAAGCCATGCCACAGATTAACTATTATACACTTGGCATATGTTGTACAGGAAGCCACACTTGTTAGTAATTCCATTTATATACAGTGTAGGCTAAGCACCCTTGTCCACCTGCATTGTTGTTGCATAGTAAATATGATGAGGATACCATTTTCTCATCTGCACACGATCAATGTTCTGTGAGACACATTGCCTTTAGTAATTCAGGCCTACTGTGTGATGCCACCTTGTAAGTAAAATGTTTTGGGTAACTGCACAGAAGATTAAATTCTCAGGTAGCGACGGACTTGGCTGTTCGTTTGTGATGGATAGGCTAGGATTTTTTTTTTGGTTTTTGTGAAGTCGTTTAATATAGGAGCATTTCTTGTATTTATATATGTGTTTATATTAGGGTAATCTGGAAAAAATAGATTCTGCTCATAAAGTTGCCTAAAATGAAAGTCCTTGCCATGATTTGCTTATTAATTAGATAATCTGTATATACAATAATTGCACAATGACAACACAGTGAAACCCAGTGTAAATTAAACCAATTATATTACACACAACAGCTATCAACAAAAATACATGGTTCATTTTATAGTACCAGAAGTGCTCAATTCCCTTTTCTCGTTTTATGAGTCCATGTCTACCAGTTAACTTTGCAGCATAACATTTCCAAACATTAAAAACAGAAGTGTGAACAAACAAGCAAACTACTGTGATGTTTTCCAAATGTCATGGGGGCTCTAGCTCTTGTTATGTTCAGTGAATGTTGATTTAAAACTGTAAGTTAAGAGTATGCTCAATAGCTTTCAAAAGAAATTGAGTCTCATAAGACTAAATTTACACATACAGAAATTGAAATGTGCAATTTCTGACTGGAAGTCAAATGTCATAAAAGTTTAAAGAACAGCCTATTATGATACATTGTCTTTTTATTTTATGAAAACTGAATGCTGATTAAAAAAAATCTTTCTTTTAAATATAACCCAGTTTAGAGGACTGTATACATCATAATTACAAAATTAATACTAACAACTAAAATTAAATAAAAAAATATTTTATTAACAAAATACTTGTCAAACTGTTTAAGCTTTTTGATGACAGGGTCAGTTGTTCAAAGTCCAACTGTGAAATATAGGTCTTTTACTTTGTATTATTTTGTACACATACTGTTTCTGAAGTGAATCAAAGAAAAGAAAATAGATCATAGGAAAAGTTCAGATGTGGACCACCCATTGTGTTAAAGGTCTGACGGGGACCATTAAGCTGTCTACATCTATTTGTGTCGTTCTGCTTTGCACTTACAAATATAGCTAAAATTCAAGTAACTTCAGTTTGAGGGGTCATTGCAACGTTATTAAATAGAGAAGTAAAAGTGTATCTGTTTTGGAAGAACATCTTAATAGCACTAAATTCTTGGGAATTGTACTCATTATAGAAGGTGGTATCACTTTTTTTGCTGACTCCTCCTGATATATAGCAGTCCTTGTTGTTCTACTAAAGGAGTTAACCAGATTTTAGACATAGGTTACAGAAGGTATGATGACTGAATTCCTATTTACAGTACATATAACTATATACATAGATGGTAAATGGATCATGGTATGCAGTAATCTATGACAATGATTCCGATTTCATTTGTTATGTTAGTCAGTTTAAGTCAGGTAAACTACTTCAAGGTAAAATTTCACCATGTGTTATTTATTAAAGGAGAAGAGGTTACTCACTTAGTAAAGTGACTGTTCACTTTGAAAAGAGATTGTTCACTTTTCACTTTGAAAAGGGAAACTTTACTTAGCACAGTAGTGTAATTAAGGTGAAGGTGGGTTCTCTTTAACCACTTCAGCCCCAGAAGGTTTTAATCCCTTCATGACCAGACCATTTTTGCAATACAGCACTGTGTTATTTTTAACTGACATGAGCGGCCATGCAATACTGTACCCAAATATAATGTATGTCCTTTTTACCCCACAAATAGAGCTTTCTTTTGGTGGTATCTGATCACCTCTGCTGTTTTTATTTTTTGCGCTAGACCCAAAAAAGACAGACATTTGGGAAAAAAAAATAATAATTTTTACTTTCTGCTATAAAAACATACCCCAAAAAATGTAAAAAATAACATTTCTTCCTCAATTTAGGCCAATATGTTTTCTGCTACATATTTTTTTGTAAACAAAATCCCAATAAGTGTATATTGATTGGTTTGTGCAAAAGTTATAGCGTCCACCAACTATAGGATATTTTTATGGAATTTATATTGATTTTTTTTTTTTACTAGTAATGGCGCTTTCAGTGACTTATAGTGGGACTGTGACATTGCAGCGGACAAATCGGACACTAAGTGACACCCTTGACACATTTTTGGGGACCAGTGACACTAATACAGTGACCAGTGCTAAAAATATGCACTGTAATTGTACTAATGACACTGGCAGGGAAGGGTTTAACATCAGGGGCAATCAAAGAGTTAAGGGATTTTATCCCTAGGGGTTGCTTTCTAACTGTGTGGGGGTGCTTGCACTGTAAGAAGACAGAGATCCGTGTTCCTGCTTAGCAAAAAGATCTCTGTCTTCCTCTGTCACAGAACAGCGATCTGCCATGTTAACATTTACATTACATTACGTTCTGTCTGCTTCAGGAATGATTGGAGGGTCCCGGCAGACATCGGGTCCACCAGACCTGCTTATTGGCTCCCGCTGTGTCCAATCACAGTGGGAGTGGGTTGCCAGCGGCGTGCGTGTGCACCCCAGACCCTGTAAAAAAATCACCTGTAGGTGCATGATTTCACGCTAAAGGGCCACCCTGCTGCAGTAAATGTACATGGGGTGGTGCTTAAGCTGTTAACCATTCAATAATTTGCAGGAAAATGTCCTGTTTTTGAATTTCCCTTGCACATGATTGGGTACTCAGAGTGAACTCAGCTTCACCTTGTTTACTAAGTTATGTGGATATTTAATTTACTACTTGAATAATTTGTACCTCCTTAATAAAATAGTCCACAATCTGGGTAAAACACAAAACTGTTCGTTGCAACATATTATTATACTATAAACTGTAGCTACATTTTATTTCCTGGACCTCCTCATGTCAGCCTACTATGGGTCAGCTCCGCCCCCTCTGACCCCTTCAGGACAACCTCTTTCCAAGCCTATAAGAAGCGGCTGTCTGCCCATATGCAGTGTTCTTTTTTCGTCCTCGCTCTGGACGCCTCTTAAGACAAATATATTTATTCATACACACACGCAAGAAGAAGCAAGGTAGGAGACTTACTGCGAAACCTTCTAATGTTCATGCAATCCTGCTCAGGTTCATGTGCTCTCCTGAGTTCAGAAGATCCCTTGTCTGGGCTGTAAATCTTCCCTTGTGGGGTACCCTTGGTGCTGGGTCTCAGTGAAGCAGTATAAAGTACTGCATGTGTACGCCAGCCTTTAGAGAGTAGTTAAACACTGCTGGATGGGCTGTGCGGCGGCAGGCGAATCACTGTTCTGCAAACATCTGCAAACTGTGTGTGAAACTATAGCAGAGCGAAACCATATACCTGTTCTTCTCTATGCTGTAGTTTCACACACACTTTCCAGATGTTTGCAGAACAGTGATATGATATCACTGTTCTGCAAACATCTGCAAACTGTGTGTGAAACTATAGCAGAGCGAAACCATATCCATGTTCTTCTCTATGCTGTAGTTTCACACACAGCTTCCAGATGTTTGCAGAACAGTGGTTCAGTTAGTCCCGGTTTCATTTAAAGTGACACACAGACTTTCCAGATGTTTGCAGAACAGTAGTTCAGTTAGTCCCGGTTTCATTTAAAGTGACACACAGACTTTCCAGATGCTTGCAGAACAGTAGTTCAGTTAGTCCCAGTTTCATTTAAAGTGACACACACAGTTTTCAGATGTTTGCAGAACAGTAGTTCAGTTTGTCCCAGTTTCATTTAAAGTGACACACACAGCTTCCAGATGTTTGCAGAACAGTAGTTCAGTTAGTCCCGGTTTCATTTAAAGTGACACACACATTTTCCAGATGTTTACAGAACAGTAGTTCAGTTAGTCCCAGTTTCATTTAAAGTGACACACAGACTTTCCAGATGCTTGCAGAACAGTAGTTCAGTTAGTCCCGGTTTCATTTAAAGTGACACACACAGTTTTCAGATGTTTGCAGAACAGTAGTTCAGGTAGTCCCGGTTTTATTTAAAGTGACACACAGACTTTCCAGATGTTTGCAGAACAGTAGTTCAGTTAGTCCCGGTTTTATTTAAAGTGACACACACAGTTTCCAGATGTTTGCAGAACAGTGATATTGGTTCTCCCAGCTTATTTATACTTTTTTGACACAGTTTGAAGATGATTTTAGAACAGTTATATGGCTTCTACCATTAATTAATACTTTTCAGACCCAGTTTGAAGATGGTCCACATCCACCTCTATTTTTGCTTTTTTTATGTTTTTATTTTTTTAAAAATGCTTTTAGTTATTTCCCTGTCCCCATTTCTTTGTAGGGCACTTGTCCCACCCTTACCCCCATTTTCCTTCCTTTTGCAGACCTCTAGGACTTTCCTGGACTTTTTTACAGCAATTTTCAGAACTTTTGGTAAAATTACCAGAACCCCGGACCCGAACCCGGACTTTTTTTGAAAAGTCCGGGTTCGGGTCCGGGTCCTGGACACCCCAAAGTTCGGTAAGGACCCGAACTTTACAGTCCGGGTTCGCTCAACTCTACTAGTGAGCTGTGTGGCGAAGTGATGAGAGAGCAAGGACAAAGTCTCACTTCAGCAGTTTAAAGAACTGCATGTGTACACCAGCCTTTAGGAAGCGGTTAAATACTGCTAATGGGGCTGTGTGGCAAAGTGATGAGAGAGCAAGGACAGAGTCTCACTTCAGCAGTTTAAAGAACTGCATGTGTACACCAGCCTTTAGGAAGCGGTTAAATACTGCTAGTGGGGCTGTGTGGCGAAGTGGTGAAGACAGCAAGGACAGAATCTCACTTCAGCAGTATAGAGGTGTACACCGACCTCTAGGAAGCGATTATATGTTGCTGGATTGGGCTGTGTGACAAATGGATGAACAGCAGGCAGGCTGAGGCTTGTAGTCCCACAGGAACTCTCAGGAGGTTGCTGAAAGTGGCCACTTCCTGGTATGTTAGGAACGCCCTCTCCCATGCTCTGGTTCCTGCTTCTCTGTGGTGATTACAACACCTGTGGCCCCAGCTTGTCTCATAATCACTGCCTCTATGCTGAATGATGTGGGATCTCAACAGGGCTGCGGCCTTGAATTGCTGGATAGATCTCTGGCTGTCTATGTGTGTCCAGGTATCCTGCATCCTCCTGCCTGCCTCTATAGCACTAAAGAATGCATGAAAAAGTTTTTTTTTTTTTTTAAAAAGAGTGCATTCTTCTCTTCACACAGAGAAGACCCGGATGCGGGATCAACGCGCCCACGGGGATGTTCCAAGGAGCCGCATCACCCGCAAAAAATGAATCGCTCAGTGTGTGATAAGTCGGCTCAGAGGAATGGTCGGCGGCGGGATAAAATCCATGTGGAACGCCACTCCAGGTCACCCTCTCGGGTGCCTCATTGCATTGCCCTGAGCCCAGGCCAATGGCTGTTGCAACACCAGGAAGCAACCGCTAAGCGCTAGCGTGTGCATAAGCAGATGCAGATCCTCTTCATGTTCTGAAAGAAGGAGGAGAAGGCCTGCTGGGTGCGCGGGCAAACTCCCTGCCAGGGAGGCGTGTATACTTCTCTTGTTTAAAGGAGGCCGCATGTGGTAATGCAGCAGATGCACAGCAGGTGAAGCACTATATTAAGGCAGCAGTCAAGGGCGGCTGGAAGGCCGAGGTGGTACTCTTCCACTTCAGCTGCAGAATCAGAGCCAGAGGCAACATATCCCTACAGTTCTTTTGGCCTGATTCGCACCCGTGCGTTTTTGGTGCATTTTTGCAGATTGGCACTACAGTCTATTTGGCATTGTTTCCTATGGGACATGTCTGTGGTGTGGGTCTGCGCAATGCAAGGGATGCTGGAGATGCATGGGTGTGAGTCGAGCCTAGGATCCCTTTCTCGCTGAGGTGCTTTTCATGTGTTTTTCAGGCGCCTGAAGAGCTCACGAAATCCTATTTCTTTTAAACTCAATGAATGCTCTCACAATGGAGCAGTGCGCTGGCTGGATGGTGGAAATTTCCCCTCTCCATTGAAAGCAATGGAAGGCTCTTCAAAAGCGCTTAGTATTTTGTGCAGCGAGAGTATTATCCGGACTTGAAAAGGTCACTCCTGTCCTTCCCATTATTTTGGTTTTTAATACAGGAAATAATGGAAGATGAATGGGCAAGGCCCGATAAAAGATTGAATGTCCAACAGGGTCTCAAACTTGTACCCTTTTTGCTCTAGGGATGCTAAGCTTTGGGAGGCCGTGCCTAAGGCTGATGCCTCACTTCAGAGACAAGCTGGGCACATTACCTTGCCTCTAGATGACTCCGTATCCTTCAAGATCCTATGGATCATAGGATAGATACAGATCTCTAAAGAATGTACACGTTAGCTGGCTAGAGCACTTACCTAGTGGCAGCAGTCTTAAGGTGTGCATTACGGAGTTGGAGCCCGGTTCTTTGGGTTAAGTGATAGGGGAAGAAAGTTCCCTCCTTTACAGTCCATTAGGGTCAGGTTGTATTTTCTAGCAAGTGCCCGTGGACCAGGTCAGGATAATACTGAAATGTATGGCTCAGTCTATGACTACACACAGCGCCCTATGGCTGAAGCATTTGTCAGCGGATAGTGCTTCCAAGCACAGCCTCTGCTCAGTTCCTTTTTGATGAAAAATTTTTTGGCAAGACCCTGGAGTCAGAGGTGCAACAAGTGTCTGGAGAGAACGCAGGGCTTATTCCACAGGGAAGGAAAAGATTTCCCTCAGTCGTTCGATCCCTTCGGAGAGATCTAAAAAGAGTTTCGGGGAAGCTTCTGCATACCAACTGGGGCGACCGTTCTTTAGACAAGTGGAAGGAGCAGGGTCCAGCCTTTTCCAAGGCAACCAAAGCCAAGGCGAACCAGCCGGCGAAAGCTTCAGACAAGCTTTTCTGAAGGTCTCCCTGTCAAGACTTCCCAAGTGGGAGCAGACTGTCTTACTTTGGAGAGGTCTAGGCAGAAGAAGTTTAAGATACCTGGGTCTTGGACTTCATTCAAGGAAGACCTCCCTAGTCTCATTCTGTGGAGATCCGAATTTCTACATGTCCAGTGGAAAGGGCTTTGTTTATTAATGTATGTAACAAATTTATTGCCATCTAGCAATTCTGCCAGTTCTGAAACACGAGAAGGGAGAAGGATTTTATTCTCTTCTGTTCTTGGTAACAAGATCCTCAGAAGGATTCAGGCTGGTCCTGGACTTAAGAGCCCGAATACCTTCATGAAAGTCCCTCCATCCAGAATGGAGTCCTTGCAAACCATCATTGTTCATTGTGAAGAAGGGAGATTTGCTAGCGTCAATAGGCCTAACGGATGCTTACCTATATGTGCCCATAAGTGCATCACACCATCGCTTCCATGGCCAGTTTCGTTGTCTGCCTTTTGGGCTGGGCATGGTTCCAAGAACATTTTCAGATGTTTTGGCTGTAATCATTGCTATCTTAAGGATCAGAGGCATTCAAATTTTTCATTATCTGGATGACATTCTTCCTCGTGCCGCGTCAAAGTCCCCTCCTTCAACAGCACAGGCTGATAACCTGCAGCACGATCAGACGGTTTGGTTGGTTGATCAACCATCGCAAGAGCCTGTTGCAACCGACTCAAGTCCTACAGTATCTAGGAATGCAATTTGACACTACCCAAGTTTGTGTATTCTGCCTCTTAGGAAGTTGGTGGAAGTTCGGACCAAGTTGGGAATGGGCATGACCAGGCAATTTCTGATGGATAAAAAGTGTATGCACTACCTGGGCCTGTTGTCATCCACAATCCAGGTAGTACCTTGGGCCAAATTTCGGAAGGAGAGTTTTTCAATACAATTTGGTTCATCAGTGGGTTCGCCACTCATTAGCCCGGAAGATCTGCCATTCAGTACCAATAAAACGTCCTCTGATATGGTGGAAGGTATCTCAGAATCTATACCGCAGGGTGCCTCTCGAACCTCCAGTCCCAGTAGTGCTGACTACAGATGCCGGCATAGTAGACCGGGGAGCTCATTCCTTATGCAACAAGTACAGGGCAAATGAGAAGCATCTCTATCTCAGCATTCAAACCTGTTAGAATTAGGGGCCGTTCAGCACACTCTAGTAGCCTTCCAATCGATGTTGCAAAGCCTACATGGCCCGGCAAGGGGGCACCAGGAGCCTCCCATTACTCAGAGTGGCATGCCAGATTGTTCCCTAGGCAGCAGCATACCTTCTTGGTCCACAAAACAAGCTGGTGGATCAACTGAGACGGAGATCCGTGGATTTGAAAGAACAGAGCTTGGATCCCAGATACCTGTTCAAAATCTTCAAGGTCTCGAGGACCTCAATCATAGATTGGGTGACGTTGGAGGAGAACTCTCAGATTACGTGTTACTTCTCCCAAAGGTGGCACTCGCAGGCTTTAGGCTAGGATGCTCTATCCATTCCATGGGACTTTCCCTTAGTCTGTGGTTCCTCCGCTCTCGCTAATCCTCAGAGTTTTAATGAAAAACAGGAGAAGATAACAGCAATAGCGGCATGGCCCTTCTGGCCCAGAAGACTATGATGTTCACTAGCATAGAAAATGGCGATGTGTCAGCCAATTCTCCTGCCTCCTCACAAACATTTTCTGCTGCAGGACAAGCAGTGTAACCCGAAGCCGAGTTCATGGCGTGGAGCTTTTAGTCAAAAGAAAACTACCGATAATACTTTATTATAGGATATATAAGGCCTTTTTGTCGCTTCTCAGCAGGAAAGAGCTGGGTTCTGAGGGCACCCGTGGTCTCTAGCATATTGAAATTTCTCCAGGAAAGTCGGGGCAAGGGTTTTGTCGTTTAGCTCCTCAAAAGTTTGAGTCTGCCCTGTCAGCTACAGGGGAACAAAGATGGGCCTTGGATCCTCTAGGGATGCATTACTGAAAGGCAGCAATAAAGATCAGGCCTTCAATAAAGCCCTTTCCGAAGTGGGACCTGCCTTTAATTCTGAAAGCCTTATTAGCACCTCCGTGCACCTTTTTTTGATGGCAATTACATTGGCCAGATGGGTGTCTGAACTGTGTGTTTTTTCAACCAGGGAGCCGTATTGCCGAATTCTCCAAGAGGAAGCAATACTCAGAACAGTCCCCAACTTTCTTCTAAAAGGTGGCATCAGCCTTGCAGTTGAATTGGGAAGCAGGCGTATCGGCTTTTCCGGGTAGTAACTCGCAAGACGAATGGACTAGGCTGGATCTAGTGCGGGCCTTATCAATATACCTAGAGTGGACTAGATGTCTGGAAACATGATCAGCTCTTCATCTTGCCTGGGCCCTCCACGAAAGGCATGGCTAGGCCTCCTAGAATAGGGTCTTCATAGATCGTTAAACCTATCCAGATGGCATATAGAGAGGCGGGATATCCTCCGCCACTGGAGGTCAAAGCACATTTATGAGAAGCATGGCAGATTCCTGTGCGTCATACGCTAAGGTGTCAGCAGAAGTAGGGTGCAGGACAGCTAGCTTGAATGCACCGAATACTTTTATTCCGTGCTACAGAGTGAAGGTAACTCTGACGGCATCGGAAGCTTTTGGGTCTACTGTTTTGTCGGCAGCTGTCGGCCATTAAATTATTGATATCGGTTTATGATTCTGGTGTTTGATGTCTTCCCTCCCCTTATGTGGTTGATTGCTTGGTACATCCCATAGTAGGCTGACATGAGGAGGTCCAGGAATGAGGAAAATTGTTTTCATACTTACCGTAATTTTCCTTTCCTGGATCCTCCTCATGTCAGCCGAGGAATTCCCACCCAAAGTCTGTCACGAGGTGGGTAAACTGAACACTGCATATGGGCAGACAGCCGCCTCTTATAGGCTTGGAAAGAGGTTGTCCTGAAGGGGTCAGAGGGGGAGGATCTGACCCATAGTAGGCTGACATGAGGAGGATCCAGGAAAGGAAAATTACGGTAAGTATGAAAACAATTTTCCTCAGTTCTTTGATACCTGCTACAGGCTATGCAATATACAAGCAGGGCCGGAGCTCCCACTAGGCGCACTAGGCAGCCGCCTAGGGTGCACTCCTGCCTAAGGGTGCAGCTGACCCTTGCCTCACCTCTTTATCCTCCTTGTAGCAACCCAGGCTCCCGGGAGGGCCGCTGACAGAGGGGTCCGGACAGCAAGGAGTTTGGTGCGGCGGGCGGGTGGTAGTAATGGCAGAGCTGTGTGCAGCTTTCTCCCTCTCCTTCCCACCAGCTTTCAGAAGCTGGAGGGGGGACAAATCAGTGTAAAAGGCAGCCAATAGTGCTGCTCTTCTGAGAGGGAGGGCGTGACTGATAAGTTGCTTTGCCTCCTCCCGCCTCCTTAGCCAATCAGATTTCCCAGCCTGCCACATTTGACTAGAAAATGCCAGTGGCCAGAGCAGGGCTGGATGGGTGGGAGCCAACAACATACCTGAGCATGAAGAAGGTATGTCAAACATGTCATGTCTCTGGTAATGCCAGCTGCAGAAGTCTAATCATCATCATCATCAGTGTGTTCTCCTGTCCTGTGCACATATCAGACAGTGCTCACACTGATGAAGGGATGACTTCCTCTCTGTCTTCTGCACACTGCACACAGGACTGGTGAATGATGATTAGACTAATTAGTTTAGCTGTATCTATAGCTATTTGTGCTCGTCAGCCTTCCATGATTTATTTGACTTTCTCCTTATTATCTGTGTAGGAATTAGCTGGTCAGGCCGGGAGCTTCACAGACCTGTTGACCATTTACTGCCCTCCTGTACATACGGAGCAATTGACTGTTAGTAATGTTGTTTGTTTTTTTTTTTTGCCACTTTGCTATATCTTGTAAACTCCTGTTTATACATAAGTGCAGGGATCAATGTTTTTCCACACTGGTCACTGCTGGGACACACTTGTATCATGTTTGTAGTCTCTGACCATCTCCTGTACCATGTCCACAATCTCTAACCATCTCTTGCTTCATGTTTGCAGTCACTGTCCATCTTCTGTATTATGTTTGCAGTCTCCGACCATCTCCTGTAGTTGGTTTTGCAGTCTCTGACCATCTCTTGTATCATGCCTGCAGTCTCTGACCATCTCTTGTATAATGTCTGCAGTCTCTAACCATATCTTTTTTTTTTTTATAATTAGATTTTTATTGCAATTTTTCAAGTTACACAGAAGAAAAAGTGAACTCTTAAGCCGTATGTCTTATAAAACAAATGACAACAATAAACAGTTACATAGTCCATAATGATTGCAAGGCCTCTTTCGGAGTGCATAACGTTTATACCACGGCGAGGTTCTATAGAAGAGAAGGAATTCCCGCCCCTGAGCTTAACGTTTATAAAGAGTGATACATCGCACCCCCGGCACCCCTAATGGGAACATAATGTGTCGGGGGGGTGGTCTGAGTCCCTTGGTGGATGCCCAGGCCTAGGTTATCGGAGTTGTATGTATTGAGAAGAGAAAATTTTTACCTCTGTAAATCTTCGCCTAGCAATCATTAGTAATCATTAAACGCTTTGTGACATGGTGATGTTCACCAGAGTCAAGAAATGTTACCTTAAGGGTTGGTTGTTTAGTGCTGGTACTGTGGCTGCTGACTACTGAATAACCAATGAACTGTCTGCAGTTCCTCTCTGCCCGGGTCCTGTCCTGCATGCAATGTTGAGCTCCTCCCCTCCTCTCCCATCCGGGTCATACTGAGGAGGGGAAGGGCTCCTGAGCTCTCCAGGTTAGGTGT
Source organism: Glandirana rugosa (assembly GCA_018402905.1). Taxonomy (NCBI): domain Eukaryota; kingdom Metazoa; phylum Chordata; class Amphibia; order Anura; family Ranidae; genus Glandirana; species Glandirana rugosa. Next base: position 500,501 of record BLSH010523373.1, read on the forward strand.
AAATGGGAGTTTAAAGTATTGTTGGTAGGAATGTAGTACTTATGAAGGCCTATTATTATGTGATTATTTAGAATGCCTGAGCATCCGCCTGTTTTAACCAAGTGTTCCATGGGGACCATTGATCTAGAGTTGCTCGATATTTTTTATCCTGGGTTGCCGATGCGATTTCGTATGAGGAGTGTAGGCTGGTTAGTTCTATAGTGTCCTGCACTTTGGGGGTTTTTTCGGTTTTCCATAGTTTAGTGATGGTCAGCTTTGCTGCCAAAAGAACATGGGTGTAAATTGCTTGTAGGTATAAAGGAATTTCCCCAATGGTTAGGTGTAGTAAAGCAAGAACTGGAGATTTGGAGATATCAAGACTTGTTGTTTCTTTAAGTAAGTGGAAAATTTTTCCCCAATACGCCTGAAGCATTGGGCATTCCCAGAGTATGTGGAATAAATGACCTGATGGAGCTTTACATCTCCAGCAGGTATCCCTGCCTTGTGGGCTGAATTTGGCCATGCGATCTGGTGTCATATACCATCTAAGCGCTACTTTTGTGTATAGTTCCCTCAAGGATGAACTTCGTGTGTATTTGTGTATAGATTGGATGGCTGCTTTCCATTGCTTTTCCGAGAAGGAGCGTCCAATGTCTGCTTCCCATTGTTGGTGTGGTTTCAGTTTTTGAAAGGATTTTTTGTCTTGTAAGGTGTGATAAAAGAGAGAAATGCCTTTGCGAGCATGTTGTGTTTTTGTGAGATATTTCCAAACCTGCTCGGGGATTTGGTAAGAGAGGTTGGCTATGTCGTGGATGCTGTGCTGTATGCGGAGATAATTGTACTGTTCGGTTTGGGGAAGATTGTAGTCCTGTTTAAGTTGCTGGAATGTTTTCATTTTAGACCCTACTAGCAAGTCTAGGATTAGTTGGATGCCACATCTTTGCCACTGAGCTATATTACGATCGGGGTTTATCATTGTTAACGCTGTGATGGGGATAGGTGGTGAAATCATTTGTAGTGTACTTGGTTCTGATTGAATAAGCCTCATCCATGCATTAGCTGTTGCTCTCATAGTGGGGGGTAGAGCTGTGGAAATTTTGCTTTGGTATGGGCTAGCTAGGAGCCATGATTGTAGGTGTACTCGTGGTGATGAGGTTTGTTCTATTGATCCCCACATTGTACCTATCGCGGGGGACATCCAACCTTTTGATTGAGCTAGTATGGCTGATGTGTAATAGTCCTCAAAATCTATATACCCTGTGCCTCCTGCTCGGTTGTGTTTTATCAGAACTGCTCGTTTACATCTGGGTTTTGTCCCTTTCCATAGGAATTTGTTCAGTTCCGTCTGTAGGAGTTTAAAGTACCTTTTTGGAAAAGGAACAGGTAAAGTTCGGAATAAGTATAACAGTTGAGGTAGGTGAAGCATTTTAAATGCTGCCATCCTCCCGGACCAAGATAGTTCATGAGCCGCTAATTTTTTGAGATCTGATTGTAGGTTTTTAAGTAGTGGGATATGGTTCGTTGCATAAAGTTTTTCTATATTCTTGGTGAGTTGAATGCCCAGATATGATATGGTGTCTTTTGCCCATGTGTATGGGAATTTGTTTTGCAATAGTAGGCTTGTTGTGGTGTCCAGACCTAACTCTAGTATATAGGATTTGGATTCGTTTACCTTATAATATGAAATGTTACTAAATGCTTGCAGTATACTTTGGGTTTCTGCCAGGGAAGAAGCCGGGTTAGAAAGGGTCAAAATGACATCATCCGCAAATAGACTAATCTTGTGGGTGACTTGGCCTATTGTAAAACCTGAGATTTTCGGGTTAGTCCTGATCAGAGTAGCTAGGGGTTCCATTAAAAGATTGAAAATTAACGGGGAAAGAGGGCACCCTTGCCTGGTGCCGTTGCTTATTTTGAATGGTTTAGATAATGCATTAGATGTGAACACTCTTGCTGAGGGGGTGGCGTACAAGGCCATAATTGCCCTGTAAATATTGTCTTGAAATCCGAATTTGTGTAGTACTGCACTGAGGTATTTCCAGTGAACTCTGTCGAACGCCTTCTCTGCATCTAGAGCCAGAAGCAGAGAAGGCGTTCCGGTGGATCTTGCATGGTGGATGATGTTTATAAGCCGCCTTGTGGCATCAGATGCTTGTCTGTTTTTGGTGAATCCCGTTTGGTCGCTATGGATAAGGGATGGAAGAATGTCTATTAGTCGGTTCGCTATGGTTTTTGCGTAAATTTTTGTGTCTAGGTTCAATAACGATATTGGCCTAAAGTTTTGGGGAAGATTCGGCTCCTTCCCTGGCTTAGGTAATGTTATAATGGTGGCCTGTAACATTTCTTCTGGAAGGTAGGAAGAGAGCGCAGCATTGTTAAATATTTTGATAAGCTGAGGTATCAGTATTTGGGCAAATTTTTGGTAGTATTCCCCAGTGAGGCCATCAGGGCCGGGGGCTTTGTTGCGTGGTAGATTTTTAATGGTAGTGAGCAGTTCCTGTCGTGTAAAGGGGGCGTTTAATAGTTCCAGTTGCTGACTGGTAAGAGTTGGTAATTTTATATTGAGGAGGAACTGATCAATATCATTCGCGGTTGGCTGGTGTACTGAATCGTCTGTGGACAAATTATACAGATCACTGTAGTAAGCGCTGAACGCATCAGCAATTTTCTGAGGGTCAGTTGTTTTTTGTTTTGAGTGTGGGTGAATTATGTGGTCGATTCTGGATTTAATGCGGCATCCTTTTATGCGGCGTGCTAGTGTTTTCCCTGCTTTATTTGAGGTTGAGTATAGGGAAGTACTGAATTTCTTTTGCATCCGATAATACTTGTCTAGGAGTATGGAGCGTAGCTCTGATCTAAGGCTGAGGATTTCGTTCGTGTGAGGTATATCTGGTGTTGTTTTTGCTTGCTTCTCTAACTCAGCTATCTTTGCCAGTAGAGAATCTACCTGCCGCGCTCTCTCCCTTTTTATCCTGGACCCAATTTGAATCAGGTTCCCCCTAATGAATGGTTTATGAGCATTCCACACCACAGCATGGTCCTCAACCGACCCCTCGTTAAATTGGAAGTATTCTAGTAGTTGATTTGCAAGATTAGTGGAGTGGTGTTCACTCTGGAGTATGGAGTTGTTGACTCTCCACATTGAGATCGGGGTGTGCAGGTTAGAGTCGTTAATAGTGATACTAATCGGGGCATGGTCTGACCATGATGTGGTGTGTATCTCAGAGGCACGAGTCCTCTGCAATAAACATCTATCAACCAAAAACAAGTAGATGCGTGAAAAAGATTTATGGACTGGCAACAGGTAAGTGTAGTTCCTCTCCATGTCGTGGTGGCACCTCCAGACATCATATAGCTCATGGTTCTTAATGAACTGCTGCATTTTTGTGTCTCTTCTTTTCCCTGGGGAGGAAGAGTCAATTTGGGCATCCGGAACTGTGTTGAAGTCCCCGCATATGATGGTGAGACCCTCTTGATGTTTTTTGAGGATACGCATTGTTTTGTTCAAAAACTTAATTTGGTGTTGGTTAGGTGCGTATAACGACAATATCGTATATAATGTGCCATTCAGGGAACACGTGAGGATTAGATATCTTCCATTTGGGTCTGCTATTGTATTGCGTGGCTGGAAGTGCACTGAATTTTTTATCGCTATCATGACTCCGCGCTTCTTAACCGAAGAAGACGCAAAATAGATGTGAGGGAAGTCTTTGTGGGAACACTTAGGTTGGGCATCTTTTTGAAAGTGAGTCTCTTGTGCACAGATAATGTCACACTGTAGGTTCTTGGCAGAGTTCCATAGACTGAGTCTTTTAACTGGATGGTTGAGGCCATTGGTATTAATGGATAATATTTTGAAGGGCATTGTGTAGCTGACGGTGTGTAGGTGTGATAAAACAGCTTACTTACAGTTGCAGATGCTGTACTGGGACAACTGTTCAAACTTCTGGGTGCTTGGGCAAGCTGAGGACTTGGTTGATTCACGCTTGGAGACTCTTTCTTTATGCAGGATCCTGGGTTGATGGGATAAGAGGAGCAACAATACTTGGAACGAGAAAGGGTTATAACGAAACAATCAGAATGGGTATTCAGAAAAGTTACACAACTGTGCTGAACGCTGAGAATGGAGGGTCAATAACAACAACTATCCTCCTTTGGGGGGTAAACAGTTACTATCAGCGGCGCTGGAGCCGGTCAGAGAATTGTACGCCTTTTGTATAATATATGATATTGAACGGTCATGAATCCTTGTTTGGATTGATCCCAGTATATCTGTCCCTCTGTGGCTTGGGACGGTTTGGTATAGAGAAAGGGTTTGTGTCTTGGGGCGGATCTATTATAATTCCCCATTGATATAGTAGCTTCATTCCTTGTGAAAGGGCGGATATAACGTGGTTTGTACCATTCCTTGTGATCATGAGTGTAGCCGGGTATCTCCATTTATATGGGATTTTATGGTTATTCATGGCTTTGGTTACTGGACTGAGCTGTCTGCGGAGTTGAAGCGTATACTTCGATAAGTCTGGGTATAGTTGGATATTCTCAAATGGTGCTGGGGGGGCGTGTTAATCCTGATTTCTCTTAGCAATTTTTCTTTTATGTGGAAAAAGTGCACCCTCATAATTACATCCCTAGGGACCGACTGTGCCAGGCGAGGCGGTTTAGCAACCCGGTGGATCCTGTCAATCAGAAGTTCCACAGGCTTTGCGTCCGGAATGACGGCAGCCATTAAATCTTTAGCATATTGGTGTAATGCTGTGGGTGATACTGACTCGGGGATCCCTCTTAATTTAACATTGTTTCTACGAGACCTGTCCTCTAAGTCTGAAAGTTTGGCCTTAATCCACTGGTTGTCGTCCATTATATTGTCATGGGCATCAACAAGCGCATTGATGGTGTTTGTGCTATCCGCCATCTTGTGCTCTATGTATGTGACTCTCTCGTCCAGGCTGTGGATTTCAGCATTGAATTTGGAAAACATGGAGGACAGGTCTGTTAGTAGTGATGCCTGCAGCGACAATAGCATGTCTTTTAAAGTTGTATCAATCACGGGTTGGCCCGTGGTCGGAAAGGCCGCCATGGATGATTGTAATGCCTGGTTAGATTGCAGGGGATTAAATGGCGCCTCTGTATGAGGGGATGGTGGCGGAGAGTGTAATCTCATCCTTGTTTTGGCAGGACTGCCGCTGTTGGGGCTAGTGACCGTCAGGTGTTTGATCGGTGTTGGTGGTGGTGAGTTACCTGGCGTCGTTCCGGCCTCATCCGGAAGGTCTGTATAGGCCGCGTTACTGCTACTGGGTCCCGCTGCTTCTCCCTCCTGCGCAGGCCTCAGCCGCGGCGCGGGCTTGTGGAAGAATTCAGTCAGCTTTTGCGGACGCTCCACTCCCTTTCTTTTCCCCGCCATCGCTCTAGGGTGTCTCCGCTGTGTGTGCGACTTAGTGCTCGGTGAGCTGGGATGATGTAGCTGCCCGTTCCGTCGTTGTTGAATCCCCTGACCGGCGGAGCTCCTCAGCTAAGCGGCCATACTCGAGCGCCGTCAAGCCACGCCCCTCTAACCATATCTTGTATCATGTTTGCAGTCTCTGGCCATCTCCTGCATCATGTCTGCCGTCTCTAACATCTATTGTATCATGTTTGCAGTCTCCGACCATCTTCTGTAGTGTGTTTTGCAGTCTCTGACCATCTCTTGTATCATGTCTGCAGTCTCTAACCATTTCTTGTATCATGTTTTCAGTCTCTGACCACCTCCTGTATGATGTCTGTAGTCTCTAACCATCTCTTGTATCATGTTTGCAGTCTCTGACCATCTTCTGCAGTCTCTGATCACCTCCTGTCGTATTTCTGACATAAAGGGGGCTACAGGCACAGGAGGTGGTGTAGGAAGGTATACCTAGGCATAGTAGATAGTGAGGGATGGGGGGCACAGGCATGGTGGGTGGTGAGGGAAGAGGGCTGCCGGTAAATTGGGTGGTAAGGCAAGGGAGGCTGCAGGCACAGTTGATAAGGAGGAAAGGGGTCCCAGGTGCAGTGGTATTGATGGAAGAAGTGCCTAGGCACAAGTGGTGGTTAATAAAGGTGGGGCTGTAGAGAACATTTTATTGTAGCATACAGGACAAGGGGCTTCATAATCTGAGGCCCCCCAGGCCCATGATGCTCTTAATCTGGCCCGAACGACCAGGATCGCAAAGGTTGCACTTGCAATCGGGGCCCTAGTGTTTAGCCACTGTGGCCACTTCAGCCACTAATATATATTTTTTAAATGGCACACAATAAAATAATTAAAAAGTGCCATTTTTAACAAAACACAGTGACAGATTGTCACACAATACACACGTGGATCTGTGATCAAAGAATGTATTGTTCTATTATTTAATAACACTGCACAAAGCCATTCATTTTTTTTTTGGGGGGGTTGCAAGTAGCTGGTCTTGCCTAGGGTGCAAAATAGCCTATCACCGGCCCTGTATGCATCTTTTGGGTAAAACAGAATAATCATCAGTACCCATTGGATGTTACTTTTTAAGATAGGGAAGCTGTTTATTTGCCTTAGTCAAATACACTTAAGGGCACAGATACAGGAAATATCCATGCCCAGTGGGAGTAAGGAGATAGGAATGGGGTGTTATTATGCATCTCCTAATATTGTCACCTTCATTGTTCAACAATCTTAATGTACAATAATATCAGTAGGATAACCACAATGGTACATTTGAACAAGATTATTAAGTTTCCTCTGACTTATTTGACCCATGCTCTTACATAATTGCAGACACAAGCAAAACGTGTAAAAATACTTTATTATTTAATTCTCTTTGTTCACCCTTTGTCAGTCTGTTGGTCAATTCATCCATCCATTCATCCATTCATTTGTGCTGTGTACATTGAATTGTCATTAGTATGCTAAATGAAGCATTGCTGCCTATGCTTTTTTTCTATCATTGATCCTTTATCTAACGAGTACAGATCTAGAGAAGGAAAGGTCAACTCCTGCATGTCCTGAGATGCTTTCCCACAGCATGATCACTGTAAAAGGTTACCCACTTTGCATACCTATCCATCTAAAAGCCACTATGAGGTAGCTTTGTAGGTATTTTAAATAACATCATTCTATCCAAATATATGTTTGTATATAAATATATCATTCAGTTTATACAAAGACATAGTCTATACTTTAACTCTAGTTATCCATCTTCCTGTCAGACTTTTGCTTAGCCTTCCATGACATTAAGGAGTAGTGTATGCTATTAACAAAATAACCATCCACTAGACAGGAAAGGAAACAAAAGTGACAGCTGTATTTATGACCATTTTAATTGCAGTCATAATGCATGGCAATCACCAAATTAACACATGCTACATTTTTTGCCCCTAAAGTATAAAGTTGTAAAATTTATTTTCGGTATAACATTTCTCTGCATCTGTAATTAAACATAGTGCCATAGCTCATTAGTGTGCATTTTGTACATCATACAAGCCAGACTTTCACATCTCCAATTTGACCAACATGAGACTTTTTTAATAGACTCTTTATAATTCATGTAATGTTAAATGAATGTAGCACTTAGGCTTGACCACAAGTCAAATAAAACAACATCAAACCAAACATAAGCTGTGTAAAATAATGCACATTATGCTAAATTAATTATTTTTTTTAGGCACTGTTGTCCGTTGTTGGTTACTGAAAATTCACTGTGGTGAAAATAAATCTGCCATTACTAATCATGAATTCATGTAAACATATATATCACTATGAAAAATATTAAATATAAATATACATGTTGTATACAGTACCATATGAATAAATAGCTAATTAAGTTTAGGGCTTTTTAAAGAAAAACCTTGCACACACAAAATCGATTGATAATATTATATATTAATGCAAATAAAAATGCACATATGTTATGCATATTACATTTATAAATCCCTAAACATATTAAGACATTTAAAAGTCTAGTGTATCTGGTTTGTGACATTTTTTGCATTTGGATTTGTTTATTAAAGTTTTACCATAAAAGCATCACTGAAGACAAGACCTGATATGTCATTCTACAAAGAATAAAATATATGCTACATTGATATATATGCTATAAATATATGCTACATTTAGTTATGTTCATACCATATAGTGAATAAAAAGTCAGGCGCTACTATACCACTTCAGCTTCTCAATGCAAATAGAGTATAAAAAACAATATAGTAAACATAAGTCCATAAAAAATCAATTTGTGAAAAATATGATTATTAAAAATCCAAATGAAGGTATAAATAGATATTTTTAAATCCTCCAACCACCGTGCTTTAGAGATATAGAGTGCTAAAATTTCCTTCCAGTAGTGCTCCACCACAGAATGTACAAAATGCACCCTCGCCAACCATAAATGTTACACACACCTATATTTAAGGGTACCACTCCTCAGATCACAGTTCTGATGATCCACATATATACCGCCGTATACAATTGCACCAGCAACTGGCCCTGCAGATCTCCTTCCCTCATTAACAACCACCTGGACCCAGAAAAACGTATATTATTCCAAGATAGTGTAATATTGTTTATTAAAAGATCAATGAATATAAAAACAATTTTGCAGTTACATTGTAGGGTGCTGCCATTAACACCAACATATACAGCCTATTGTGTACTGCAAGCTGCTTGGTCTGAACCAGCATGCGTTCCAACAACCGAAAGGGCTGTCCGAGACCCAAAAGGATATGATGTCAATGATGGCGGGCGTGCAGCCTCAATGCATTTCGCATAACTAGCGTCATCAGGAAGCTGGTTATGAAGAGGGTTGAATGCTTTCTGACCCTCTTCCTACAGAGATATTAGCCCATATATCCTCAGATCTGGGCACAATCAATCAGGGAGAACAATTTTAGACATCAGCTCATTTGTAATGCATATACAATATGATGACTATCATTTTGCTTTTTGTCAGGATATGAAAATAATTTGTATGCAGCGCCTCTGGTTTTATTTTAGCCTAGGTAAAAATACATATAGTTGATTTGCACTATTGTATTTGTACCCTGCATATTTGTGGCTTTCTGATCACTCAGTCACTGAAGCTTAATGGAAAGCAAAACCCTAAAGTAATTTTTTTATTTGGAAAACATTTTTATTAAGTTTTATGAAGACCAAGAAGAAATTGAACAGTATGCAAATACACTACACATAACATATTACAGTAGTTACAAAGAGACAACAGAAAAAAGGACAATTGTGCACTAAGATAAACTAAGGCATGAAGGGGGAGGACTACTATGCAGTCCCTTTACCCCATTCCCGACACCCCAGTTGGGATGAATCTCTGCCCGGAGTAAGGGTAGGGACCTAAACACAGAACTCCAGCCTTAAAAGTAACTGAGACCAGACCATCTGTAAGGCTATGCAACAAAAAGATTATCCATAGGCCCAGTAAGCACCGTAAAACTACTTTGGTAAAGAATAACCAAATACTGTTGCTAAATCAAATCATAAAGTTAGTAAGGAAAGAAGAAAGGGGAAACTGAGAGAAAGAGGAAGAGAGAGAAGGATAGAAAGACACCAGATCAGCGCAGCTCTAATGGAAACTGCATTGGTTCAAACGGGTATCTTAACCACTTGCCGACCAACAACCGCAGGTTGACGGCGACAAGGTGGCTCGATATTGCAAACCACTGTCATATGGCGGCGGCTGCGAGATTGTGCACTGTGAGCGTGCGCGCGCGCCGGAGGTACGCTCACGCACTCACTGTGTCCGGGGGGGGCCAGGGAGTGGGTAGGGCAGACTCATTGAAAGAACGGAGATCCGTGCATGTAAACACGGATCTCCGTTCTGTGAGAGGGGGAAGGGCTGTGATCACAGCCTTCCTCTATATGGAAGCTGTGATCACTCCCCTTCCCCTGCCAGTCAAACACTAATACAGTTAGAACACACCCAGGGAACACAGTTAACCCTTAGAGCGCCCCCTCAGGTTAACCCCTTCACTGCCAATGGCATTTACACAGTAATCAATGCATTTTTATAGCACTGATCGCTGTATAAGTGCCAATGGTCTCAAAAAAGTGTCAAAATGGTCCGACATGTCCACCGCAATATCGCAGTACCACTAAAAATCGCAGATCGCCGCCATTACTAGTAAAAAATAATTTTTAAAAAACCCCAGAAATGAATTCTCCTCATCCGTAAACGCGGCAACTTTTGCGCAAACCAATCAAAAGACGCAAATTGCGATTTTTTTATCACAAATATGAGGAAGAACATAAATCGACCAAAACCATTGAAAAAAAATGTTTTTTTTATATTTTTTTTTTGGATTTGTATTTTAGCAAAAAGTAAGAAATTTGTTTTTTTTTTGCAAAATTGTCGCTCTTCTTTTGTTTATAGCGGCGATCAGAAATAATGCAGTGGTGATCAAATACCACCAAAAGAAAGCTCTATTTGTGGGAAAAAAGGACGCAAATTTAGTTTGGGTACAATGTCGCACAACCGCGCAATTGTCAGTTAAAGCGATGCAGTGCCAAATCGCAAAAAGTGCTCTGGACCTAAAGTATGAAATCCTTCCGGGGCTGAAGTGGTTAAGGTAATTCTTCCAGGTATCCCAAACTGTATCAAAATTATCAGTGGAGTCTAAAAGGATGACTTCTCCTGGGTCATGATCCAGGTGATTTTCTTCTTTGCTGCATTGAAGGAAACAGAAGGCTTTTTCCGAGCCCTAGCAAGCGTGATCGCATTGAAGGAAACAGAAGGCTTTTTCCGAGCCCTAGCAAGCGTCATCTTTGCTCCTAGTAGAATCCTAAAGTCATTTTTAAGATGACTTTCTAATATGTATAAAGTTGTTTTACTCGCTTTCTATTATTACGCTACATTAGCATATTTGTATATTTTATCTTTAGTGGCTATGCATATTTATTTTACGCCTCCCTAATTAACAACTATTGAAGTATTGGTCACATATAAATTTAGATTAATTAATATTGTTAATTTGTTTTCAACTATTCTCTATATAGGTAAATGTACAATAAACACGAGGAACAACAGGAAGCAACTATTGTGTTGCACAACTACACGGAAAGTGGAGCTTGCATGTTTACTGAGCAAAATAAGACTGCCTCATACAGTTAAAAGTTATACATGAAAATAATATTGTAAAGCATTAACCTCTTGATGCCAAGGTAAAACAAATACTAGGCTTTTTGGGGCACATATTTGTGTATCTCATTTTGTGCTGGAGTGTGCCACACATTGCACTCCCAGCACTGAGACTGGGGTCTCACTGAGAGCCCCCCGGCCCAGTACTAATGATCGGAACCCAGAACTCCCAATTCCGGGTCACCTGATCACTGTGGTAGCCCATGATTGGCTACCATAGTGATCAGTCATTGTGAAGTCCGCCCCTGTGTTTCTTTCTCTGTGAATGGAGAGGAAAGATATATTGTATCTTTGTCTCTTCTTGCAGAGAGAAAAAAAAATAGCGTGTGTAAAAATAAATAAATAATTATTAAAAAAGTAAATAAAAAATAAAGAAAAACTACTTGGATCAAGGTTTGATCTAGGTTAGTACCACGGTTAGTGTTTTGGTCAATGGTCAAGGTCAGAGTCAAAGGTTAAGATCTGTATATTTTGGGTATGATTTTTTTTTTTAATTTTTATCAGTGTCAGTTAGTGTCAGTGTGTTTTAGGAAGGAAAAAGAAAAAGGCTAAATTTGTACTATTGTTTCTGGGCTGTACTACAGGTGCATACAACAAATAACATACACATGTGGTATTGCTGCAATCATCAGGAGCAGAATAATTTATCTTGGGTTATTTTTTGGTTGTAGGTTATGGTAGTAACAAAAAATATACAGCTACATTTAAAAAAAATGGGCCGACTTCCGGTTCCGGCGCCGTATGACATAGCTGTTCTCCTCAGCAGCTCCCGCCGGGTGGCTCAAAACCAGCTGTAAATCGGCCCAAATAGCCATCAAAACGGACATCGAGGACCGTTCATCGTCTCTCTGTCAGCCCTCATACCAGTGCCAGGCCGGTCACCGCACACCGCAACCCCGGACCGCGTCCCCGAAAATCGAGGCCGCGGCTCCGGCCTAGTACGGCAGCAGCTTCGCCACTGACGATCCGGGCGCGCAGAGCGGCGATACACGCCGGTCCCGTTTGGACACACGGGTGCCCGGCCTCCCTCTCAGCAACATCAAGGGCTTCTCAAGGCTCATCCACGGGTCACCTTCCCGCATCCCCACAACTAGAGGCCGCGGCTTGGGCCTTATCCCGCGCCTGGAAGGTGGCAAGGATACCCGGCCCTAATACGACTTAGACCGCGGGTTCAATATGCTATAGTGCACCTCTCAGCACCTACTTACCCTCCGAACAGATAAGTTCAGCCTTTGCCCTCCTTTCAGACCCCCGGATAACGCTGCCCTGCAAACTAGAGGTCACGGCTCCGGCCTCATCTTGACAACCCAGCTGTCCCAGTCTGCCTCACCATCTTCGTCAGCCTCATTACATACCGCTCCCTCCAAGTACGGCTGCCTGCAGATCATCTAAAGTGACCATTGTGGCCTATCAACACTAGAACTGCCAAGTTCTCTACACATGATAACGGATCAGGACATCTAAATTCACAGCATCAAATCTGCAGTGGCCACAAAGTATTATCTATACTGGATCCATACATCACTCAAATCTCTGGGCCTCACCACAACACAATGGATCGCTACCTAGAAAAACAGGCGTCCCGGTCGGCGACACCTGCCACCCCAGATTTAGACCCCGCTACACCGTCATGCTCTACAACAAGCAACATTTCGCAGCCTCCACCACTAAGAGACACCCTCTCCACAACATCTACATCACTGGACTCTCAAGATAATTCCGAAATGGAAACGGGCTCCTCGCAAACGAGTGGCCCCCACCCCAACAGGCCTGGAACCACAGCCGACATAGCCCAAGCTGTAGCGGCACTACTATCTCCCACTATAGAAGCAGCTGTCGAAAGAGCTGTTAGCGCTGGAATGGCCTTAATGAGGAAAGAGCTCCAAGATCCCTCCTCCAGGCTTAATGAGGCCGAATCACGCATATCTAACATCGAAGATGAGCTGTACCAGCTCCACAGCTCAGAACAAGTTCAAGATAAAACCAATCAGCTTATAGCCCAAAAGTTGGAAGACCTGGAAAATCATTCCAGAAGGAACAATCTACGTTTCGTGGGAGTTCCGGAGTCTCTTCAAGCACACAAACTCAGCGAATTCTGCGCTTCTCGCATTCCCCAGGCGCTGGGCCTCCCAGCCCCTGCCACAGTGGAAAGGGCTCACCGAATAGGCTCCCCGGGCACCGACCGCAGCACCCCAAGACCCATCATTGCTAGATACCTTAACTATGCTGACAAGGCCAGCATTCTACAGAAATATAGACAGGCACGCTCTCTCCAGATTGATGGCGTCAACATATTACTTTTCACGGACTATTCAATCGAGGTGTCCAAGAAACAGAAAGCTTTCCAAAATATCTGCTCACAACTATACCAACAAGTGAAGTTCACACTAGCCTTCCCAGCAATACTTTGTGTTCAAGCACCAAATGGGGAACAATTGACCTTCCAAGACCCTCCAGCCGCAGAACTCTTCCTCCGCTCTCTGCGTTCTCCATCTCACTCAACCTCCAGTGCAACACCTTCGGCCATCCCTCGGTCCTTGGAGCAGAGGAGCCCGCGTAAAGAGTCTCCCAAGCGCCTAAAGGCCTCTACTCATAATGCCCTCGGCCAACGAGACCCACGCCGCTGACCAGGCCACACCAATTCTTCGGTCTTGCTCTCGCCTTGACTCCGTAGGGGTATCTCTTGTACCCTCCAAATGGTGGACTTGTTTCTGTTCTAGGGTAATGTCACTTTCATTGTTTATATATTGACACATATGTCTCTATACTATTGCCATGGTATCAAGGGAAGGTATGGCTTCTGATATTACAAGGCGACACCTTTTCTCCGCATGTGCTGCTGATGTGTCTTTCTCCTTCCACCTCAATTATCCCCTCCTCATACATTCCGAAGTTCTAGAGGATGCAGGGATCCCGGTACCTCTTCCAAGTGGGCCTCAGGAGTCCTCAACACTCCTCCCCTATCCGAGCCGCTCTATGGGGAGCAGCCGTCACACAGCTTAACCATGCAGAAAAAAGTGAAGCGCAATGACTGTTTGGTTTTGGTTATGTTGATTTGTTTTCTATCGTTCTCCCCCTCCCCTTACTTCCACCTGGCTCCTTTGCTCAGTCGTCTAAATTTGTCCTCTAATATTCTATGGGTACTCCCTACCTGCCCCACTGTATCATCGTCAATATTTACTGTCCTTTCCCTAGGCACACAGCAGAGATCAATCCCCTATCCTCAAATCCCCCACCATAATCCCCATTCATAAAATTAGTTTCATGGAACGTGAAAGGCCTTAGGTCACCCCATGAGAGAATTAAAATTTTACGCCATTTAAAAAGGCTCAAAACCGACATCGCCCTTCTCCAAGAATCCCACCTCCCCTCATCAGATTTCCATCGCATGCAGAGGCTTTGGGTGGGTACGGTTTTGGGCTCTCAAGCCATAGGCCGCAAAGCGGGAGTCCTTATCTTAATTAACAAAAATCTACCATGCACTGTGGTCTCGCTTGAAACAGACAACTCTGGGAGAATGGTTATGGCCCATCTCACATTGGCCAACAAAGATTACCTAGTAACAAATGTTTATGCCCCCAATGGTCACAGTAAACCTTTCTTTGGTAAGATGGCGGAGTTTCTACTCAGGAACCCTCATTTTCCTCACGTGGTGGGGGGGGGACTTTAATGCCATAATGGACCTTCTGGAGGACAAATCCTCTCCCAAACGAACTAACCAGTCACGTCCCGACCCACACGCTACTCTCCTCCCCGACACTATGCAAACTTTACATCTCGTAGACACCTGGAGATTGATGCACCCGATAGATAAAGAATACACATTCTTCTCCCATCCACACAATACTCTCACGCGGATTGATTATTTTTTCATTACAGACCAACTTGTCCATCTACTAAAAGAGGCGGACATTTATCCCATAGCAATCTCTGACCACGCTCCAATCTCCATATCCCTTACTCTCAATGCCCGGCCGAAACCCCAAAATTTATGGAGATTCCCCTCATACTTACAAAATAGCAAGGACTTTATTGATTTTCTACAGGCAGAGTGGCAAGAATTTACGTCATATAACGAAGCACACACAGAGGATCCTAATCTCTTCTGGGAGGCCGGCAAGGCCTTCTTGAGGGGCCGCATTATATCCTACACAGCCTCTTATAGGAAACGATTACTCTTCAACTACAAACAGGCGAGTGAAAGGCTTAAAAACGCCCAGGCTTCCCTGTCTCATTCTAACACAACTGACTCAAGAACCGAATGGCTACTAGCCAAAAAAGCCTTTGAAGCGTGGACCGACAACCTAGAACTACTTCAAACATCACAACTCGAGGCTACACTGCATAAATATGGTAATAAGGCGGGTAAACTTCTAGCCAGACTCTGCAAAGGCCCCTACTCCCCCACTCACATTACAACCCTAAGAGACCCCTCGGGTGCCCTACGATCCGACCCCAAAGAACTAAGTGCTATTATGCTACAGTTTTATGAATCCCTCTACGCCCCTGATCCAATGGATGAGAATTTGGCGCAATCCTTCTTAGACCGAATTCCACTTCCCAAAATCACGCCCACCCAACTCGAAACCCTAAATTCACCGATCACATTAGAGGAACTAAATTTCACCATACGTCATATATCATCCTCTAAAGCTCCAGGCCCGGACGGTCTAACAGGCGAATTTTACAAAACCTTCCAAGACATGGTGGCCCCCTCCCTACTAGCTGTATATTCCAAACTATGGGAAGGAGGCACATACCCACCCACAGGGAATCAAGCCATTATCAAACTTCTTGAAAAAAAGGGGAAAGATCCCAGCAACCCAGGCTCATATAGACCCATCTCTCTACTCAATATCGATGTCAAGATCCTTTCAAAAATAGTAGCCTCTCGCCTATCCGCCATAATCCCTTTTTTGATAGGCCCCGCCCAATCAGGATTCGTAAAGGGCAGAACAGCCACTCTCAACATTAGGAAAGTCCTGGCAGTATTAGAAAGTGCCCGGGTCACCTCGGGGGGGGGAACAGGCCATCATCACCCTAGACGCCGAAAAGGCATTTGACAATGTCAACTTCAAATGGCTCCACATGGTACTCTCGAAGCTGGGCTTCGGGGGCCCCTTTACACACCTAATCCGCTCAATGTATTCAGCACCAACTGCGTGGCTGGTGGTGGCCGGTCTCCTCACCGACGATTTTGCACTCCACAAGGGCACTAGGCAGGGATGCCCCTTATCACCACTGCTATTTAATTTAGCCCTTGAACCCCTTTCTCGATACTTAACATACCAAGCCCCCCTTCATGGGATCAGAGTCGGAGGCTCAGAACTCCGATCTTGTCTCTTTGCTGATGATGTTCTCATCTTCATGGCCAACCCCACGACAGATATGCCAACCATAATAACTATTTTTGACCAATTCAAACTGTGTTCTGGTCTACGCATCAACTATCATAAAAGCGAAATTCTCCCATTAGGTTCCACCAAAAACCCCTCCTGGACCCATAATGCTCCATTCCAGATCACCCACTCCCACATAACGTATTTAGGGGTCAAGATAGGGAAGCTCCCCTCATCTATCTATCATCTCAATTTCTCCCCGCTGCTTGCTAAGCTCACTCAAGAGTTAAATTCATGGATGGATCTTCCGCTCTCGCTCATGGGGAGGTGCCACTTGGTCAAGATGGTCAGCTTCGCTCGTCTATTATATCCACTTCAAACCATACCTCTGTTATTGAAACATAAGGACATCAAGGCACTAAATCAAGCCATATACAAATTCCTTTGGAATCAGAGGCGACCGCGTATATCCTTCCCCAGACTGCACCTCCCCTGGAGCGAAGGAGGTATAGGCCTCCCCAACATTAGATTATATAGCATAGCCTGTCTTCTTCGCTACAGCATGGACTGGATCAAGCAATCTTCTCGCTACTCGAACTTTCAATTGGAGACCTCAATGGTCACTCCTCTGTCGCTGGTGGCTATTCTTCATACCAAGTGGAAATCCCTTCCTTCTACTCTCCAACAAAATCTCCTCATCAGAGACACGACTTTGGTGTGGAGAGAATATAGGAAACTCACTAAGGTCCCTCCTTTTATCTCTCCTTACCTCCCTATCAGAGGGAACCCAAATTTCTCTCCAGGAATGGACCAAACAATTTTCCAACAATGGGCCCAGAGCGGTATTGGAACCTTCTCCTCCCTTTGTGACGAAACATCTGGTCTGCCACACAGCTTCACCCACCTAGTCAATACTTACTCTATATCTAAATCACATATTTTTCACTACTGGCAATGTTTGAGTTTTCTTCGGTCAACATGCGCAGTACCAAGTAAACGATTCCGAAAAACCTTCATTGATAACCTCATTCAAGGGGGTTCCTACACCATTTCTAGCATCTACAAACCTCTTTTACTGCTCTCCCTAAGTCATACTGCCAAGAAATCGATCAATCACTGGACCAAACACTTCCCTATCCCGGACCTCACAGAAAAAATAATGCTCGGGTATAGAAAAACTCTTAAAATCACCCCCAACGAAATTTGGAGGGAGACACAACTCAAGCTCATACATCGAGCCTATATCCCTTTCATTATCGATAAGGATAACTCCGCAGCCTCCCTTTGTCCTCTCTGCAATCAACCCAGGCCGTCCTTACACCACCGCTTCTGGTCATGTTCCTTCATCGATGCTTTTTGGGACCAGGTCATCACCTTCATCTTTAGCATTACTCTGCTTAATCTCCCTAAGGATCCTCTTCTTTTAATATTTGGCCACTGGGACAAACAGCTTATCCTACGCTCCCCTCAACCTCGCTACATCGATCCTCTGATCAGGGAATGGACGCTCTCCTGCCTCCTAGTGGCCAGACGAGCCATTCTCAAAAAATGGACTACCAACACGAGCCCCTCCATTCCCCAGGTCAGAAAAGAGATGACCGCATTATTCTATAAGGACAAGCTCAATACAGATCTCACACATCCCCAATATTCCGACCTGTTCTTCCATAAATGGATGCCCTTCATTACCGCAACTTTAACTCAAGAAGAAATTGGGGCCTTGCAAAACTCTTTCAGGTATTCGAAAAATTAAAGGCACCCCAATTCACATGGATCCTTGTGCTCCCAACCAACATGGACATAACTACTGCTAAATCGCTAGGATCCATCGCTGAACTATGTCTCCATGTGTTCTCGGACCTCCAGGTGGACTACCCTTTCCCCTTCACACCCTTCCCTTTCTCCCTCTCCCTCCTAGTCACCAAGTTTACACTTCCCCTTTCCCATCAGGTGGACCTCCAGGCTCTTGTGTACCTCTGTATCAAGTCGCTACCTAGGATCGCTAAATCGTCATCAATACAGGTACAACCAACCCTCGTGTTCCTAGGTACACTTAACCCCACGGAAATTAAAAAGCTTATGGACTTTCTCAAAACGTTCCGGGGTTAAAGAAGAACTCAATTTCAACGCCATTACTTCCCGTAGGTAAATACCTTCTTGTCCAGCCTTATAACCCCTACACACTCTAGACATAACT
>BLSH010523373.1:519160-535915 GCA_018402905.1 Glandirana rugosa
AAACCATACCTCTGTTATTGAAACATAAGGACATCAAGGCACTAAATCAAGCCATATCCAAATTCCTTTGGAATCAGAGGCGACCGCGTATATCCTTCCCCAGACTGCACCTCCCCAGGAGCGAAGGAGGTATAGGCCTCCCCAACATTAGATTATATAACATAGCCTGTCTTCTTCGCTACAGCATGGACTGGATCAAGCAATCTTCTCGCTATTCGAACTTTCAATTGGAGTCCTCAATGGTCACTCCTCTGTCGCTGGTGGCTATTCTTCATACCAAGTGGAAATCCCTTCCTTCTACTCTCCAACAAAATCTCCTCATCAGAGACACGACTTTGGCGTGGAGAGAATATAGGAAACTCACTAAGGTCCCTCCTTTTATCTCTCCCTACCTCCCTATCAGAGGGAACCCAAATTTTTCTCCAGGAATGGGCCAAACAATTTTCCAACAATGGGCCCAGAGCGGTATTGGAACCTTCTCCTCCCTTTGTGACGAAACATCTGGTCTGCCACACAGCTTCACCCACCTAGTCCATACTTACTCTATATCTAAATCACATATTTTTCACTACTGGCAATGTTTGAGTTTTCTTCGGTCAACATGCGCAGAACCAAGTAAACGATTCCGAAAAACCTTCATTGATAACCTCATTCAAGGGGGTTCCTACACCATTTCTAGCATCTACAAACCTCTTTTACTGCTCTCCCTAAGTCATACTGCCAAGAAATCGATCGATCACTGGACCAAACACTTCCCCATCCCGGACCTCACAGAAAAAATAGTGCTCGGGTATAGAAAAACTCTTAAAATCACCCCCAACGAAATTTGGAGGGAGACACAACTCAAGCTCATACATCGAGCCTATATCCCTTTCATTATGGATAAGGATAACTCCGCAGCCTCCCTTTGTCCTCTCTGCAATCAACCCAGGCCGTCCTTACACCACCGCTTCTGGTCATGTTCCTTCATCGATGCTTTTTGGGACCAGGTCATCACTTTCATCTTTAGCATTACTCTGCTTAATCTCCCTAAGGATCCTCTTCTTTTAATATTTGGCCACTGGGACAAACAGCTTATCCTACGCTCCCCTCAACCTCGCTACATCGATCCTCTGATCAGGGAATGGACGCTCTCCTGCCTCCTAGTGGCCAGATGAGCCATTCTCAAAAAGTGGACTACCAACACGAGCCCCTCCATTCCCCAGGTCAGAAAAGAGATGACCGCATTATTCTATAAGGACAAGCTCAATACAGATCTCACACATCCCCAATATTACGACTTGTTCTTCCGTAAATGGATGCCCTTCATTACTGCAACTTTAACTCAAGAAGAAATTGGGGCCTTGCAAAACTCTTTCAGGTATTCGAAAAATTAAAGGCACCCCCATTCACATGGATCCTTGTGCTCCTAACCAACGTGGACATAACTACTGCTAAATCGCTGGGATCCATCGCTGAACTATGTCTCCATGTGTTCTCGGACCTCCAGGTGGACTACCCTTTCCCCTTCACACCCTTCCCTTTCTCCCTCTCCCTCCTAGTCACCAAGTTTCGTTTACTTCTACTTTGTTGTAGGGAGATCCATCCTAACTGTTATGTATATTGCATATTGCTTTATGATGTTCTTACCTTGTTATTGCTAAAGTTACTTCCGTATGCTACCTTTTGACACAAACTGTAATTACATGACTCAAATGGATCTTTGCTACTACTCTGACGCATTGTCATGCTTACAAACGCTCAATAAAGTTTCTTTAAAAAAAAAAAAAAATGGGCCAGTTTTCCTTTGATAATAATTATTAAAAAATCAGGGGATATCCATAACCATTTACTACCAAATGAAAGCTCACCTTCTCCTGAACAAAAACAAGGCATAATTCCCCTGAAGTAGTTGATGATATGTATGGTTTTACTAACACATGTCAAAGTTGCAAAATTGTGCTTAGGCATTAAGATTTGTTTTACCCTTAAGCCTATTACACACAAGTATTTTTTTTTTTCGTTTAACCCAGCAGGGTGGAACAAAAAAAAACTGACAGCTCAGGAGGAGCCACTGTACTAACAATCTGATGTTAGTACAGTGATCTTCCCTGCTGTGCTATTGTGTCCTGACAGGGAGACCCTCCGCCAGAACACTCCGGCAGACCTTTTTTGGTTATGCCCCATCCATAGAAGCCAGCCTTTTGGCCTTCTGGTCAGCTTTTGTCAAAAAAACAAAAATTGAGCACATAAAGTTGATAATAATGTGTGCTATTGCTAAGAGAAATATCTACAATTTAGCCAACTGAAAGTTGTATTTTAAATCATGTTACATATGCCAGTTGTGCCCTTCCCTAGAGTAGTCCTTATAAGTGTTTTCATTCATAGGAGTTAATTTATTTAGGCAGTAAAGGATGCTCACATTGAATAAAGCAACATCTACTTTAAGTACCAAATCATGTGCAAGGGAAATAAAAAAAAATACTTTTTTCTAATACATGGTTAGATGATTCAAATGAGCATACCTTACTAAACTAACATTTGCTTTGCTAAGTTTATGTTCTTTACTCCTTTGATCGTATAGGGAACATTTGGGGATTAGAAATTAGTGATGAGCTAAGGTTCAAGCTGAACCTAGTTTGACCCAACCCAGGGGAAGCTGTCACATTATAGAAGACCACTAGCGCAACCAGCTGCAGCTGGGGCATTCTCCACCCCACAACTGCACATACCAAAGGGATGGGGATGCTGATGACTTAGTAAGGCCACATGGCCATATTTGGTCGATTACATTATTCAATAAAAAAGGGGGCGGTTGGGAGGGGATAGGACCCTCCCTAGAGAGGTCCCTATCCTTTTCAAGGAATAAAGGGTTAATCCAGCGGCATATACTCTATCAAATCAACTTTATTTTGAACAATAGATAAACCAATAACATGTATCACACAATTAAAAGACAACGTTGTCTGTTAAAACACCCATGGATGAGAGAGTTTGGGGTAGAGGAACTTGACTTGCCTTGCCTGCACAGAGTCCTGACCTTGACTTGATAGAACACCTTTGGATTGAATTCAAGCGGAGACTGTGAGCCAGGCCTTCTCTCTAATATCAGTGCCTAACCTCACAAATGTACTTCTGGAAGAATGGTGAGACATTGCTATAGACACACTCCTAAACCTTGTGGACAGAATTCCCAGAAGAGTTGAAGCTTTTATAGCTGCAAAGGGTGAGCCCAGAGGCGGCTCTCTAATTAGGCAAATTAGGCGGTCCCCTAAGGCCTTGCACGCACAGGGGCCTTGCAACCGCCTAATTTGACACTGTCACCAGTACCGAGATAGAGAGTACTGACACCAGCATTAAGCTCTTAATATATGCAATTTATAAAGTTAATTTTTTATTGCTTGAATTATTTTTCCCATTATGGACGTGAGTAGGGCCTCATGTCTAGGTTTTGCCTAAGGCCTCACAAAGCCTAGAGCCGCCTCTGGGTGGGCCAACTCAACATTGAACAGACTAAAGCCTCGTACACACGGGACGATGATCGTATGCAACA
Source organism: Glandirana rugosa (assembly GCA_018402905.1). Lineage (NCBI taxonomy): Eukaryota > Metazoa > Chordata > Amphibia > Anura > Ranidae > Glandirana > Glandirana rugosa. The sequence goes on from BLSH010523373.1 coordinate 522,693, forward strand.
GGTCGTACTTACGACTGTTGCATGCGATATCGATCATTCGTATGCGCGATTAGAACAGTCGAACATACGACAGTCGTACAAGGGAGTTGTATGAGCAGACTAGAAAACTTGGTCGTACCAACAAGTTGTATTGTGCAAAACACGCATGCTCCGAAGTCAGGAATGGCCGGATGCTAATTACATGTGCCTGAACGTTCTTCTGTGCTCGTACGATTGTCTAGTGCAGTCAGTATGCAAGTTACATTATCCAACATACGATTTGCGATGATCGTACCTACAATCGTCGTCCCGTGTGTACGAGGCTTAAGACTGGGATGCCATTAAAGTTCATGTGGATGTAAAGGCAGGTGTCCCAATACTTTTGGTAACATCATAAGATACATAGTTGGATTTGGTGATGTCACTGCTCATTTTCCTTACAGAAGATAAAGCTGCAGCGCAAGGATTCCCTTCAGTCTAGGTCCTTTTGAAGTTCTAAATACTGACTGTTTATCCACTATAAAGTAGCATTTTGTTTTAATTATCTAGCACAACTGGCATAAACTACGGTCCCATATTTGTGAATGTGTAATGTGTGAAAGGGTACAGTGAATCTATGCTCGTGTCAAATATTCAGTCATTTAGGCAAGTTTGGAAAAAATAAGATTCATTTTCACATGATTGGAAGTTTAAAATGAAGAGAGCTTTATGTTACCTTGGTTTTTAAACTTATTTAAATTAGGTATGCTATTTATACTTCACCAGTAGTAATTTCCCATAGCGCTGCTGTTTTTATGAACTAACTTCTTAGCTCTACAAAATGGTTCTAGCATTTAAACTTTGCCCTTGCTTGTAATATATTTGGCATTGGCAACAGTTACATTTAGGTATGACCTACACCTTGTTTCTCTCTTTTTTTTAGTTTAATGTTCTCTATCATGTGTAATTTTTGGATAATATGTTCACTGTTGGTGTTCCTTCTTTATTCATTTCACTAAGTAGGAAGTGCAGTTATTTATAAAGTTGTATTGTAAACAGTATAAAATGATTCCAAAGTGTCTGTCTCATATACAATAGTTTTAACATCACTGTTGGTCCTACGGGATATAATTTGTAACATATGCAACACAGTCATGCTTCTATTTATCATTCATCATCATATATAAATCCTCATTCTTTTTTCTAGAATTTGTCAGTTGTTTGTTAGGCTTACATGTGGAGGAGCAAACCAGATCACCCTAAAATGTCATTTTTTGGTGGATTACCAGGAATAGTTACTTATTTAGACCTATCTTCAGTATAAACAATGAATTACAAATGACAAAACAGTGATAGTTGACAGCTGTTAAAGCATCTGGGTTATATGTTCTCTATATGTATATTAAAGTCTTATTGATCTTTTCTGTCTGTAGTAAGTATAGTTTCAACAGACATTTTTACAGCTTCCTCTGAACTGCAGCCAGAATTATAAACAGTATTTCGTTTTTGATTAGCAAAGGAGTCCTATACCTATACGATAAAGGAAAACAAATGCTGGCCGAACTATATCTAATAAAAGTATTAAGCCACTTTGACATTTCTAACAAACACATCTTCATCATTATGTTTAATGGAAATGGATATGCAGAAATTTTTCTTTATTTATAAGAGTATTAGCATTAGAAATATGTTGAACAGAGGGATGATTGTGAAATAAAGCTATTAGTCATGCTTTCATTTTGCTATAGGGCTAAATCACATTACTGTTCCTTTCAAAGATATTCATCTTTTTTTAATCTGGCAACTCTGAAGAAACATGGGACTGAAAAAGCTCAGTTATGGATGGAGAACAGAAAAAGAATATAGACCTCAAAAGTAACTTAGCAGAGGTTCTGGGTTTGGGTGATCTTGAGCCATTTTTGGTGTCCTAGCCTTAGAAAATGGAAGCTAACTAAAATTGTTCACAAAATTGTATAGGACAATAAAACTGCATATATTTTTATACAGCATGAAAGGAACAGCTATAACCAAAAGTAATTAACAATGTGATTTTTCACTTTATGCTTGCATGTTGTGCCATATTTTCATAATCATTGTTAATATGCAGAATTGTAGGTTTGCCCTTCAGTAATAATCTAAATGTCAGATAGTGTCTTCACTATCTTTGCTGATATAATGTTCTGAGACAGACCAATAATAGAAAAGCGTCAGATACCTAACAGCTGACTGCGACCAGGCTTGGACGTCCATCCATAACTGCAGCTATCCACTCTGTGTGCGAACAGCAGCAGCCACTATTAGTTTAAATATGCTGAGCAGCTGACGCTGATCGTATGCCCTGGTTATTCAGATGCTGATCCTGTTCATTGGAATCCAGTTGCCACAGCTACCCTGTTGTGAATGTAGCCTTAACCACTTCACCCCCGGAAGGATTTCCCATGTTAGGACCAGAGCACTTTTTGCGATTCGGCACTGCGTAGCTTTGATGACAATTGCGCGGCCGTGCGATGCTGTGCCCAAACAAAATTTGCGTCCTTTTTTCCCACAAATAGAGCTTTCTTTTGGTGGTATTTGATCACCTCTGCGTCATTTCTGATCACCACTATAAACAAAAAAAGCGTAAATTTTGCAAATATTTCTTACTTTTTGCTAAAATACAAAAAAAAAAATATAAAAAACAAATGTATTCATCGGTTTTGGCCAATTTATATTCTTCCTCATATTTTTGGTAAAAAAAAAAAATCGCAATTGGCGTTTATTGATTTGATTGCGCAAAAGTTGCCGCATTTACAAATCATGAGAATTAATTTCTGGCGTTTTTACAATTTCTTTTTTTTTTACTGGTAATTGTGGTGATCTATTGGGACTTTGATATTGGGGTGGACATGACGGACATTTTTGACACTTTTTTGGGACCAATGACATTTATACAGCGATCAGAAATTTAAATATCAACTGATTACTGTATAAATTTAATTGGCAGTGAAGGGGTTAACCTGCAGGGGTGATCTAGGGGTTAACTGTGTGCTCTAGGCATGTTCTAACTGTGAGGGGGCTGGGCTACCATGGGCAGGTCTTTTAACCACTTCTTTACTGGGCACTTAAACCCCCCTCCTGCCCGGACCAATTTTCAGTTTTCAGCGCTGTCACTCTTTGAATGACAATTATGCGGTCGTGCGACGTTGTACCCAAAAAAAATTTGGCATCCTTTTTTTCCCACAGATAGAGCTTTCTGTTGGTGGTATTTGATCCCCTCTGCGGTTTTCTATTTTTTTTGTGCTATAAACAAAAAAAGAGTGACAATTTTAAAAAAAGAAGAATATTTTTTACTTTTTGCTATAATACAAATCCAAAAAAAACAAAAAAAAAACAAAAACAAATGTATTTATCAGTTTAGGCCAATATATATTTTTCTACATATTTTTGGTAAAAAAAATTCCAATCTGCGTATATTGATTGGGTTGATTGGGTATAGACATCCTCCCGGCATTTTAGAGCCGCGCTGTAGCTGTCATTCGGCTATGGCGCAGGCGCAAATTGGTTGAATGCCCACTGACAGAGCGGGGAACCGCTGTGTTTACATTGGTGGTTCCCTGATCTTTCTCTCTGCCAGGTCATCACGGCTCACTGACGGATATTGGGCCCGCCTGAGCCGCGGGCACACTCCTGCAGAGTACAGGGGGCATGAGAGCGCACCGCCGGTGGCACGCTCCTGCCCGCTAGCTGTGCAAGCGTGAGCCACTGTTTATGTAGTGCAGCAGTAAATATACACTATGCGTTTGGGAACCGGCAATCAAATGAATAATCTTTTTTTTTAATAGTTTTTATTGAAAAGTTTTTCACAAATTACAGACAGAAGTAGCAATGCAAGGATAAGAACAGTAATAACTGAAACACGTAGCTATAACATGTCAGATAGAAGTACCACAATTGATAGTAATATCATTATTGTTATCTTTAACCTTATCAGTGATATAAAGACAAATGGGGATGTAGGTGGAATTTGCCATCCTTTGAAATTATGGCATATTTAGAGAATAAACTTCTTGGAGGATTAGTCTCCCATCTGCAACACCCCTTCGGGATCACAACTGTGTTGGGGACAGGATGGGGATAACTCCAACCCACCTGGGGTCTTTGCCACGGTTTGTGGCCTAAATATTTCAAGAGATCTGTATATGAATTTTTGACCAAAGATAGTTTGATTAACCACAGTTACTTGTAATGGTAAAAGAAGACCTTTGACCTAAAGTGAGTTAATTACAAGACTATAGGGCGCTGACCCAGCTAGTGAATCTAAAGAACAAATTGCATGAATAATTAGCATAAACAAAACAATATGTATGTATAAAAAAATTTGAAATGGTTTAATGGTTGGGATCGCACTTTCAGTGGATGTTTTCAATTATAAATACATATTCCAATAATCCAGCAAATATATGTAAACCACAAGTCCTCTTTCTCAGTTTCAAAAAATTCTCAGTGATTAGTGCACACAAAAAGATAAATTGATGTGAAATAATTAAGTTCATATAAATTTGTTTAAAAAAAGTGATAAACAATGTATTTGAGAACCACACAGCAACCACAGTGTTACGCCACAAGTGAACAAACACAGTATGCACTCACCAGAAATATTCAGCCACAGAGTGACTACATAGCATGGGAAATAATGAAGCAGAGACTCATGATTCAGCCAATACGTCCAAAACGTCTCCTCTCCTTCTCCTTTGTTAGGTGAACCTCAAAAAACAGCTCAAGTGAAGAGCCACAGAAAGGAGGAGACGGTGTAATACTGATTTATTAAAAAATTGATTAATTTTGTTTGACTGTCTGACTGATGATATTACTGTGTATATGGTGCCATTTGTAATGGCAAAAGGATGCAGCCTGTGTACCTCATATTTGTATATTAACAACTGGGTAGCATTCACAGCTTTTACATGATTTGGAATGGTTCTGGCCCTATTTTTAATATTGTTTTTACTAGTGGGTGGGAGCCAATGGGATGAGACTAACTGTTATTTTAGGCTCTGGAAAAATGGCACTGGCACTGCCGCTGGCTTCACTTCCTGATGACGAGCGATAGCTTGCAATGCATTGAAGTAGTTGCCAGAGTCGCACATTTACGGAGCATGTGAGAGGAGAGAGCCGGGACTCAGGGTAGGATGCGCATTGGACTACTGAGAGGCGGGTGAGCGCTACAGATGGCTACCTATTGGTTCCTGGGCTGTATCCTATTGCTGAAAGGCTGATATGCTACTTGTTAAATGTGAGCACAGTACATTTGTTTTTAATTATTTTTCTAATAAAGCAGTATTACACTATCTCCTGCTTTCTGTGGCTCTTCACTTGAGCTGTTTTTTGAGGTTCACCTAACAAAGGAGAGGAGGAGACATTTTGAATGTATTGGCTGATTCCCGAGTCTCTGCTTCATTATGAAATGAATAAATATGCATATCTACAATAGAAATGCATATATATGAAAAGTCAGAGTCGGTTAATTTGAATTCTTTTTCTAGTGTGGGGAATGATTTAAATGATTCATTATTAAAAAGGTCATTGATGTGGTTTATGCCCATCGCCTTCCACTTTGTGACTAGGGATGAGCCGAACACACCCCTGTTCGGTTTGCACCATGTGAACAGACAAAAAGTTTGGGCGAACATTTGAACACCATTAAAGTCTATGGGGCCCGAACATGAAAAATCAAAGTGCTCATTTTAAAGGCTTATATGCAATGTTGTTGCCCTAAAAAGGGTATGGGGACCTGGGTCCTGCCCTAGGGGACATGTATCAATTTAAAAAAAAGTTTTTAAATCAATCGTTTTTTCAGGAGCAGTGATTTTAATAATGCTTAAGGTGAAAAAAAAATTAAAATATTGTGCCTGGAGGGTTGTCTTTAGTCTGTGTGTAAAAGGTCGCATTTCTGTGAGGTGTAGAACATAGCCAGAGCAAAATGACATTTCCATAGGAAAAATTGTCATTTAAAATCGCAGCTGTAATGTATTGCCGATTCCTGGCAATATGCAAAAAAATTGCAGAAAAAAAGTACGTGGGGTTCCCCCCCAGTCCAAACCAGGCTCTTCGGGTCGGGTTTGGATATTAAGGGGAGCCCCACACCAAATTGATAAAAAAATATACATAGGGTTCCCCCTAAAATCCAAACCAGACCCTTATCTGAGCATGCAGCCCTGGCTGGTTAGGATGGGGGGGGTCAGGCGAGTGCCCCCCCTCCTGAACCGTACCAGGCTACATGCCCTCAACATGGGGAGTATTGGTGCTTGTTCCCATGTTGATGGGGACAAGAGCTTCTTCCCCACAAGCCTGGCTGGTGCTTGTGGGGGTCTGCGGGTGGGGGGCTTATCGGAATTTGGAAGCCTCCTTTAATAAGGGGCCCCCAGATCCCACCCCTCCATGTGAATAGGTATGGGGTACATTGTACCCCTACCCATTCACCAAAAAAGGAGTGTTGTGTTACAAAAAACAAGAGAGAGTTTTTGACAAGTCCTTTATTGTGTAAAATAGCTCTTTTCTTCTTTCTTCTTTCTTCCTCCATCTTCTGCTGGCTCGGTCCTTCTTCTGGTCTTCTTCTTTTAGTCTTCTTGTTTCCTCTCTTCGTCTTCAATCTTCATCTTTTTCTTTCAGCGCCGCTGCTCTCCCCGCTGCTGCAGCCCACCCCTGCGTGTCTCCCAAAATGGGCGGCCTCCACAATGACAGTTCTTTTATAGGAAGGGGTGGGGCCACCCGGTGATGTAAATGGGTGACCCGCACCCTCTGACAGCGCATGATGTCAGAAGGGGCGGGTTCACTCAGTTACGTCAATGGGTGACCCCGCCCCTTCTTATAAAAGAACTGTCATTATGAAGACCGCCCATACTGGTACAATGTACCCCATACCTATTCACATAGGGGGGTTGGGATCTGGGGGCCTCCTTATTAAAGGGGGCTTCCAGATTCTGATAAGCCCTCTGCCCACAGGCCCCCACAACCACCGACCAGAGTTGTGGGGATGAGGCCCTTCTCCCTATCAACATGGGGACAAGGTGCTTTGGGGGTGACCTCAAAGCATCCTCCCCATGTTGAGGGCTTGTGGCCTGGTATGGTTCAGAGGGGGGTGGCTTGCTGGTCCCCCGTGCTCGGATAAGGGTCTGGTTTGGATTTTGGGGGGACCCCATGCCCTTTTTTTAAATTTGGCACAGGGTTCCCCTTAGAATCCATACCAGGCCTGAAGGGCCCAGTACAGACTTTGGGGGGAACCCTACGCAATTTTTTTTTAAATTTCCGTGCGGGGTTGGGCTAAGGATGTAACAAATGTCCATTTCCTGCAGGAGAGAAGGAATTATTAAACTGTAGCTTCAACTGTTACTATAGAGACATTAACAATTTGGCATTTAGGTTATACCAGTGTTTCTCAACTGGGGTTCCGCGGAACCCTAGGGTTCCGCGAGAAGTCCCCAGGGGTTCCGCCGCAATTCAACATTGTGGTGGATGTATATCCACCCAATGTTGTTTCTAGTGTTCCCAATGTGCACTGACAGTGAGTACTGTCAGCGCGCATTGGTATCCGATGCCTTCTCTGTAGTCCCGGCTCAGAGGGCGGAGGCAGGAATGCAGAGAGCGGGAGTTCTGAATTCAGAGGCTGGGAGACGTGAATGGAGACTGTGTAGAAGCGGGGGCAATGAAGGGAGCCAAGATTAAAATCCATGGAGGCAAGAGCACAGAGTGGCAGCTGATAAAGAAGACTGAGGAGGCAGGGCGCACCGAGAGGGACCTGTGAAAGAGAGCTGAGAATAGAGGCAGGGAGCACTGGATCAGAAGGTGAGATGCTGTTTGAACAGTAGCGGTGCTACACACTGTGGAGGGGGGGCAGAGATAAGGAGCACATGGCTGGATTGGAATGTGAATTCCTGTATGCAGAAGAGGTAAATGCAAACTGGGAGTGGAGGGGGAAGCAGAGGATAGGAGGTGACATCCTGTCTATATAACGGCACTGAATGCAGACTGCAGAGCTCAGGAGCACACAGCTGGGTCAGGCTGAAAGTAGCAGGAGGTGAGATTATAATAGCTTTTTGTTACAGGTATGCCATAATTGTACATAATGCTATTATAATCTCACCTCCTGCTACTTTTAGCCTGACCCAGCTGTGTGCTCCTGAGCTCTGCAGTCTACGTTCAGTGCCGTTATATACAGAGGATGTCACCTCCTATTCTCTGCTTCCCCCTCCACTCCCAGTTTGCATTTACCTCTTCTGCATGCAGGAATTCACATTCCAATCCAGCCCTCTGCAGTCTGCATACAGTCGCTACCATACACAGGGTCCTGCAACATTCAGCCATGTGCTCCCACTGTCCACACTCCTCCTGGCACTACCCTCAGAGGTTCAGAGGAGCCGGAACTATAGAGAAGGCACCAGGTATCAATGCACATTGACAGTACTCACTGTCAGTGTACACTGAAAACAACATCGGTATCATGTGCGTATTTTTTCTGCACAGAAATATGCAACATGTATGCATTTTTCTGCAGAGAAAAATACTCACATGACATCAACATTGTGGTGTAAGCAGGGCACATAGTTCTAACGTAGGTCTCTGCAAGGACATAAAGAAAACAATTGATTTCTATGTGCCCTGTTTACATTATAATGTTGGTGTCAGATGAGTTCTAAGAGCTCTAATATGTATTCCATTATTTAAAGCTGTTTCTATAATAATTGTGGTTATATCTACAGCTCGCTGATCAAACGCAGTGTTCCGTGAGCTGTAGATCTGACATTTTTTTTTAGGGGTTCCCCGAGATCTCAAACACTTTGCCAAGGGTTCCTCCACGGTAAAAAGGTTGAGAAACACTGGGTTATACCATGGTCTGAATGTGAATAACATATTAAATGTGAATAACAGACAGCCTAAGATATACTGTACCGATAGGATTAGCGAACGGATTGTTCGATGGGAATTGGAGAGGGCAAGGAGGCAAATCGTCAACGCTGGTCCATGAGGGCATTTCAGGGAGTCCGTCGTAGCGTCACTTTGTTTGTGCCCATTTATCAGGATAGAAAGAGATCTCAATAAGGGCTGGAGGTTAGGCTACTGCATATAGGTCAGATGCCCTGGTCCTCTTGGTAGGAGAGACGGACAATACATTTGAGTGTAGGAGCAAGGAACATGCTGCTGAACATGTATGCTTGAGTTGGTATCCTGCGGTGGGATCCGAGAGAAGCTGTTGAACAAAGCGGAAGTTCACTAAAACCTTCTGTATTGAAAGGCTGGATTTCAGTGAATGTGTGGCGAAGTTAGGAATCCATGCAATCTCTTCTGCGTGGGGGAGAGGCTCCTGGGCTTCTGGGTGCTTCTTCCCTGCGATTGGGGGTGTCTGGGGAGGAGGAAGTGCGTCTGGGTCTCCGATCTCGATGTCTTTGTGCTCTCGGTGTGGAGTTGGGAACTTCCGTTAAGGGGATATGTAGGATGTCGCAAAAGTTCTGGAGGTCATCAGGAGTGCGTAGATTGGCAGTGTGCCCACTCCAGGTGGTGGATATGCAGAACGGGAACTTCCATTTGTATGGTATTCCCCTTGTGCGTAGTTGGTCCAAGAGGGGGTGCAGTGCGCGCCTTTGCTGCAGAGTTATATTGGACAGGTCTTGAAAAAGTTTTATTTCAATCCCATTAATGTGAACTCGGTTTCTTTCCCTGGCCTTTCTTAATATGGCTTCTTTCAAAGGGAAATTGACCAGACAGCAAATAATGTCTCTGGGTGGATCGTTCTCACGTCCCCTCGGTCTTAGTGCCCTATGCATCCTTTCAATAGGGGAGTCTGGTGGTCTTTCCAATAACTCATTGAAAATGCCTGTTACTGATGACTAAATGATGTTGTTCTACAGACTCCGGGACTCCCCTTATTCTGATATTGTGTAGTCTCCCCCGGTTTTCGAGATCTTCAAGATGACGATGCATGGCTATTATGTGAGAAAGGTTTGCATCAGCCGTTCTTTGTACATGCTTTATGGCGTTCGCATGGCAAGTGAAGTTTGTTCAACCGTTCCCATCCATTCGGCTATGGAGTGAATTTCGGCCTTCAGATCCGAGACTGCAGCCAAGACTGTAGCCTTAATGTCTACGGTCATGGCCTGAAGATCGCTCAAGCATAGCGCATGGTTCTGGCTTGGAGGAAGGTCTCCCGGATCCCGGTGTACATGTTTGAGGGCAGCTGCGTAGGAGGCCTGCTCCATGTCGGAGGCCGCGTGTTGATCTCCGGCGGCCATGCGGAACATAGCAGGGATGTTCCCTGCTGATTGGGAGGACTGATCCTTGTGGCCCCGGGCGGCTTGTGGGTTGCCGTCATTCTTCCCCATTAGTGGAGGGTAGAAATAGGGTGATCTGACTCCTTCCAGAGAAGCAAGAGGCTCCGTGCTGCGGGAGAGGAAGGATCAAGGGGCCATCACCGTGCAGAGCCAAGCCACGCCCCCACCTTTCCCTTAAAGCAACATCTGGAACCTTTCCCTATAGAACTTGGAGATGATTTTAGAACAATAATCTTTCCCTTAAAGCAACAGACTCTACCTAGTCCAGTCAGATCATTCTATGCAGCAGGATGAGGTCTGCAATCTGTCCCTCAAAGCAGCAGTACTAGTATCTCTACCTAGTCCACAATCAGATCGTTTAGTAATGCAGGATGAGATGTTCTATAATATCTGCAATCTGTCCCTCACAGAGCCAGCAGCATCCTCTCCCTAAACTATCCTGAGAGCATATGACATGCAGCACGGTGATTCCAGCCCCATATAGAGGCTGTGTCACATGATGCACTGGCCAATCACAGCCATGCCATTAGTAGGCATGGCTGTGATGGCTTCTAAGGGCAAACCAGTGAAACACTTGTTGATTGGCTGCCCTTGGCAGCTATTCAACACGTGGAATCAAATACCAGAACCCCAAACTCGAACCCAAACTTTTTTTGAAAAGTCCGGGTTCGGGTCTGGGTTCTGAAAACCCCAAAATTCGGTACGAACCCGAACTTTACAGTTTGGGTTCACTCAAATCTAACATAGAGTAAGTTGCAGGGGCATTTTAGGACATAAATCATGAAGTTCGAGGAGCAAGTAATAAATTGTCTAATTAGGAACTCATGACCTTTGGAATCACACACAATGGTCTTTCCATGTGTTATGAACTGACATGTCAGACAAGCTTGTTTCCAACACTGAAAAATACCCGTTCTATTATCAAAAGACGAGCGTATATTTCCAGATCTGGTATCACCAGTCGGTTTTATCTTACTTGGGGCCAAAATGTTTTTTAAGGTTTTGGCTTTTCTGAAGGTGATTTCTGGGGCGTCAGGTATTAATTCCTTAAGTTTTGGGTCCAATTTTAGAATCTTCCAGTGATTGCAAATTATTTGTGAAATTTTTTTATGATGATCATTGAATCCAGTGATGAATCTGACGCCAGTTCGACCTTGGTTTCTATGTTTAACTGGTACTGTTTCCTGGGTCCGGTGTTTCTTAAAGGCTTCTTCTATGAGGGGTTTCTGAAACCCTTTTTCCAAAAATTTGGTGGTCAGTTGTTTACCCTGGTCTATGTAGTCCTGTTGTTTGGTGCAATTTCATCTTATCTGTCTAAATTGGCAACCTGGAATGTTTCTCAGCCAAGACGGATGGTGGCAGCTCGTGTAGTGGAGGTATGGGTTGCCACTCGTGGGTTTAAAAAAATTGGAAGAAATTATTGTATTGTCCTCATGGGATAGCTCCAAGTCCAGAAAAATTAATTTTGTTTCATCGATCACGTGGGTGAAACTGAGGCCCAATTTGTTGTTATTACAATGTGCGACTAAAGAAGTAAATTCGTCAACCGTGCCACTCCAGATAATTAAAATGTTGTCAATATAACGACCATAATACACAAGATGTTGGGCAAAGGGGTTGTTATTCCAGATTGATTGCTCCTCCCAATACGCCATGGTGAGGTTGGCGTAACATGGCGCAAAATTTGCTCCCATTGCTGTCCCCTGTAATTGTAAGTAGAATTGATCCAGGAATGTGAAATAATTGTGTTTGAGACAGAATTCTGTGCTCTCGATGACAAAACGCGCCTGCCGTGAGTTGATTGAGAGGTCTTGGTACAGGAAGTATTGTAGAGCTCTAATTCCTACATCATGGGGAATGGATGTGTACAAGGAACAGATGTCCAAGGAAGCCCAAAGGTAATTTTCCTCCCACCTGTAATGTTGCAAGATCTCTAGGACATGGCCCGAGTCTTTAACCAGTTCCCCACCGCCTGCCGTGTATTCACGGCAGCAGTGTGGATGCTGTACGCAAATCGCTGTAAAAAGATGGTGATCTGCGAATGGCGCGCTCGCCGCACTCCTGAGGAGTGTGCCCCCGGCTCAGGTGGACCCGATGTTCGCCGGCGAGCCGCAATTAGCGGCCACAGGCAAAGAACGGGGAACCGCCAATGTAAACATGGCGGTTCCCCATTCTGACAGTGTGGGCATGGGTGATCTACTGATCCCTGTCACTGGGATCAGTTAGATCTCTCATGCCCATGGTAGCCCAACCCCCCCACAGTTAGTACACACCCAGGGAACATAGTTAACCCATTCACTACACCCTGCAGGTTAACCCCTTCATGCCAATGACATTTACACAGTAATCAGTGGACATTTAAATTTCTGATCGCTGTATAAATGTCAATGGTTCCAAAAAAGTGTCAAAAATGTCTGACATGTCTGCTGCAATATCGCAGTACCGCTAAAAATCGCAGATCGTCACCATTACTAGTAAAAAATTAAAAAAAAAACCCCCAGAAATGAATTCTCACCTTCTGTAAACGCGGCCACTTTTGCGCAAACCAATCAATAAACGCCAATTGCGATTTTTTTTTTATCACAAATATGAGGAAGAATATAAATCGGCCAAAACCGGTGAAAAAAATGTTTTTTTATATTAAAGACCCCCAAAAAAAAAATTAAAAAATGATCATTACCACTGCTAGACGCTAAAAATCGCCATGACGCTATAACGTCGTCTGTACAGTCTGTAAAAACTGTGAAAAAACCTTGGTAACTGTAAATATGTCGCTAGTCTTTAAATTTACAGGTGACTAATGACACATTTACAGTAACCGTACTTCCCCAATTGGACGTCCCACATCACTTACCCAATTGATACAAGGGACCCACACATGATTGACACCCCCCCAACCCGATGGTACCCGTACTCTCTAGATTGACTAGGGTCACTGTCCCTAGTCATCTAGTGGGTACGGGT
>BLSH010523373.1:535925-546834 GCA_018402905.1 Glandirana rugosa
TTACTAGTAAAACTTTTTTTTTTAAAAACCCCAGAAATGAAATCTCACCATCCGTAAACGCGGCTACTTTTGCGCAAACCAATCAATAAACGCCAATTGCGATTTTTTTTTTATCACAAATATGAGGAAGAATATAAATCGGCCAAAACCGGTGAAAAAAATGTTTTTTTATATTTTTTTGGATTTGTATTTTAGCAAAAAGTAAGAAATTTTAGTTTTTTTTGCAAAATGGTCGCTCTTCTTTTGTTTATAGCGGTGATCAGAAATGACACAGAGGTGATCAAATACTACCAAAAGAAAGCTCTATTTGTGGGGAAAAAAGGACGCAAATTTAGTTTGGGTACAACATCGCACGCCCGCGCAATTGTCAGTTAAAGTGACGCAGTGCCGAATCTCAAAAAGTGCTCTGGTCCTAAACCGGAAAATTCTTCCGGGGGTGAAGTGGTTAATGAAGGCTGGGAGTCTCCATACGATGGGTTGTAGAAGGTGATCTATGTATTGTGACAGGCCACTGAGAAAGCTGTTGGTACTGGTAACGATGGGATGTCCTGGAGGTTTATCCAGGGATTTGTGAACTTTTGGCAGATGATAAAAATACAGGGTGCTATTGATTTCAGGTAATAAGAATTGCTTCTCTTTCTTATCAAGGACCCCATCTTCATAAGCCTTATATACCAAGGTTTTTAGTTTGTTTTGAAATTCCGGAAGGGGGTCTTTCCTTAGTGTTGTGTAGGTGTTTTTATCAGACAGCAATCGGAAGGCCTCTTCTAAGTAATCTTTTTTGTTTTGGATGACTAAACTGCAGCCTTTATCAGCTTGCTTGACTGTGATCTTCTGATTGTTTTCTAAGTCCTTCAGGGCCTTATACTCTTCTTGGGACAGATTGTGATAATTTTTGTGATTTGTGTTACACAATTTGATGAGGTCTTGGTATACCGCCTGTGAGAAAGTGTCGATATATTGCCCTTTGGATTTGATGGGAAAGAAAGATTTTTTCTTTAGGCCAGTGTGTTTCACTTCTGGGTCGATATACCAGTCTACATGCTGTGTACTGGTGAGGCCCTCTTCCCAGAGGTCTCCAAGAATTTTGATGCCTTGCAAATCTTCGTTGTCATATGATGCCTCATTTGATTCGCCTATGGGCATCGTCAGTCTGCCCCAAATTCAGATTGTCTGGGTTCTGATCGTGGAAGTGCCGTTTTAGCATCAATAATCTTGTGAAGTTAAGGATCAAAATTCTTGGAGACATCTGGGAAGAGGGCCTCACCAGTACGCAGCTTGTAGACTGGTATATCGACCCAGAAGTGAAACAAACTGGCCTAAAGAAAAATTCTTCTTTCTTTCCCATCAAATCCAAAGGCCAATATATTGACACATTCTCACAGGTGGTATACCAAGACCTCATCAAATTGTGTAACACAAATCATCGTATGGAGACTCCCAGCCTTCATTAAAGACTCAGGCCATGTCCTAGAGATCTTACAACATTACCGGTGGGAGGAAAATTACCTTTGGGCCTCCTTGGACGTCTGTTCCTTGTATACATCCATTCCCCATGATGTAGGAATTAGAGCTCTACAATAGTTCCTGTACCAAGACCTCTCAATCAACTCACGGCAGGCGCATTTTGTTATCGAGAGCACAGAATTCTGTCTCAAACACAATTATTTCACATTCCTGGATCAATTCTACTTACAATTACAGGGGACAGCAATGGGAGCAAATTTTGCGCCATGTTACATCAACCTCGCCATGGCGTATTGGGAGGAGAAATCAATCTGGAATAACAATCCCTTTGCCCAACATCTTGTGTATTATGGTCGTTATATTGACGACATTTTAATTATCTGGAGTGGCACGGTTGACGAATTTACTTCTTTTGTCGCACATTGTAATAACAGCAAGTTGGGCCTCAGTTTCACTCACGTGATCGATGAAACAAAATACATTTTTCTGGACTTGGAGCTATCCCATGAGGACAATACAATAATTTCTTCCAATTTTTGTAAACCCACGAGTGGAAACCCATACCTCCACTACACGAGCTGCCACCATCCATCTTGGCTGAGAAACATTCCAGGTGGCCAATTTAGACGGATAAGATGAAATTGCACCAAACAACAGGACTACATAGACCAGGGTAAACAGCTGACCACCAAATTTTTGGAAAAAGGGTTCCAGAAACCCTTCATAGAAGAAGCCTTTAAGAAATACCTGACCCAGGAAACAGTACCAGTTAAACATAGAAACCAAGGTCAAACCGGCGTCAGATTCATCACCAGATTCAATGATCATCATAAAAAAATCTCACAAATAATTTGCAATCACTGGAAGATTCTAAAATTGGACCCAAAACTTAAGGAATGAATACCTGACGCCCCAGAAATCACCTTCAGAAAAGCCAAAACCATAAAAAACATTTTGGCCCCAAGTAAGATAAAACCGACTGGTGATACCAGATCTGGAAATATACGCTCATCTTTTGATAATAGAATGGGTATTTTTCAGTGTTGGAAACTAGCTTGTCTGACATGTCAGTTCATAACACATGGAAAGACCATTGTGTGTGATTCCAAAGGTCATGAGTTCCGAATTAGACAATTTATTACTTGCTCTTCAGACTTCGTGATTTATGTCCTAAAATGCCCCCGCAACTTACTCTATGTTGGTCGAACCATTCGTCCCCTCCGCAAAAGAATAGGGGAACACAGGAGACTAATACACAAAGGCAACGACCAACAAAGTGTACCTCGCCATTTCCTTATCCACCACAACCATGACTTCAGATGCTTGGAGGTCATGGTGATTGAAAAAATTGCTGACAGGCCCCTTACATTCAATGCTAAATTTGCATTACTGTGCAAGAAGGAAGCATTCTGGATTTTTAAATTAAATACTCTTGCGCCTCATGGATTGAACGAGGAGATCGAAACTAATCATCTCATTTAATTATCAAACAAAGAGTTTAAAATTAATCATCTTACTCAAATGTCCAACTGTCTGATTCCAAAAGTGTTTTTTTTTTTTGTTTGTTTGTTTGTTTGTGCTGTCAATGTGCCTTACATTGATTATTACCATTGTTCACAAGTGCTTGCTCATACAATTCTGCATGGATTCATTTCAGATTTTTGCATTCCATAAGATTTTGGAGTCAAGTTCCCACCCCACTAGTACTTCTCACAGTTCTTCACTACATCACACAAGCAGTTGGATAGTATGTCATATGTCCAATACTTCATTCAATCAAATTTCATTTAATCAATTCAATTTTTTTAAATAAATTGTGGTTACCCGGTTTGGATGGCATCTGTGCCGGAGTTTCAATTAGGTATCCACACAACAAAGGGTTAAGCTTTTTACCTATTACATCCCTTACTTCCTCCTATATATACCCCTCAGCCCCTACCTGTCACAGGACTTGACAAAGTGCTATTGCACGAAACATGTTGTCACTGTGACAGGACCTTCTTCCCCGTGATCTTCCTGTGTTTCGACAGGTCGGGCCCACCGCATTCCAATCATTCTCATCAGGGAGATCCCCGCCAGCAGACGTGAGTCACACATCATCCCCACGTGAGCAGTCGGCTCCAGTCACGGCTTGTGTTCAGTGCCTACTCCAAGAGCAAGCGGATGGGAGCTCGCCAACTCACTACACGCCAACCCAGCACCCTCCGCCTGTAGGCCGGGCACGACCACACCATCCCCAAGGAGGGGAGGAGCACGACAGCCGCGGCTCCCCTTCGCTCCTTCCAGTCCATCAGGCAACGGCATATCCCGGCCATCGTCCTCCACAGGTAAGACCTCCGGCTCCGACCATTGCATCACAGCCCTACACTCCAGCAAGGTTATTCATAGCTGATTTCAAGATTTGTGTTTTGTGCCACCGCACAAGTGGGTCTTGACTCCTGGGCTCCTTAGGCACTCTGTTGGCTACTTACAGTTCAGATCCTACAGATTGTTTACCGCAACCGCTTCCCATTGCCCACTTTCTTATTCTTTAGTCCACAAAGTCGAGGACATTGTTTTTAATTGTCTTTATTATATATTGTTTTTACAATGCTTTTAAGGTGTCATGCTCTTAACTTAGAATAAATTTATTGTGACTAACCCCTGGGTTCCTATCTTTTAAGATTATTATCAGCTCACCATTACATGGCTGTCTCAAGCGCTTAAGTGCATCCATTGGTACTCTCACCCACTCCCCCAGGAGTTCTCACAGAGCTGCTGAGACAGCCATTGTACTCCTTGTGCGTATTGTGTTAGGCCCCCTATGCATAGAAGCGCCAGATTACAAACATCAGTACATGACACAGTCCTCCTCTCCTTCTTGATCACTCCATATATATTCCAGGGTTATATGCTTTAGGGGTGACACTAGCAAATGTTTTTGCCAGTGTCCAATCACCTGACAGAAAACCATATAATACAAGGTCAAAATCTTACAGGTAAGTAAATATTTTGCTGCATAAAGTGATAGCACAGGCCCTCCATCTATGCCACTTCCATACAATCAGTATCTTGTGAACTTAGTTCAAGTGCTATTCCGTTTTGGGATGCTACAGGTTAGAAAAGAGAAGTCTGTATTGTTAAAAATGATTTAATAAATTATGTTTATTATTATTTTGTACTATTTAAAGTGAACCTGTTAAGATAGCAATACATTTGAGAATATTGTGATTCATAAGATATATTTGTTGTTTCAACATCTTTACTGCAGCAGCCAGGTCATATTTATTTTAATAAATAGGAATTTTGTTGATTTTGGTAACAGGTGATATTGTAATAGGGAGATATAAAACAGTTTTTATGGTTTTTAGCGCGGAGTGGTGGAAATCATACTATTTAAAGTGAACCTATTAAGATAGCAAAATGGTAGATATTTGGCTGATTTACTAAAGGAACAAATATAAACTGCTGCTACTCTAGATAAGTAAAACACTGGAAACTCCTCTCACCAGTCTGGACGGGTGCTAGCCCAGTTCGCAATCTGCATACATCAAGAAAAATATCAGGATGGCTGAACTCCTAGGTATGTTTCACATTGGTTTCAGCTTTTCCAACCCATGGGAAGAGCTGTATTGCTTGAGGTCACACCCCCACTCCATTTTGTTGTTGGCAGCACTTTATGTAAGTGTTACAAGAGGGAGATGTATTTGTTTTTATTGTGGATGATTTAAATTTGTTTGTTCACTTATATGTTGATGACTCACTATCAAATACTGTACTATGAGAGTTTATCTTATTGTTGATGGTTTCTTATGGATGTGAGTGCTGTTATTACCCCTGGTGGTGAGGAGAAGTACAGTTTTACCAGACCATTCTGGGAGAGAGAGAAAGCATGGAGGACACTGTGTAACAAGCTCATTTACTTGTTCTATCTTTAGACAGCATATTTTTGCGATGAATTTTCAATCTCTCTCTGTATGGTGGAAGGATTTACATGTCTGGTGCTGTCACACATTTCATGGTCAAGGGTTGAGCAAGAACAATTTGGATCTCCACCAATTTATGTGTGATATTCACACAGAAGCGTGTGATATTCCATTGGAATAACTGATATTTTTTTTTACTTTTCAACATAGATGCACACTGTTTGTACAGAATGTATGGATTGTTAATATTTACACATTCTAATTATTGAGCACTGCAATTATCATTTTATTTAGCCATTTTCAAACTGACTTTGCTAAGCTTATAGACTTTAACTTACACGTTATGAATAAGTGGGGAACTATGTGAAATGCTTTGGCAAAATCCAAGTATACCATATCCACAGCCACTCTGTCTAAGATTTTTCTTACTACTACTACTGAAACTATCAAGTATCTTCCCAACTATAGAATTTAAAGTAACCAGTCTGTAGTTACTTGGTAAAGATGTTGAGCCTTTTTAAATATAGGCACCACATTGGCCTTACGCCAATCCAGTGGTACCATGCCAGTCATTAAAGAGTTTCTATAAATTAGAGACAATGGCTTAGATATAACAGAGCTCGACCCTTTGAGAATCCATGGGTGTAAGCCATCTGGCACAGGTGCCTTATTCACCTTTCTTTTGTCTAAATGTTTCTAGACCATATCAATTTTGGGTCATTATGTATCATTCTGGGGCTATGTCAATAACAATCCCAATAAGGACTTGAGCTTCACCACTTTCATTTTTATTCACAGAACTGAAGAAGGCATGTAATAAACTTGCCTTCTCTGTGTCCACAGTAACCAATCTACATGCTCAGACCTGACCTTTTTAGAGTTAATATATTTGAAGAATTGTTGGGGGCTTGTCCTACTCTCTTTTGCAACCCGTCCTTCATTTTCAAATTGTACCCTTGATTTGCTTTTTACACATTGGGGTTTATTTACTAAAGTCAGTGAGTGCAAAATCAGGCTCACTTCTACATAGAAATCAGCTTCCAGATTTTATTGCCAAAGCTTAACTGAACAAGCCAAGGTTAGAAGCTGATTGGTTTCTATACAGAAGTGAGCCTGATTTTGCATTCTCCAGCTTTAGTAAATAAACCCTATTGTGTTTTATGCTTTGTAACTTGATAGTGTTCCTTTATTTTTAGATTTTTTAAGCTCTCTTTTCTTATTAATTTGAGCTTTTTACCTTTGGGCGGGAGCCACATAGGTTTTATTTTTAGCCTTTTAAATGTTATGCCAATAGGAATATATTTTGCAGTGTGTTTGCATACAGTCATTTTGAAGCATTCCCATTTTTGTTCTGTGTTCTTTCTCTCCCAGTGTACATCTTGGAGAGCAGCCTTTGAAAATTTGCTCACTTAAAACTTAAAAAAGTGTTTTTTATCTTTCCAATATGTGCTTGATGTTTAAATCTTATATTACATGAAATCGTGTCATGGTCACTGCTACCCAGATGTTCCTTTATGTGGACAGAAATTACATGGGATCTGCGGCCCCACTGTCATCTTGATGTGCTATCATATTTTTTTCTTCTGCAAGTGCAATTTTAATTATAGTAAAATCAGTTTTAATTTATACTGCACTATGAAGGGTCACTAAGCCCTTAGAGTCTGGTTGCAGACTGGTGCAAATGGTGAGGCCAATCTAAAGGAACCGCACAAACTTTTTTTTGTGAGGATTTAAATGTCAAAATCTATAATTCCTGAGCGTATGAGGAGGAGAATCATTGAAACCAGTGACAAAGAGTGACCAGGTTTGATCCCCAATGGGGAAGGCATTTAGCTTTGCTAGATGCCATTATTAGCTATTAGGGGCATATATCTGATAACTCATTAGTTATGTTAAGTGGTGGACTAAACAAGTCTGACATAGGCTTTCCCCAACTTCAGATAATCAGGTCTGGAGTCTGAACACAGACACATATCAATGAATCATACTAAATATAACTCTCCTACTTACGCTTTAGATCAAATCCTCCAATCCCCTACCCACACAATTTACATGTGCCTCTTCCTACCCTACTTCCTCTACCCAAATAACAATAGTCTCTCTTTGCTGTTCCACTCCCTCTTAGCCCTGTCAGACTTGCTCTCCAAACCGGTTTTTCTGTTCTTTGCATTCCCGGTTAAGATAATCCCCAGAGTTCTAGGTTACACGTGTTTAACACCCCTTTCCAGCCGAATCCTCTCAGGGACCTTTCTACCAACATTACTAGACTAGTCCTGGTACCATCTCTCTCTACATTTGCTGCCAGGACTACTCCCTAGACCATTCAGCACTCACCCTGTACAAACTAGAAATATGATCTTTAATGATTTACAGACCCCATCAGCAAAACATTGCCTGGTGCCCCCCTTCGAACCCTCGATCTACTCCTTTTTTTGCTTAAACCCCCTCACACTCTACTCTATATAAACCTAGCCTTCCTTTGCCCTACCAATTACGCGACCTTACTAATCCTTTTTCTAGCCACTTCCCCACTATTACTGACTCTTAATTCAGCCCACCTAGACCCATCTCTTACTTTACGTTCCTCGACAACAGAAATCCCCCATAACTCACCATCACAGTGCCGTAGGCCTTCCTTTATTATCTCCTTCCTAAACGCTCTACATTCTTACTAACTAAGGCTTCCCTGCTGCAGTGATCCTATGTCTCACCTTCGTAGAGTCTTGCCTCAACCCCACACAGGAGACCCTCTCATTTCTCCAGAGTCTCCTGACATAACCGGATCCTCCCTCCCCCTTTTCCCACATACTTGGACAATTTAGCAGGTCTAAGTTCCACGCCGGTTGGTTACCCTTCACCTACCTAGGTTTCCCTGTCTTCCCTGCCCCCTACGCCTCTGTGCTCCACCCTTTCTTTATCCTTTCCTTTTCCCCTCCTCCCTCTCCTTTTTTTTTTTTTTTTAGGTTGGTGGTCACTCCCTGAACCCATCTTGGCTAGTCAGCACGGTTCCCAAATCCTTGTCCCAAAGTTTACTAGACACCCAACCTACACATAATATGTCAGCAACACATTCTGTGACTACTCCCCTCTCATTGAAGATGGTTTCTATAAATGCCAAAGGACTCAATAGTCCCGAGAAAAGGTCCCAAATTCTCCGGGAATGCCACAAAATGGGGGCCAACGTAGTCTTTCTACAAGAGACTCATTTCCTCACAGGTAAAATACCAAATCTGTCAAACAAAGACTATCCCACGGTCTACCATGCCTCTAATACAGATTCCAAAACAAAAGGGGTCTCTATTCTAATCTCTAGAAACACTCCTTTCCAGATAAAGGATTCCATGGCTGACCAAGCAGGTAGATATATCTTTATCAAAGGATCTATTTATAATCATCCCATTACACTAGCCAACATCTATTCTCCTAATGTTAGGCAGGTCTAATTTTTTTGCCAGATAGGCGAAATATTATATTCCTTCCACTCGGGCATCCTGATTTTAGGAGGAGATTTTAACGTCCCCCTTTGCCTTCTCATAGACTCCTCCTCTGGGACCTCTTCCATCCCATATAGAGCCCTAAAGCAAATCCACAAAGTCCTCCAAACCCTTGCCCTCCAAGACTCCTGGAGAACGCTCAATCCAGGAACCAAAGACTACACATTCTTCTCCCCCATTCATAATAAATACTCAAGAATAGAATATTTCTTTATCAGCCAACAGGATCTAACCTTACTCCAGAGAGCCTCGATCGAACCCATGTTTCTTTCTGATCACCACCCCATCAACAGTACTCTCCTTAAAGACCCAACAAACACTGAGGTTTTCCAATCATGTTTAAAGGACTACTTCCAGACGAACGATATTCCCGAAACACCCCATATTAGCGTCTGGGAAGCCCATAAATGTGTGATAAGGGGGGAATTTTTAAGAGCAACTTCCAAACTCAAGAAAGAACAGCAATCAAAACTACTAAACCTTCTAGATCGAATACGCACCCTGGAATCTACCCCCAAACAGACACTGGCTTCCTCTGTGCTACAGGAGTTGGTTGACGCACGTTCTCAACTTCTGGAAGAACTCGATATAAAAATTAAAAGGCAATACATTTTAAGGCATAAAATATATTATGAACAGGGGAACAAATGTGGCAGATTCCTAGCCAAGGCAGTCCAAGAAAAAAAAGGCACATCCACAGTCCACCACATCAAGGATAACAAAAACACCATACACTCATCCAATGAGCAAATTGTAGGGCAATTTGTTAACTTTTATAAGCAACTCTATAATATTCCCAAGAACCCCACTCACCCCTCCAACCCAGATACCCATTTAGATATGATCTGTAAATTCCTATCCAATCATGGTGTTAAAAAAATCCCTTCCTCACTTTCTAATAAGATGAACTCACCCATATCACAAGAAGAAATCGATAAGGCCATCAAAAATATGAAAACTGGCAAAGCCCCAGGACCAGATGGTCTTCCACTTCAATACTATAAAACCTTCCTTGACATCCTCAAACCTTATTTTCTTAAATCTTTTGGCTCCCTTAAAGACTCCCCAAACCTGCCCCCATAATCTTGAAGTGCACATTGTTGTCATCCCTAAAGAAGGGAAGGATCCCTTCCTGATACCGAATTACCACCCAATTTCACTAATCAATGTAGATATTAAGATATATGCAAAAATTCTCGCTAATCGCCTGCTCCCCATTCTACCTTCCTCGATCTCTCTGGACCAAGTCAGTTTCATCCCGGGTTGTGAGGGGAGAGACAACACGACAAAAGCCTTAAACCTTCACCACTGGCTTAACCAAAACAATAAGCAGGGCCTGTTCCTGTCCCTTGACGCAGAGAAGGTGTTCGATAGAGTGGCCTGGGACTACATGATGGAAGTCCTCAGAGATATGCAGGTGCCTGAAGGAATGCTTTCGTACATCAAAGCCCTTTACACCTCGCCATCTGCGAGGGTAAGAGTCAACGGCCACCTATCGGACTCCTTCTCTCTGCACAACGGCACCCGCCAGGGGTGTCCCCTCTCTCCTCTCCTTTTCATCATTACCCTGGAACCCCTGCTGAACCAGATTCGGTCCAACCCAGACATTATAGGTATCACCATCAAAAACCACACCTACAAATTGGCCGCTTTTGCTGATGACCTTCTCCTCTTTATCACAGATCCCGTTACCACTATACCTATCCTCCTTAAAATATTAAACAACTTCCAAAACATCTCCAACCTCAAAATTAATCACTCTAAATCATCTATCCTGAACATATCGATCCCCCCCCGAGATAATTAAACAATGCCAAAGTAACTTCCCCTTTGCTATAGCCAAGGAAGCCATAACTCACCTGGGGATTAAGATTCCTGTTCTTTTGAAAAATCTTTTCCAACTAAACTTCACCCTGACTTTAACCACTTGACCACTGGGCACTTAAACCCCCTTCCTAACCAGACCAATTTTCAGCTTTCAGTGCTTTCACATTTTGAATGACAATTACTCAGTCATACTACACTGTACCCATATGAAATTTT
>BLSH010523373.1:591022-601681 GCA_018402905.1 Glandirana rugosa
GGAGAGATGGGAAGGATACGGTGGGAAGGAGGTAATGAACGAAGTGGGGAAAAAGAGAGTAAAAGGAAGAAGAGGGAAGTAAAGGAAAGGGTAAAGGAGGAGGTAGTGGGGATGAAAAGAGGGAAATTCACGGTGTATGAAACACCTAATGTTGATGATACCTATATTGTGTATACAACAAACAATGATAAAGGAAAATAACGAACTAGAGAATTTAACTGTTTCATCAAGTAGTACTGTAATAGTGGGTCGTTCCTCGTGTGTCAAACCTTGGAGCGAGAAGTTATAGACAACTACGCCTCTGAGACAGGTGATCATGTATGAATAATAACCCTGGAGGTATAGGTTGGTAAGCCATATAGTCCCAATAATAAGTATGTACTAGTGGACAGAGTCTCCGCATCAACAGATATTGAAGAGCGAGGTTCCAAACTGTGTGCTCCTTGCTGGGTGATAATGTCATGATGAACTACTTTGTCAATTTAAGAGATCAAGCAATAAAAGGAAATAGTAACAAACAACATATGTGTTATATCCATAGTAGTTGTAATCCACAAAGTATGTGGCACTTAAAGGGAGAAAAGTAGGGGTGATGGAGGAGGAAATGGGAAAGGAAATGAAGGGAGAAGAAGGAAAATGAGAGAAAAAGGGGTGAAGCAAGTAATGGAGGAAGGGTGGCATAGGAAGGGTAGAGAGGAATGATAATATAGTACAACTCACCGGAACTGGCTGGTTAAGGCACGACAACAGGGCGGCACGGCATACGCAGGGCTAACATGCAGGGTTAGCTTGAGCGGGGTTAGCAGGGAAGGAGGAGCGAGTCATCAAAACCCAGGGGGAGAAAATGCGAGATCCAGGGCCTCCAGATTTTTTCAAATCTGTCCACCCTGTCCATTTCGATAGCCTCCATTTTTGCATGAGTGAGCGTCCTACCCATTCTGCCTTTGACTTCAGACACTAGTAATGTGGGAGATTTCCATGCTTTCGCAATGGTTTGTTTCGCTGCAGTTGTGAGATGCTGAAACAGTCTAAACTGATTTCTAGTTAATTCATCTGGTTTTAGGTTCAGTAGGGCCGGGGCTGGGAGGACATTAATAGTGGTTCCAAGAGCTTTGGAGGCTAGAGCAAAAATGCTTTTCCAAAAAGATTGTGCAATTGGGCAATCCCACCAAATATGAAAAAAAGTGCCCTTTTCCGGACAGCCCCTGAAACATTTATCGGGGTATGCCGGAGCAAACCTAGCTACTCTAGCTGGGACAAGGTACCACCTGAGAAGAACTTTGTAATTTGTTTCCATGGCTAATACATTAATTGAGGATGACCGGGTGTTTGACCAAATGACAGCCCAATCCGCTTCGTCTAGATGATGTCCCAAATCGGAATCCCATCTAGCAACGTAATTATGAGGTTTCGTATTAGAATTGTTGAGTAAGGTCTGGTACAGGGAGGAGATGACGCCTTTGGCGTGAGGGTCGGATCGACAGATGTTTTCGAAATATGTGAAACTATTTAGCGGAGAGTTGGTATTGGAGAATGGGGAGAAAAAATGTTTGACCTGTAGGTATCTAAAGATTTCCGCAGGTGAAAGGCCATGCGACTCACATAATACAGGAAAAGTGTGAAAGGATGATGAGGAAACCAAAGTGTGGAATCTGAGTAGATTAACTTCTTCCCAGCTCTTAAATAGGGAGGGTGTCTCCCAGGCTGGAGGAAGCACTTTTTCTAAAACCGGGGGTAAATGAGATAAACCGAAAATGACAGAGACAGTACTGAATGAAGAGTGTTCAGCTAAGACTCCGTTGCTCCCTATGATGCAGATAACGCTGAGAGTGAAGACAGGCTAGGGCCTGGTAGGAGTTATCAGGATCATATGTGGTGCTGGTCGCTGCTTGGTGGTCGGTGGTGGAATAATCGACCCCGACCTGGCTGTTGAAATCCTCGCCGGTCTCTCTGAGGAGGTTGTGACGGAATGATACCCCAGTTAACCAATCTCTTTATGCCTTCTTTGGGGGAAAGAATATTAGTAGGTTAGTTGTTGTAAGTAACGATCAGTTTCGCCGGGAAGCCCCATTTGCATGGTGTGTTTCATTCACGCAGGGTCGTTGTTACTTGATTAAATTCCCTGCGGTTCTGAGCAGTGGCTGCGGAGATGTCTGTGAAAAGCGCAATGTTGGCAAACGGTTCTGGGAGGGATTTGTGTATACGTGCTGCGGACATTAACTTTTCTTTCACCTGATAGAAGTGAATGCGTGCTAGGACATCTCTTGGGACTGTTTCTGGAAGATGATTTGGTTTGGCGATCCTGTGAGCACGATCTATAGTCATCTCGGAGTGCGTCAATTGTGGTATAAGTTTGAGGAATAGTTGTTGAAGGTATGTCATGAGCTCTGCCGGTTTGACCGATTCTGGTATCCCTCTGAATTTGATATTGTTCCTCCTGGAACGATCCTCAAGGTCAGCCACTTTTGCTTGCAGGTAGTGAATGTCATCCGCGTGCTGGTGGACCGCATCCGACGTCTCCATCATCCTTGCAGCTTGATCCATGGATTGTTTTTCATGAGCCTCAGTGCGGACTTCTACCTGGTCCACTCTGGATTGTAAAATTGTTACAGATGACCGCAATTCATTTCTGAGATCGTTTTGTAGTGATAGGAGCATCATTTTTAAAGTGTGTTCTGATGCTGGTTGGCCGCTAGTGGGAAGGTCCGCCAGTGAGTCTTGGGTCCCAGGAGTATTCTGGCTAGTATCCCAGTGTTGTTTCTTGTAAAGTGGAACCTTAGAAGGAGAGGGTGCAGGAGACTGGGCTGCTCTCTTACTTCTCTCAGAGGGTGACATCTGAGAGGGATGTGCCGACTGCTCCAAGCTATCCATTTCCTCAGGTATGGTAATGTGTGGGGTTAGCCCCTCCGATGACGTGGATGGTGCGGGTGGTGGGGCCGAGTTGGTTCCCTTAGAGGCTTGCAGCATGTCCTCTGCCAGAAAGAAGTCGGTAATATGCTTGAGTGAGCCTTTCTTGGCTTGATGCAGTTTGGGCATGCCCCTCCCCAGTGGGTTGTGTTTGGAAGCTTTGAGATAGGAGAAAAAAATGAGTTCCTTGAATTAGGCGGCCCAAGACTATCCCCTCGCTTAGGGCGGACTCACCAAATTGCCACTGATGGTGCTTCCAAAACTCTCTGCACGACTTGAGATATGTAGAAATTCCCTGCCGTTGCTATACTATGGCCCTGCAGTGGGGGGGCTATTTGTACCCCAGAAAAGGGTGGGGGTGGAACTGCTCAGATATATAACGACAGGGGGCCCACCAGGCAGGGTTGATGTATGGCCTGTATATAGCTGCATTTGTTTGAGGCTGGAGTATGTGCTGTACTGGCAGGTAGGCCTCAATTAGAAATTTCCTCCCAGATCCTCACCTCAGCCCTGGGGGACACTTATCATCGGATATACTTGTGGTGTATTTTGGCGGGATGGTATTCCTGCTGTGACAACCAAGACCCGATCCTTGTCTTCTGGAACGCTCAGTTTCTGCTTCTAGGGAATTGGGCTGGAGAGTCTGTGCGGGCTGCCTGGATGACGGGCGGGCTGTGAGGACCGTGCCTCAGAGTTGCCGCATAAGGATCACCCGGCCAGGTAGGAGATTGACACCGCTCCCCTCCCGTGATAGACACTAGCGGGGCTAGGCAGGCACTCCTCTGTACAGCGTTGTGAGTTGATGATTAGGAGGCGCGGGTGACTAGAAGCCGCGGTGCTGCACCGTCACCTAGGCCGCAAGATGGTGGCCGCCGATCCAGGGACCTGCACTGAGGCGAACAGCCGGCCAATCTTCCGGCTGTCTCCGAGGTTTAGAAGAAATAAGTGGCCTCGCAGCAGTGGGAAGGAGTGCTGTGTCTGTTGCTATCATCAGACTGTTATTAGTGCGGATGGAGACAGATTGTAGCCGGCGGCCTCACTGTGACCGTGGTGTCCGTCCGCCGTCCGGAGTGTCTCGTGTCCACGGTCTCCCACCGACGAACCTCAGGCTTCTCACAGCTATACAGCTATAGTGGGCACAGTTGGGCACCTTCTGAATCCAATTAGAGCGAAACTCCTGTGCTGGGAATTGCTTTAAAGTTGCTGTGAGTCTTTGGCTGAGCAGAGCAGAGTAATCAGGCGTCCATCTCTAATGCATTTGATTTTTGATAACCTATCTCTGTTGTTTTTGTAGCAAGTGCACTAATACGGCTAACCAACCTAATCACAAAGGAAACATACAGGATCAACAGTGACATCTTCTTTCAAGATGCAAGAGGAATTTTATATCACAAAGTCTCTGGATTAAAAATCGCTGTGCAAATACACCAAACTATTCTTATGCAGAAGTACTTTGCAGACATACCAGCGAAAGATTGAGGAATAACCTCATTCACAAACTATATGGTAAACAGCTAACAATCAGGAAACAAAAACAGTCACTGTTTGAAACCCTAACATCATTGGACCCTACAAGCATCAACCAAATTAAGCCTTACAAAGACAACTGCAAAAAGTTGCCATGAATAGGAAGCAAAACAATTCTAGAAGCTACACCAAGAGCAGACATTTTGGATACAACCTAAACAACATAAAACTAACACAACATCTATACCTCCTACTTTCAGTGACCTGGAATCCAAACCAGAATCCCAAGGTATCCTTTATGTAGATGCTGGTCTGACTGAACATGTGATGTAGCAGAGTATCCCAGAGAGAGTCAGGAAAGGTCCTGTTCGGGGTTTACACATCTCCCATGATCCTCTCATACACATTCAGGGATCTCTAACCCACGGTCCAGTTTTGGTCTTGGTCCTCTCCCATAGTCGAAATTTTTTTTTTCACTTGAAATTTTTATTGGGTATTCTGTAAAAAATTGTACAAAATAACAAGCTGTATCTATGGAAGCTGACAAGCTGTAGGCTTGCTCAGCCTGTTAGTTAGGACCTGTATTTTTGTATAGTTAGTGCTAGGATATGGCTAGGTTTTTGTTTTGCTTTTATTTGCCCTGTTTATTTTCTGAGACACTGTACAGCACCCGTGAATAGACTTGCATACAGCATACATAAATGCCACACTGTTTTGTCACTACCTCCTTGGCTTATGGTATCTGTGCCTGAGAGACTAGAGACCAGGGAGCTTTGTACCTGCTACCTGTTTACCCGCTCACTGAGGATATAACAGAGGAACTAAATTTGTCAAATCATAAACTTTCCAAACCACTGATTCTCAGTGGATGTGCCATGTACAATGTTATTCACTGTGTCACCCATTGGGAACTAACCCTGAAAATAAATGTCAGATGTCTCAAGCTCTTTAACCACTTGCCGTCCGCCCGCGTGACGGCGGCAAAGTGGCTCATTATCGCAAACTGCTATCACTAACGGCAGCCTCGATAACTAGTATTGTGAGCATGCGCACGCACTGTGTTATGCGGGGGCCAGGGAGCGGGTAGGGCAGACTCGATCTCCGCCGGCTACCCGCGATGGCTCCCCCGCAGTGAAAGAATGGAGGTCCATGTATGTAAACATGGAACTCCGTTCTGACAGAGGGGGAAGGGCTGTGATCACAGGCTTCCTATATATGAAAGCCGTGATCACTCCCCTCCCCCTGCTAGCCCAGCCCCCATACAGTTAGAACACACTGAGGGAACACAGTTAACCCTTAGAGAGCCCCCTGCAGGTTAATACATTCACTGTCAATGGCATTTACACAGTAATCAGTGCATTTTTATAGCACTGATCGCTGTATAAATGCCAATGGTCCCAAAAAAGTGTTAAAATGGTCCAACATGTCCTCTGCAATATCGCAGTACTGCTAAAAATTGCAGATCACCACCATTACTAGTAAAACAATAAAAATAAATTAAAACCCCAGAAATGAATTCTCATCATTCGTAAATGCGGCAACTTTTGTGCTAACCAATCAATAAATGCTGATTGCGATTTTTTTTACCAAAAATATGAGGAAGAATATAAATCCGCCAAAACCAATGGAAAAAAAATTATATTTTTTTGGATTTGTATTTGAGCAAAAAGTAAGAAAAATTGTTTTTTTTTGCAAAATTGTCGCTCTTTTTTGTTTATAGCAGCGATCAGAAATGACACAGAGGTGATCAAATACCACCAAAAGAAAACTCTATTTGTGGGAAAAAAAGGATGAAAATTTTGTTTGGGTACAACCTCGCACGACCGCGCAATTGTCAGTTAAATCGATGCAGTGCCGAATCGCAAAAAGTGCTCTGGTCCTAAAGTGTGAAATCCTTCCGGGGCTGAAGTGGTTAAATTAGCAAAATTATACCCTGGCAGTTCGGCATTATGTTGGAGAAGTTGTGGCCTAACAGTTAACCTATACTATATATTGTGGTCGTGCAAAAGTACCTGCAGCTTCTGGGGGAAGATTTTTCAATTTATATCAGAAATTTCAGGAATTCTAACAGCCCTAAATCCCAGCTTTGCCATACTGAATATTGGTCTAGACTCTTTCCCTATCCTGTATTGTAATGTTATAGCTGATTTGTTGCTATCTGCAAAATTAACCATTACGCGCAATTGGAGGAAAGATCTCGTCCCCAATCTCTCAGAAACTTTGACTACCCTTCCAGCCCTTGACAAGATATGGAAGCTGTGGTTTGATTGGTTAAACAATTGAGATAGTTAATATCCAGTAGTAGCTTGAGTCCTCTGTGCCCTGAATAGCCATTTAGACTGTCAATTGTGTCTCCATTATATACTCTACAGGGTGGGCCATTTATATGGATACACCTTAATAAAATGGGAATGGTTGGTGATATTAACTTCCTGTTTGTGGCACATTAGTATATGTGAAGGGGAAACTTTTCAAGATGGGTGGTGACCATGGCGGCCATTTTGAAGTCTGCCATTTTGAATCCAACTTTTGTTTTTTCAATAGGAAGAGGGTCATGTGACACATCAAACTTATTGGGAATTTCACAAGAAAAACAATGGTGTGCTTGGTTTTAATGTAACTTTATTATTTCATGAGTTATTTACACGTTTCTGACCACTTATAAAATGTGTTCAATGTGCTGCCCATTGTGTTGGATTGTCAATGCAACCCTCTTCTCCCACTCTTCACACACTGATAGCAACACCGCAGGAGAAATGCTAGCACAGGCTTCCAGTATCCGTAGTTTCAGGTGCTGCACATCTCATATCTTCACACCATAGACAATTGCCTTCAGATGACCCCAAAGATAAAAGTCTAAGGGGGTCAGATCGGGAGACCTTGGGGGCCAATCAACTGGCCCACGACGACCAATCCACTTTCCAGGAAACTGTTCATCTAGGAATGCTCGGACCTGACACCCATAATGTGGTGGTGCAAAGTGGATTGGTCGTCGTGGTCATCTGAAGGCAATTATCCTTGGATGCAGAGAATGCATTCGTCCACATCCATTGGCATTACATGCACAAGACGCTAAAGAGGTTTGGGTTCACAGGGACTATTTCATCCGCAATCTTAGCGCTGTACTCTACACTGTCCGCTAGGGTGTACACCTCTAACATGCTCTCCCATCCCTTCCTGATTACAAACGGAACTAGGCAGGGATGCCCCCTATCCCTTTCCATTTTTAACTTATTAATCAAACCTCTCGCAGAGGCCATCAGAACATCCCCACACATCAATGGGTTCAATTGTAAGCAAAGATATCATGCTATCAATCTATTTGCTGAGGACATAATTATCTTTCTAACAGATCCAGAATTTTCCCTTGCCAGGGCCAATGACATTCTTACCACATTCAGCTAAATTTCCTATTACAAAGTAAACTTCACTAAATCCTTACTACTAGATATTAATATTAATCCAGCTCTGCACACTAAACTCCAAGCCTCCTACCCCTTAAGTTCAATGCGGGATATACAATTCACAATTCTATTTTTGACGTTTACCATTTATTCCCATCATTAAAAAATTTCTTGCACTTATTTTTGTTTCCGGGTCACAGACAGTGTTTATACACATGGTTACTTGACGATGAGGCGTGGAACGCACGCCGATGACGCCATCTTAGGAACAGAATTCGACTTCCGTTCCCATAAGCCCTCTAGGGGCCTGATTTGTATTTTGGTACATTCTTTATAAATAGGAGTAAAGACAGGAGGGGGGGAATAACCCAGATGACGGCCTTTTGAGCTGAAACGCGTCGGGTCCCAGACTCCTCCTGTCATACCGGTTTTAATATAAGAGCTCTTTTTGTACATATATATTGTGAGTATTTTTAATCCATCTACCATAATAAAATTTTATGAGACAGTATTACACTATTGTGGTTCCCCCTTTTTTATAATCTTATGGTGAACGTTGGATCTGCCTGGGAGGTGTCACTTGGACGATTTGGAGGTACCTTTTGGTACAGGAATTCGTTGCTCCTTGGGACAGGGATTCATCTCCTATCTCCGTCCCTCCACATTCCAGTCTACATGATCAGATGACATCAGATCAGATTTACTTGCGGTGGATTTTAGACCCCTGCGCATGTTCTACTATAATCTGGTAAGCTCACATCCATTACTTGAATATCAGATTTTATTTGAATATCCCGTGGGCGTGATGACTTTCATGTGAAATATGGAATTTGACTTTTTATATTGAACATGTGTCAGTTTTTCAATATATGAACTAGCAAAGTTTTTTCCTGCAATCTCCCGGTTTTGGTTTTAAAGTTTCAAGTTTGAAGAATTGTCATATTTATTTCCACCTCAGGGTCGGTTATAAATTATTTATACATATTTCCCATGTTCATTCTAATGGTTCATTAACCCTAGGCGCTGCAAGTGTTTTGGAGACTCCTACCCCTACACCTGGAGCACCAAGGGCATACCCTACCTAGGAATATGGTTGGTATCGGATCTTACACAATTAGCTGACGTTAACTACCTTCCTTGTATTGATAAACTAACGAAGGCTGCACAATGCATGGCCAAGCGTGAGCTCTCTTGGACTTGCCGCCTTGCCTCCTTTAAAATGATGCTACTCCTCCAAATATTGTACCTTTTTAGAACTCTCCCCATAACTGCAAAATAGACACATATGCTGGCACTTACAAAAATACTTTAAAAGTTTGTATGGAAAAATATGAGACCCCGTAGCTCCCATGCCCTACTTCTTAAACATAAACATGCGGGTGGGATGGGCATGATTGACCTCTATGTCTACTGGCTCGCCTCTCATTTTTCCCAGCTACAGAGCTGGATAACCCCCTTAGCCCCACAGCATCACATACTACTCTACTACTAACTGTTATCTGGAAGCCTTGGCCACTAAAACATTTACCCCTTCCTTCAGAAGCCTCCCTAATGGCGTGGAGGACTTTTTATTCTTTAAAACTTCCACAGTCTTTGACAACTCCGGCGCCCGTCCCACTGAGGGTTCTAGAAACATATACTGTATCCCTCATTTGTCCCTCCACAAATGGAAAAAACTAGGTATATTAACCTTATCACATCTGATAAGAGATCAAACCCTCAAGACGTTTGAACAGCTTCAGGGTGAATTCCTTCTCTCACCCATAGATCTTTTCTCATACTTACAAATATCTCACTTCCTAAGTTCTCTCAACTCCCCTGACATACTAGTACATAAACAAGGGGGGCGTGGCCTGACGTCGGCTCGAGCAGACGTGCTCTGAGAGAGTTCCGCCGACCACCGATCTAATCACCAGGAATCCGACCGCTGGGCAGTGAGGTGAGGCTCCGAATCACCATAGCCGTAACTCCCAGACTCCACGCTACATTTTAAGCCCTTTCTCGGGCCGATCGCTGGCAGTCACCTGCGCGGCCGAAAATCGAGGCCGCGGCTTTGCGGCCTACACGCGCCGGAACGGGCGGCACGGACCAGCTGCTACTCAAACCTCCCTCCACTGCCCTGTTGCCCTGCTGACACCCCAGACCCAAGCAGAGGCATACTGAGCTACCCCAAAAGGCTTCTCACACAAAAAAGCAAAAAGAGAAGACCAAGAGACATTCAAGCCCAGACCTCCTCCATAATGGAGGCCTAAGGGAACCCAGGCGCAGGACCCAGCGGTGTGCACTCTCTGCACGGGGAGCATAAGACACCTACAAAATGGGGAAGAATAATGACACCCCTCCCCAATCCCGCTCCAGATCTCCAAGAGACAACGAAACACTAGGGGGGCTCAACATACCAGAGATGTTCAGGTCCCAACCACGTGAAGCCCAGGCTCACATACGGGCCTCCACAGCTTCTGCACCCCCCACTCGTACCCCCAGTCCAACCCCTCAAAATGGGCATACGACATCCCAACCTTCTGCCTTTTCTACGTACCCGCAACCTTGCCACCCCCAGCCACTAAACCTGCAAGACCTCAAAACGGTGGCAGATGATATTAAATCAGCACTGGCAGCAGCCATCACAGACCTGAAACAAGGCCTGCAAATCGTAGCCAACCGCATAGACAGCATTGAATCTACCTCGGAACGACATGAAGCCGACCTCCACCAATTGCAATCTAAAGCAAACATACACGACACCCAACTACGAAACCTTCACCGCCAACTCGAAGACCTAGACAATCGGGGTCGCAGACACAACATGCGGGTAAGAGGCATACCGGAATTGGTAGAACCAACCAGAATCACCCAAGCCACCATATCCATATTCAACGAC
>BLSH010523374.1:0-12316 GCA_018402905.1 Glandirana rugosa
CACGGACTCCTGGGATAATGGTGGAAATCTTCCCTAAGCAACCGAGAGACCTAGCGACCACAGCACCATGTCCAGAAAAAGACAAGGAGACTGCAAACCAAAGAAGCTGACAGTGTATTTCCACAGGCCCGTGGCAGGCCAAGATGGAGCCAAAAGATCGGAGCGCTCCACGCTCTCCAACCACTACTCAGAACTCCCAGATGCGGAGGGGACGGCTGTAGACAAGGCTCCCCAGCTGACACCTTTACCACCCAGTCCTCCGTGCTCCAGCCCAGCGAGAGCAAGGATGAGACTGGACACTGATGACCAGCTACAAGGGGTGAGTGAAACTGCGCCACAGTTAAAACAGGCCGCACACACATCCCCCATAGCAAGCTTCCCAACCTCAAACCAGCCTGTGCTGGACACACAAATGAAAGAGATGCTGCTCACACTCCACAGCTCTCTACATGAGGAACTTAGCACCATAGCTCGCAAATTCACCAAAGAAATGTCCTTTCTGGGAGAAAGAGTGAACCAAGTTGCAGTCACCATAACAGATATAGCGACAACAGTTAATGACAATATAGATCAACAGGAAGAGGGAGAGGAAGACAGGCAATGAATAAGGGCCAAATTAGCAGACCTTGAGGACAGCGCAAGAAGGAACAATATCAAACTGAGAGGGGTCCCCGAAAATGTTCCCCAACATGGGCTATCGATATACGCTGCAAATCTCTTTAAGGCATTGGTGCCGGACCTGAATCAAATCCAGCTAACGATCGATCGTATACACCGGCTTCCGGAACCCTCCTTCCTGCCCTCTGGTACGCCAAGAGACGTACTTATGCGAGTTCACTTTTACTCCATGAAAGAACAAATAATACAGAGAGACAGATCACTGGGGAGACTACCCGAACCATATGGAAATATCCATATATTCGCCGATCTGTCCAAATATATTTTGGACAAACGTAGACAGCTGAACACCATTACTAAATCACTCCGAAACAACAGCATTCAGTATAAATGGAAGCACCCTACCAAGTTAAGCATTGAACATAATGGGGAATCCCACTGGGTCACATTGTTGGATCAGGGTCTATCCCTCCTAAAGACATGGGGAATCATCCCAGAGAACATGCACCAGCCAAAGTCTGGGGCCAAACCTAAGAGGGCCCCTCCGCAATGGAGCTTCTCAAGCTCTGGAATTAAAGCCAGAAACAGAAATCGCTGACATATAAGCAACCACCTCCGTGGTAACCAGAACCTCTCTAGACGGCACCCGCGTGGCCGTCCTTGAACTGTTCCCCCCTTCTACACAAGCAGCAGCCATGAGGCGTAGTAAGAGCTGCAAACCCCTTGTTTTTGATGACTGTTGTTATAAACTTTTTATTACCTTTTTATTCCTGCATGTGTTTCCTGGACTACTATACAAGAACTACCTTCCAACCCAGATAAACCATAGAAAGGCAAGCCACAATCCAAATCTGGACCCGGCAACACCAGCACCTTCCAAAATAAAAGAAGCACCAAGGAGAAACTGTAAGTCTGCACACAGCCCCACACACCAGACCTGTTATGGCTCTGAATTTCATATCCATTAATGTAAAAGGACTCAATCATTATGCCAAGAGGAGCTCCTTATGGAGGACAGCTCCCAGTCACATAGTGACTTAGTTTGTGCACAGGAAACCCATCTTCTTAGCAGAGATACCCACTTATGTCGCAACAGACAATACCCGCACACCTACTGGGCGACTAACCAGGTGTCAAAAAAAAGAGTGGTAATGATCGCCATCCACAGAAATGTTACATTTGATCTCCTGGACAAAATAGAGGATCCCAAGAGCAGATATCTAATTCTGCTGTGTAATTTAAATTCATCAACCTGCACTATAGCGTCTATATATGCACCGAACACACACCAAGTCCGTTTCCTAAACAAACTGTTAAAGAAAATAATCAAGATCAGGAAAGGCGCACTGGTTATATGCGGAGCCTTTAATATTGTGCCAGATCATACCTTAGACACAACAAACCCTACATACAGGTTAACGTCCCCAATGTCAATGTTCTTGAAAAATCAAGATTTGCATGATGTATGGCGACGCCTCCACACCTCAGAACATGACTTCACCTTCCACTCACTTCCCCATAATTCTTATTCAAGAATTGATTACTTTCTAGTAGATAAGTGGACACTACAGAGAATTCCCTCAGCAGATATAGACCTAATAACATGGTCAGACCACTCACCAGTGACAATCAAATTAATACTTAATGCTCCCATTAGTACAACAAGGTTGTGGAGGGAAAACCCATATATCATGCAAACCTCATCATATTCCGAACTCATCCGTGATAAGTTAATAGAATTTTTTGAACTAAATGTTGGATAAGTATCCTCTCCGGCCACACTGTGGACGGCGCATAAGGCCTATATTAGAGGTATACTGATTCAACAAAACACTAGGGCAAATAAGAGGAGGATGCAGCGTCTGGAAGAGATCACAAGTGAAATATCACATCTAGACTCCCAAAACAAACTAAACCCATCTCAGGATCTTAAATCCCAGCTGACGGCCAAGCGACAAGAATTGAGAAATTTGCTACTATAAATACATGAAAGATCTTACCGTAGAATGAAAGCTACTGCGTACTCTACATCAAACAGAGCAGGGAAACTTATGGCAAACAAAATTAAAGGTCAAAGAACCAAAAATCATATCCCATATCTAATACATCCCTTTACCAAACAAAAAGTAATAAACCCACAAGATATAGCAAATGCCTACAGTGAATATTACAGCTCCCTTTATAATTTAAAAAACGATTACGCCACTCCCCAACCTACCCAAGATGAAATAAACCAGTTCTTATCCAAAATAGATCTCCCATCAATTACCAAAGATCAACTGGGGGTCTTGAACCGCCCATTTACCCAGGAAGAAATTGCTCAAGCGATCCACAATATCCCATCCAACAAAGCACCAGGCCCAGACGGGCTACCGGGGGAATACTATAGACAATTCCACTCAATTCTAAATTCACACTTGTGTGATCTCTTCAACGATGCTGCCTCCTCGTCCACTCTTCCCTCTGAAATGCTATCAGCAGTGATTATTACGCTTCCTAAGCCAGGGAAAACCCCTGATTTACCACAAAATTATAGACCCATATCTCTGCTGAATGCAGATTTAAAAATATACGCTAAGTTAATTGCACAAAAGATTGCCAATGTACTCCCTGACTTAATTAATAAAGACCAAACAGGGTTTGTGAAAGGAAGGCAAATGTCAGATGCCACCAGATGACTGCTTAATCTAATGCATGTAGCCAGATTTAGGGGAACACCTTCTCTGCTCCTAACACTGGACGCAGAGAAGGCGTTCGATAGAGTACACTGGGGGTATATGAAGGAGATGTTGTATAAATTTGGATTTAAAGGCACAATCTTGTCAGCCATTATGGCTCTATATACATCGCCCTCGGCCAAGGTATACACAGGAGAAATGCTATCCCTACCTTTCCCCATCACCAACGGCACCCGACAGGGATGCCCTCTCTCTCCCCTAATTTTTAATTTATCTATAGAACCTCTGGCGGAACTCATAAGACAATCGTCCCAAATATTGGGTATACAAATAAAAGAATACAACCATAGAATAAGCCTATTTGCGGACGACGTCATTCTAATACTGACCAACCCATATGAGTCCCTGTCTGCGGTATATAATTTACTACAAGAATTTGGGCAGATTTCCTACTATAAAGTTAATGCAGCGAAATCCCACTTAGATCTAGGCTTAGATGCCATAACAAGGAATCTGATCACTATAAAATTTCCTTTCCAGTGGGCGGAAGAATAAGTGGAATACCTTGGCATTTCACTAACTAATAATCCCCTGACCCTATTCAAGAAAAACTACCTGAAGCTCAAAGAAGAATTCACACAAGCACTAAATGAGATCAGCAAATACAAATTCTCCTGGCTAGGCAGATTAGCGGGATTCAAAATGACCATACTTCCTCAGATATTATACGTGTTCTGCACCATTCCAATACCAGTCCCTAAAGGCTACTTAACCTCCCTCCAATCCTCTATACAAAAATATGTATGGGCAGGAAAGAAACCTACAATTAAGCACAGGCTAGCAGGAGGCTCCGGCTTAGTAGATATATCTGACTACTACTTGGTGAGCATTCTCTCTCAAGTAAAAGAATGGTTTAACCACAAACCCTCAACGAGATGGGGTGAAATAGAGGAATATATCACCCCAAATCACCACCTCCAAAACTGGTTATGTAGCACACATCCTAAAAATAAACTCCCTAAAACCTTACCACTAACTATGATAGCTTCGGCTAGGGCCTGGCACAAATTAATAAATACTGAGTGGATAAATACCCCGACGACTGCCCTAAACCTCATCTTAGATATACTAAAAGTAATCACACCTACTTTGCACATGCCAACACATTTATTGCAAAACCCCACATATCTGCATAAGATACTCACAAATGGGGAAATTAAACCATACCCTATCCTTAAGGCAGAACTGAACTTAAAGGACAACTCACAATTCAGTTACCTACAGATAGCACACTGTCTAGCAAAAAACCTATCTCACAAAAGATCATGAAAATAAAAAAGGGATCTCATTACTCTATAACACTTTCCAAGAAAAACGTATCTTTACCTCTCAGGGCCGTATTCCCAAGGGGAATCGGATCAAGGTAAACCTATCGCACTAAGCAACTGGGATAAAGCACTGAAATACAATTATGCAGCTACAAATTGCACATCACTTTGGGAAACAACTCAGAGCATATATCAGAGAAGATATATGACCCCAATAAAGATGTCTAAATTTGATAAGCATAAATCCCCGCTATGTTGGAGGAATTGTGGTGGCATGGGCTCTCTATTACACATCCTATGGGAATGCCCTAAATTAGCAGCATACTGGAGAGAATTTTTTTCTTTACTTTCTCAGGTAACAGAGACAACGGTACACCCCTCCCCAGAGTTAGCAATACTAAACCTAAACATAAGTGATATCCCGTCACACTTACGGTCCTTAATATCACATATTTTAGTAGTCGCAAGACATGACATAACTAAAAATTGGAGGAACCCAGAAACACCCCCCTTCACAGAAATGATAGCTTCAATAAGGAATCACCATCAATATGAAAGAATGCTCGCAAATATCAAATACTGCTGTAAGAAAGTAAATAAAAAATAGGCACCTTGGTGCGTGTGGATCCAGAACCGCACAAACGTTAAATGATTTAAAATACCTAGCGGAACACATGCAGGAAGCAAGCACATAGTCTTATTTTCCTTTCCCTCTTTCTCCTCTCTTCTATTTTCTGTTCTGCCCCTTTTCTTTCCCCCCTCAGTACTCCCTTCCACTTCCTTCCCTTTCCTATGTTGAAATTGGAGATGTGAGTTATAACTAGAGTTGAGCGGACACCTGGATGTTCGAGTTCGTTGGGTTCGGCAGAACCTCGTGAAACTGTTCGGGTTTGGCACCCAACTCAATCCGAACTTGACCCCGGACACCGAACCTCATTGAAGTCAATGGTGACCCGAATTTTTGGGCACAAAAATGGCTGTAAAAAAGTAATGGAAAGGGCTAGAAGTCTGCAAAAGGAAGCAAAATTGGGGTAAGAGTAGGACAAGTGACCTGCAAACAAACGTGGATAGGGAAATAACTTAAAATCACATAAAAAAAATTGAAATGGGAGGAGGAGGTGGATGTGGAGTAGGAGCCTAGAGGTTGACTAGGCTGTGACCGTGGCAGTGTAGGTGGAAGTGGCGGTGGAGGAGGAGGAGGAGGAGGTAGCCAGCACTGTTTTTTGATTGTTTGTTTTTTTTTTTAGAACTGGGGTAGCCCCCAAAATATTGAGACATATTCAAAAAAAAAAATGGCTGTGAGGCCGGTCTAAATGTCTATTCTGCACAAGGTACAGACAAGTCTTGTGGGATCCATGCCTGGTTCATTTTAATAAAGGTTAGCTTGTCCACGTTGGCTGTGGACAGGCGGCTGCGCTTGTCTGTAATAACACCCCCTGCCGTACTAAACACACATTCAGACAATACACTGGCTGCAGGGCAGGCCAGCACCTCCAAGGCATAAAGGGCAAGCTCAGGCCATGTGGCCAATTTGGAGACCCAGAAGTTGAATGGGGCAGACCCATCAGTCAGTACGTGTAGGCGTGTGCACACATACTGTTCCACCATGTTGCTGAAATGCTGCCTCCTGCTAAGACGTTGCCTATCAGCTGGTGGTGCTGTATGTGGTGGCGTGCTGATGACAAACCTTTTCCACATTTCGACCATGCTAACCCTGCCTTCTGAGGTGCTGGTGGTGCCACAGCTGCGTTGGTGACCTCTTCCTCCTCCTCCGCCTTCGCCTTGTGCTTCCACTGAGCCCCCGGTGTCATTTGGGAATGCCCTCAGCAGCACATCTACCAGAGTGCGCTTGTAGTCGCGCATCTTCCGATCGCGCTCCGGAGAGGGAATTAAGGACGGCACATTGTCCTTGTACCGGGGATCCAGCAGGGTGGCCACACAGTAATCAGCACAAGTTAAAATGTGGGCAACTCGGCTGTCGTTTAGCAGGCACTGCAGCATGTAGTCGCTCATGTGTGCCAGGTTGCCCAGAGGCAAAGACAAGCTGTCCTCTGTGGGAGGTGTATCATCTGTGTCCTCGTCGCATAGGAGGCGGTGAGTGGGAAGGCTGAAGCACAGACAGGCGAGCAGCAGCAGGGTGAGAACGCCAAAAGTGCACACAGACGGCCTGCACTTTCTGCAGCAGCTCTGACATATCCAGGTAGTTTTTTAGAAATTTCTGCACCATCAAATTCAGCACATGCGCCAGGCAAGGGATGTGTGTCAAACCGGCTAGGCCCAGAGCTGCTACGAGATTTCACCCATTATTGCACACCACCAGGCCGGGCTTGAGGCTCAGTAGCAACAACTACTCATCGGTCTGTTGTTCAATGCCAGTCCACAGCTCCTGCGCAGTGTGGGGTTTATCCCCCAAACATATCAGTTTTAAAACAGCCTGCTGTCGTTTCCCCCTGGATGTGCTGAAGTTGGTGGTGAAAGTGTTACGCTGACCAGAGGAGGAGGAAGAGCAGTAGGAGGAGGAGGCAACAGGAGGCAAAGAGAAATGCCCTGCAATCCTGGGTGGCGGAAGGACATGCGCCAAACGGCTAGTCCCCTCAGGCCCACCTGCCACTACATTTGCCCAGTGTGCAGTTAGCGAGATATAGCATCCCTGCCTGTGCTTACTGGTCCACATATCAGTGGTTATGTGGACCTTGCCACAGATGGCAGTGCACAGTGCACACTTGATCTCGTCCCCGACTTGTTTGTGCAGGGAAGGGATGGAAGTAGTGGTGGCCTGGAACCACGTACTGTGGGACAGCCACCGCCATCAGGTTTTTAAAACTGTCCGTGTCCACCAGACAGAATGACAACATTTCAAAGGCCAGGAATTTTGAAATGCTGGCATTCAGGGCCAGGGATTGCGGGTGGGTACAGTGTTTGGGAGATGGAGAGCTGTAAGCTCCCATGGGACCGTGTAGAAATGCTTGGGGACTGTGGAGGACATGGTGGCATTGCTGTCACATTGTCTGTTTGCTGGGTGGCAGGTGACACTGGCACTGTAGAGGTGGAGGAAGAGGCTGAGGCAGCAGAAGAAGAGGAAGCAGGAGGAGGCCGAGACCTTTTTTGTATTTTGAGGTACTTATTCCACTGCAGCAAGTGCTTTGCATTTAGATGCCTGGTCATGGAGGTTGTGCTCAGGTTTAGAACATTTGTGCCTCGCTTCAGCCTCTCAAACCACTTGTGTCTTGTAGTCAGCACATTGTCTGAAGAACTGCCACACCGGGGAACGCCTTTGAGCTGCCTTTGGTGTGCTAGGTCCCTGGGTGTGATGGGTAGTAGCAGGCCTACTGTCTAGGGGACGCTCGCTCCGCTTTTGCAACCTGCTTCCTCTTTTGCTGTGCTGGTGCCTCTGTGTGACCATCACCTCTTCCTCCAAACTGCACACGTCACTCGCATGACCTTCATTCCATGTGGGGTCTAGGACCTCATCATCCACCACATCATCTTCCACCCACCCTTCACCACTACCCTCTTGTCAGTCTGCCCACTGAGGAAAGCCGCAGCAGTTGGCACCTGTGTTTCGTCATCATCATCACAGACGTGCTGCCATT
Source organism: Glandirana rugosa (assembly GCA_018402905.1). NCBI lineage: Eukaryota > Metazoa > Chordata > Amphibia > Anura > Ranidae > Glandirana > Glandirana rugosa. Next base: position 8,218 of record BLSH010523374.1, read on the forward strand.
GTGTTTCCATGTCCTCATCCTGAACGAGAAGTGGTTGGGCATCAGTGCACTCAATGTCTTCCACTTCTGGGCCAGGGCTATGTGGATGGCCCATGGAAAGCACAGCAGCAGAGTTATCGAAAAGCAAAAGAGACTGCTGCATGACTTGGGGCTCAGACTGCTTGGCTGATTTATAAGGGGCTGAGGTGAAAGACAGATGGCCATGGGGTTCAGATGCCAACTCTGAGCTTTCATCAAGGGACTGGGAGGGAGACAATGTGAAGGAACTGGAGGCATTGTCAACTATCCAATCTACTATCGCCTGTACTTGTTCTGACCTCACCATTCATTGAGTGCCATTTGGGCCTACCATATAACATTGAAGGATCTGTCGGCAACATGAGGAAGGTGTTTCACTTGTGCGTGTAGCTGGCACAGATCGACCACGTCCTCTTCTTGCAACAGGAGCTTCAGCAACACCACCAGCACCAGCAGCACCACGACGACCACCACATCCCTTATTTGACGCTCTCCTCATTCTGGACAAGAATGTACTATGTAGAACTATTTATTAATACAAAAAAAAAGAATAATAAATTATTATTCTAATTTTTTAAAAAAAAAAGAAAATTGTAGATGCACTTTTTATTTTTGTGCAAGAAATGCACCGCTCACACCAGCAGCAGGAAACTCTCCCTACACCAGTATGAAATGATTTTAGAACCATAATCTGTCTTTCACAGCACCAATAGGAACCTGTCCCTACTGCAGTATGAGATAATTTTAGAACAATAATCTCCCCTTAACAGCACTAACACGAACCTCTCCCTAATGCAGTAGGAGATGCTTTATAATGATAAACTCTCCCTCAGAGCACCAACAGGAACCTAGCCCGAATGCAGTAGTAGTTGTTTTTAGAACGATAAACTCTCCCTCAGAGCACCAACAGGAACCTGGCCCTAATGCAGTAGTAGTTCCTTTTAGAATGATAAACGCTCCCTCATAGCACCAACAGGAACCTGGCCCTAATGCAGTAGTAGTTGTTTTTAGAATGATAAACTCTCCCACAGAGCACCAACAGGAACCTGGCCCTAATGCAGAAGTAGTTATTTTTAGAATGATAAACGCTCCCTCAGAGCACCAACAGGAACCTGGTCATAATGCAGTAGTAGTTGTTTTTAGAATGATAAACTCTCCCTCAGAGCACAAACAGGAACCTTCAACCTAATGCAGTAGTAGTTGTTTTTAGAATGATAATCTCTCCCTCAGAGCACCAACAGGAACCTGGCCCTAATGCAGTAGTAGTTGTTTTTAGAATGATAAACTCTCCCTCAGAGCACCAACAGGAACATTGCCCTAATGCAGTAGAAGTTGTTTTTAGAACGGTAAACTCTCCCTCAGAGCACCAACAGGAACCTGGACCTAATGCAGTAGTAGTTGTTTTGAGAATGATAAACTCTCCCTCAGAGCACCAAGAGGAACCTGGCCCTAATGCAGTAGTAATTGTTTTAAGAACAATAAACTCTCCCTCAGAGCACCAACGGGAACCTGGCCCTAATGCAGTAGTAGTTGTTTTTAGAACGATAAACTCTCCCTAAGAGCAAAAACAGGAACCTGGCCCTAATGCAGTAGTAGTTGTTTTTAGAACGATAAACTCTCCCTCAGAGCACCAATAGGAACCTTGCTCTAATGCAGTAGAAGTTGTTTTTAGAACGATAAACTCTCCCTCAGAGCACCAATAGGAACCTTGCCCTAATGCAGTAGAAGTTGTTTTTAGAATGATAAACTCTCCCTCAGAGCACCAAGAGGAACCTGGCCCTAATGCAGTAATAATTGTTTTAAGAACAATAAACTCTCCCTCAGAGCACCAACGGGAACCTGGCCCTAATGCAGTAGTAGCTGTTTTTAGAACGATAAACTCTCCCTCAGAGCACCAACAGGGATCTGGCCCTAATTCAGTTGTGGATGGTTGTAGAACGATAATCTCTCCCTCAGAGCACCAACAGGAACCTGACCCTAATGCAGTAGTAGTTGTTTTTAGAATGATAAACTCTCCCTCAGACCACCAACAGGAACCTGGCCCTAATGCAGTAGTAGTTGTTTTTAGAACGATAAACTCTCCCTCAGAGCACCAACAGGAATCTGGCCCTAATGCAGTTGTGGATGGTTTTAGAACGATAATCTCTCCCTCAGAGCACCAACAGGAACCTGACCCTAATACAGTAGTAGCTGTTTTTAGAATGATAAACTCTCCCTCAGACCACCAACAGGAACCTGGCCCTAATGCAGTAGTAGTTGTTTTTAGAATGATAAACTCTCCCTCAGACCACCAACAGGAACCTGGCCCTAATGCAGTAGTGGATGGTTTTAGAACAATAATCTCTCCCTCAGACCACCAACAGGAACCTGGCCCTAATGCAGTAGTAGTTGTTTTTAGAACGATAAGCTCTCCCTCAGAGCACCAACAGGAGCCTGGCCCTAATGCAGAAGTAGTTCTTTTTATAATGATAAACTCTCCCTCAGAGAACCAACAGGAAACTGGCCCTAATGCAGTAGTAGTTGTTTTTAGAACGATAAACTGTCCCTCAGAGCACTAACAGGAACCTGGCCCTAATGCAGTAGTAATTGTTTTTAGAATGATAAACTCTCCTTAAAAGCGCCAACAGGAACCTGGCCCTAATGCAGTAGTAGTTGTTTTTAGAACGATAAACTCTCCCTCAGAGCACCAACAGGAACCTGGCCCTAATGCAGTAGTAGTTGTTTTTAGAATGATAAACTCTCCCTCAGACCACCAACAGGAACCTGGCCCTAATGCAGTAGTGGATGGTTTTAGAACAATAATCTCTCCCTCAGAGCACCAACAGGAACCTGGCCATAATGCAATAGTAGTTGTTTTTAGAATAATAAGCTCTCCCTCAGAGCACTAACAGTAACCTGGCCCTAATGCAGTAGTAATTGTTTTTAGAATGATAAACTCTCCTTAAAAGCGCCAACAGGAACCTGGCCCTAATGCAGTTGTCGGTGGTTTTAGAGAACGATAATCTCTCCCTCAGAGCAACAACAGGAACCTGGCCCTAATGCAGTAGTAGTTGTTTTTAGAATGATAAACTCTCCCTCAGATCACCAACAGGAACCTGGCCATAATGCAGTAGTGGATGGTTTTAGAACAACAATTTCTCCCTCAGAGCACCAACAGGAACCTGGCCCTAATGCAGTATTAGTTGTTTTTAGAATGATAAGCTCTCCCTCAGAGCACCAAAAGGAGCCTGGCCCTAATGCAGAAGTAGTTCTTTTTATAATGATAAACTCTCCCTCAGAGCACCAACAGGTACCTGGCCATAATGAAGTAGGAGTTTTTTTTAGAACGATAAACTCTCCTTCAGAGCACTAACAGGAACCTGGCCCTAATGCAGTAGTAATTGTTTTTAGAATGATAAACTCTCATTAAAAGCGCCAACAGGAACCTGGCACTAATGCAGTAGTAGTTTTTAGAATGATAAACTCTCCCTCAGAGCACCAACAGGAACCTGGCCCTAATGCAGTTGTGGATGGTTTTAGAGAACAATAATCTCTCCCTAAGAGCAACAACAGGAACCTGGCCCTAATGCAATAGTAGTTGTTTTTAGAATGATAAACTCTCCCTCAGACCACCAACAGGAACCTGGCCCTAATGCAGTAGTGTATGGTTTTAGAACAATAATCTCTCCCTCAGAGCACCAACAGGAACCTGGCCCTAATGCAGTAGTAGTTGTTTTTGGAACAATAAACTCTCCCTCAGACCACCAACAGGAACCTGGCCCTAATGCAGTAGTAGATGTTTTTAGAATGATAAACTCTCCCTCAGAGCACCTTCAGGAACATGGCCATAATGCAGTAGTGGATGGTTTTAGAACAATATTCTCTCCCTCAGAGTACTAACAGTAACTTGGCCATAAGGCAGTAGTAGTTGTTTTTAGAACGATAAACTCTTCCTCAGAGCATTAGCAGGAACCTGGCCCTAATGCAGTAGTACTTGTTTTTATAATGATAAACTCTCCCTCAGAGCACCAACAGGAACCTGGCCCTAATGCAGTAGTATTTGTTTTTATAATGATAAACTCTCCCTCAGAGCACCAACAGG
>BLSH010523374.1:22184-33838 GCA_018402905.1 Glandirana rugosa
AGACTCCCTCTCTAATAACAAGATTTTGGTAGGTGATGACGTAATACCGGTACAAGGACTTCCACGAGACTCCCTCTCAAATAGTAAGATTTTTGTATTTAGAACGATAAACTCTCCCTCAGAGCACTAACAGGAACCTGGCCCTAATGCAGTAGTAATTGTTTTTAGAATGATAAACTCTCCTTAAAGGTGCCAACAGGAACCTGGCCCTAATGCAGCAGTAGTGTTTTTAGAACGATAAATTCTCCCTCAGAGCACCAACAGGAACCTGGCCCTAATGCAGTTCTGGATGGTTTTAGAGAACAATAATCTCTCCCTCAGAGCAACAACAGGAACCTGGCCCTAATGCAATAGTAGTTGTTTTTAGAATTATAAACTCTCCCTCAGAGCACCAACAGGAACCTGGCCCTAATGCAGTAGTGGATGGTTTTAGAACAATAATCTCACCCTCAGAGCACGAACAGGAATCTGACCCTAATGCAGTAGTAGATGTTTTAGAATGATAAACTCTCCCTCAGAGCACCTTCAGGAACATGGCCATAATGCAGTAGTGGATGGTTTTAGAACAATAATCTCTCCCTCAGAGCACTAACAGTAACCTGGCCATAAGGCAGTAGTAGTTGTTTTTAGAACGATAAACTCTTCCTCAGAGCATTAGCAGGAACCTGGCCCTAATGCAGTAGTACTTGTTTTTATAATGATAAACACTCCCTCAGAGCACCAACAGGAACCTGGCCTAATGGAGTAGTAGTTGTTTTTAGAACGATAAACTCTCCCTCAGGGCAAAAACACGAACCTGGTCCTATTGCAGTAGTAGTTGTTTTTAGAACGATAAACTCTCCCTCAGAGCACTAACAGGAACCTGGCCCTAATGCAGTAGTAATTGTTTTTAGAATGATAAACTCTCCTTTAAGGTGCCAACAGGAACCTGGCCCTAATGCAGCAGTAGTGTTTTTAGAACGATAAACTCTCCCTCAGAGCACCAACAGGAACCTGGCCCTAATGCAGTTGTGGATGGTTTTAGAGAACAATAATCTCTCCCTCAGAGCAACAACAGGAACCTGGCCCTAATACAATAGTAGTTGTTTTTAGAATGATAAACTCTCCCTCAGAGCATGAACAGGAACCTGGCCCTAATGCTGTAGTAGTAGATAGTTTTTGGAACAATAATCTCTCCCTCAGAGCACCAACAGGAACCTGGCCCTAATGCAGTAGTAATTGTTTTTAGAATGATAAACTCTCCCTCAGAACACCAACAGGAACCTGGCCCTAATGCAGTAGTAGATGTTTTTAGAATGATAAACTCTTCCTCAGACCACCTTCAGGAACCTGGCCATAATGCAGTAGTGGATGGTTTTAGAACAATAATCTCTCCTTCAGAGCACCAACAGGAACCTGGCCATAATGCAGTAGTAATTGTTTTTCGAATTATAAACTCTTCCTTAGAGCACCAGCAGGAACCTGGCCCTAATGCAGTAGTAGTTGTTTTTATAATGATAAACTCTCCCTCAGAGCAGCAACTGGAATCTGTCCCTAATGCAGTAGTAGTTGTTTTTAGAACGATACACTCTCCCTCAGAGCACCAACAGGAACCTGGCCTTAATGCAGTAGTAGTTGTTTTTAGAATGATAAACTCTCCCTCAGAGCACCAACAGGAACCTGGCCCTAATGCAGTAGTAGTTGTTTTTAGAACGATAATCTCTCCCTCAGAGCACCTACAGGAACCTGGCCCTAATGCAGTAGTAGTTGTTTTTAGAACGATAATCTCTCCCTCAGAGCACCAACAGGAACCTGGCCCTAATTCAGTAGTAGTTGATTTTAGAAAGATAAACTCTCCCTCAGAGCACCAACAGGAACCTGTTCCTAATGCAGTAGTAGTTGTTTTTAGAGCAATAAACTCTCCCTCAGAGCACCAACTGGAATCTGTCCCTAATGCAGTAGTAGTTGTTTTTAGAACGATAAACTCTCCCTCAGAGCACCAACAAGAAGCTGGCCCTAATGCAGTAGTAGTTATTTTTAGAATGATAAACTCTCCCTCAGAGCACCAACAGGAACCTGGCCCTAATGCAGTAGTAGTTGTTTTTAAAACAATAAACTCTCCCTCGGACCACCAACAGGAACCTGGCCCTAATGCAGTAGTAGTTGTTTTTAGAACAATAATCTCTCCCTCAGAGCACCAACAGGAACCTGGCCCCAATGCAGTAGTGGATGGTTTTAGAATGATAATCTCTCAATCAGAGCACCAACCGGAACCTGGCCCTAATGCAGTAGTAGTTGTTTTTAGAATGATAAACTCTCCCTCAGAGCACCAACAGGAACCTGACCCTAATGCAGTAGTAGATGGTTTTAGAATGAGCATCTCTCCCTCAGAGCACCAAGAGGAACGTTTCCCTAGTGCAGTACTAGATGGTTTTAGAATGATAATCTCTCCCTCAGAGCAACAACAGGAAATGTTTCACCAATGCAGTAGTAGATGGTTTTAGAATGAGAATCTCCCCCTCAGAGGACCAACAGTTACGTTTCCCTAAAACACTATAAGATGGTTCTGAACGCTAATGTCTCCCTCACAGCACAGACAGGAACATCTACCTAATCCACTATAAGATGGTTCTGATGCGCTAATGTCTCCCTCACAGCACAGACAGGAACATCTCCCTAATCCACTATCAGATGGTTCTGATGCGCTAATGTCTCCCTCACAGGAACGCAATGAAGGTCTCCCTAATGCAGTCTGAGATGGTTGTGAAAGCTAATCTTTCCCTCACAGCAGCAACATGAAGCTCTCCCTACTCTGAGACGATCTGACACGCGACGCTATGTGAATCCAGCCCCATATAGAGTCTGCGTCACATGATGCACTCTCCGATCACAGCCATGCCATTAGTAGGCTTGGCTGTGATGGCTTCTAAGGGCACATTAGTGAAAAGCTTGTTGATTGGCTGCCCAGCAGCTATAGAAAAGGCGCCAAAAATACCCGAATACCGAACCCGATCCCGGACTTTTTTTTAATGTCCGGGATCGGGTTTGGGGCACGAACATCCCAAAGTCCGGTACGAACCCGAATTTTACAGTCCGGGTTCGCTCAACTCTAGTTATAACCTATATGTTCTAAAGATATTACGAATTATAAGAGGTCTACCTATGTGCAAACAATGGGGAAGTGGGAGTAGCTTCTTAAATGGACCCCCCCGTGGACACAGAGTTGGTCCCATTGCGGTGCCATGGGAGGGCCCATTGTTACAAAAGCACAGCAATTTAGGAACGCACCCTAAACCCATTGTATATCCCTTTATTAAGGTTATGGAATATGAATAACTGTAATTGGAATTGCGATACATCTCTGTACTTGTTTAAATAATCTAATAAAAAACATTTGAAAGAAAAAAAAAAAACTCAGGAAAGGCACCACATGACTTCAGCATGCCCAATCATGAGATAAAAAATCAGATATCAGTCACAGCAGTGAGGAATGTGGCGACACAAACTTATCTGTGTGTCATATTTTATCTTACTGAAAAAAGACAAGAGGATTGCTCAGAGCTGGATTAACTCTTCGTTGCAAGATTGAGCACAGATAAATGTACACCCTTTACTGTACCAGGTAGAAGTCTTCATTAAAAAAAAGTTCAGGTTTACAGCCACTTTAACTGAAACTGACTCCTTGCTATCAATTTGCTTTATGGTAATCATTGCTGCATTTCTGCTACTAAACATCTGTTAGACTTGTCCATATTATTGTTTTTTCTTCTTTCTTTTGGTCTTACTTAAATAATGAGCTGATTTTAATCTTTACAACTCTAGCCTCGTATAGTCTGCCTTTAGTGTGAAAATTTTTCTCTGCAAACCATGTGTCTTTAATAGAGTTGAGCGAACCCGAACTGTAAAGTTCGTACCGAACTTTCGGGTGTCCGTGTCCCGAATCCAAACTCGAACGTTTGAGAAAATGTTCGGGTTTGGGTTCTGGGTTCTGGTATTTTATCATGCATGTTGAATAGCTGCAGGGCAGCCAATCAACAAGTGTTTCACTGGTTTTCCCTAGAAGCCAGCACTGCCATGCCTACTAATGGCATGGCTGTGATTGGCCAGTGCATCATGTGACCCAGCCTCTATATGAGGCTGGAGTCACAGTGCTGCATGTCACATGCTCTTAGGTTAGTGTAGGGAGAGGATGCTGCCGGCACTGTGAGGGACAGATTGTGAGGGACAGATTGCAGTGATAATAACTAGGTAGAGATTACTACTACTGCTTTGAGGGACAGATTGTAGATCTATAACATCTCATCCTGCATTACAAAAAGATCTGAATACAGAACGATCTGATTACAGAACGATCTCTCATCCTGCATTACAGAACAATCTAATTACAGAATGATCTCTCATCCTGCATTACAGAACGATCTCTCATCCTGCATTACAGAACGATCTTAAGGGACAGATTGCAGATCTAATAACATCTCCCATTTTTCTTCCTTTTGCAGCCCTCTAGCACTTTCCAGGACTTTTTTACAGTCATTTTTGTGCCGAAAAGTTTGGGTCCCAATTGAATTCAATGGGGTTCGGGGTCTGGGGTAAAGTTTCCGGAAAGTTCGGCCGAACACGCCAAACTCGAATGTCCAGGTGTTCACTCAACTCTAGTCTTCAATAAACTCTTACCTAAATAATTGTGTACTATCAGAACTCCATCTCTGTATTATTTAGATCATATTTACAGGACAGACAAAGGCCGGGGAGACAGTACTAGAGTCCCTTTAGAGCATGCTTTTTTTTTTTTATTTCCAACTACTTGTCTATTTTCTACATTTTCTCTGAAGTTTGATGTGATTTCTTGGCCTCCTGCACCAGTATCAAGCGTCCTTGATGATTTCTCTACCTGGCTACCCAACAACTCCACAGCCTAACCGCCTCTTTAGAGCTAACACAATAGATAAATATTTCTACTTAGTCTGATGGTGACCCCCCCAAACTTGTATTTTATCACCTTTGCACTTTTTGCAACCTCTCCAACACTCGTTTTCCTCTATCTCATCACAACCTTATTAGCTTCATGAACTTCCTGTTTTCAGCCACCTATCCCTCCAACGGACAATCAGTTACCCAGAACGTTGACAATTGAATCTGTCTTTTCTTTTTTCTGCAACATACTACCTCTATAAAGAAATCTCACCCCTGTCCTGCCCTACCTGCCCACTTCTGTCTACAACAACTTGCACTCATCCTCCCTGGGCACACTTTACCTCCTCAAATGCCCCAATCAATGCAACATTAACAAACAGATGACAACAAAAGCCTCAAAATATCTAGCCATACTTATGTTCAACTGTGGTGTAAAACGAAATCCTGGCAGGAGTGCGCATGTGCAGGAGCTCCGGGATGGACGCCTGATCCGGAGCTCCGCACCTTCACTTGCCTGCGGAGCCCAAAGCTCCTTCTGACGGCGGGACAGTGAGCATCCTGTAGGGGATCCTCCCCCCCCCAAGCCCCCCACAAGCCCAGGAGACAGGTTAGCAGAATGCGAGCGGCTGCAGAAACTAAATCGGCAAATCGTGGCATTAGCAGGGTGTACCAAGATGGCCGCGGCCTGGCGACTGCAACAAACCCAGGTCAGATACTGTAGCTACGCTGGGGATCTCTTTCAGGCCAGAATCATCCTGCTAGCTAGCCCAGGGTTAAGGTTGGCGGGAAGAGCCATCCCCCGTTTTTCTGCTAGTCTCCACCAGATGCATTAGAGATGGATGGGTGAACCAAGATGGCCACCGTTTGGGCCTAGAATGCTCCTGGCACTCCAAGACACCTAGTGCTTAATTCAAATTTGTACACAGAGCCTCTGGGCAGGCGCCCAGGCCTCCTGAGGAGCCATCAGGGACTGAGTTCATTAAAACAAAGGCTGTTCTGAGTTCCCTCAATCTCCCACCATACAATTATAAGCTTTACACGGTGGGCCGGTGACATCCCCTGCCATTCTTGGTGCACAGCCCGACTCTCCAGTCCCACAGTTTCTACAAAAGGAGGGAGACCCGGTCCCCAAGAAGAGGCAACTTCCCCATATATGTCGGCTCCGTCCGCAAAAAAGGACTTGAGCTTGCTCTTTGCCTCGGCCGCACCGCAGGGGAATTCTGGATTGGCCACTGCCTCAGTTGAGGCTACAGGAGGCATGGACAGCCCACATTCGGATAGCCTTCTCCCAGAGAACCCTGGACATTCTTTACGCCCAGATTCTAGGCCAGTGATTTCTCCATCTTTGCTGACTTACACACCAGGGCTGCAGGGAGGACACTTCCAGACCTCTCTGCCTTCTCCTTCCTCCACTGAGTCTTTGCTAGGCAGAGTTCAGGGGGAATTGTCCTCTACCCCAATGGGACCTAACAGCCCATTTACAAATGGAAGACCTCTACCACAAATTCTCTACTTTTCTAGAGAGGGGACTAGCGAACATGATTGCCACAATCACGGGCGAGATCAAATCAGATATTCAAATGTTGGGGACTCGGATTGAAACAATCGAGAATAAGCTGGACTCTACCACAGCAATCTCTAATCAGAATTCAGATCTTATTGGCTCCTTACAGGACCAGCTTGACATGGCCCTATCGAGAATCGACGACCTAGAAAACAGGTCTTGAAGATACAATTTCAGAGTAAGAGCCCTACCGGAAGAGATCAAGGATATCCCCGACGCAATTCAAAATCTGATTTCCAACCTTCTACCGGATACTCCTAAACATCGATTAGAACTGGACAGGGCCCATAAAGCTCTGAGTCCTCCTCGGAAGGATGGCCTCACAAGAGACATAATTGTCAAGCCCCATTTTTATGCTATTAAGGAAGGAGTTATGAAACAGTCCAGAATCACTGCCAAGATTCTTTGCAAGGGGCACCCGGTCCAAATCTTTGCCGACCTTGCACCTTCTACTATTCACAAACAGAGAGCTCTGAAACCCCTCTTGGCAGTGTTAACAGAGAATGAAATCAAATACAAGTGGTCGTTTCCATTTGCAGTGAAATTCTCCCTCAAAGGTAGGGAATATGCTTTCATATCTTTACAGGAGGGAGAGAAACTTTTTCTACATCTTAAGTTGATCTCGCAAGAATCGGATATGGACACCTCCAATATCAACAGCTCGTCTAAGAGACAGTCTCCCACTAGCCCCAGAACACCTCTCTGGAAGAAGGCCAAGCCAAAACGAGCAAAAGAAAATGGTCCCCCATGATTGGGGTCTCGGACAAAAACTTCCTGGCCTTTGACTAGCAGGTTTTTGTTACGGAGAGGTATCTCATCCACAGCCCTTTTGGTTTGATTTTGGCTCTTACACCCTTTTGTTTTTTCTTTTTTTCTCGCAACCATAATTTGGTATAGGGCCTTCACAGACTTTTGACTCCTCTTAACCTCTAGTGTTACCCATGTATGTTTAAGCCTGTTAATATAACCAGGACGCATTGTGAATTAGCTACACCTGTTTGCCTTGCAGAGTGCTGGATTGCTCTGAACTAGTAACTCTCCGTTTTCCATGAGTAATAGTCAAAGTCTGGGTTCACCAAATGGTTCTCCTGTGCTCCTTGTAATTCATGTCCTGACCTGTTGGGCCCAGGTTTCCAGTCGGGGACCACACCCTGATGGAAGAGCAACTACTTCTCCCCGAGCGGGAGATAACTAGGGCTTGGGACTAGTTTCTAGACCTATTAATGGTCTAAAATATACGTTGTCATTTTTTATTGTTGTTCCTGTTAATTTTTTGTATTTCACAGGGCCCCTGGGCGGGTGAAGGCCCAAATGCGCCTCCGTTACTCACTATCCCACCTCTGAGGCAGTTTGGAGATGGGCTGTCTGGTGGTAAACACCAGACCTTTTGGTCTATACCAAAGGGTTTCCAAGGGGCTCTATCTTTTCTCCCCCCTTGGTCGCATTTACCTTAATTGGAGAAATTGGCCCTTTTCAGGGCTACCTATCTGTCGAGATTGGATTTCAATGTTTAATATTCATTCTATGTTATTTCTGGTTTCATCTCTTATTCCTCTCTTTTCTACCTTTTCTCCCTCTAGAGTGGTTGCTGATCAGTATCTTATCCCCAAGACCAGTTATGGTTACCTGGGTTGCGCGAGTTCTCTGGGAAGGGTGAGTGACTTCACTAACATAAATACCCTCTGCTCTGGTAAGGATGGCTAACCACCCACAAATCCCGGTTAGGGTTGCTACCCACAATATTCAGGGACTTAACTCCCCCATTAAACGCAAAAAGATTGGTGACCATTATAAATCGCTAAAACTAGATATCCTAATGCTCCAGGAAACTCATTTCCCAGCTCGTTTTAATCCTAATATTTTCCTCCCCTATTTCCCACGTTTTTTTTAGCTAATGCCAATACTAAAACAAAAGGAGTAGCTATTCTACTATCTAAAAACTGTAACTTCACTTGGATGTCAGATGTAAAGGATCCAGAAGGTAGGTATATTTTAGTAATATGTATTATTGATGGGCAAATCATGTCTCTGATTTCGTACTATGCCCCCAACAAGGGTCAGTTGAAATTCTTCCAGAAAATGTTAGATGTTCTCTTCCCCTTGTTGGAGGGCACAATAATTTTTGGGGGGACTCAAATGTGGCCTTTGACCAATCAGTGGACAAAACCAGACCCCTAGGGAGCCAACTGATGCACCCGTCCAAACTTCATCACTCGCATAACTTAGCAGATGTCTGGAGGGATAAGCATCCCTCTAGAAGGGACTTTACTCACTTCTCCAGCCCCCACAATTCGTATTCTAGAATTGATCACTTGTTAACTCCCTCCTATATTTTACCATCCATATTGGATGCCCATATTTATGACACAGCCCTTTCGGATCATTCTCTAGTGGCAATGTCTATTCGCCTCCACTCCAGATTATTTCCCAGACCTCATTGGCGACTTAACGAGTCATTGCTGACTGACCCAGTAATTACCGCTGAAATTGATAAAAGTCTACGAGAATACTTTGACACTAATGTGACAGATGAAACCTCAGCAGAATCTGTTTGGGCTGCGCATAAAACCTTTATTAGAGGTAGGTTTATCCAGGTTGCATCCAGGATCAAAAAGGAGAGAGGACTTTTTCTGAAGAAGCTGGAAGAGTCCTTCTCAGCAATTAAAGCAGAACACAAGGGTCACCCCTCACGATTACTACTAGATAAACTAGATAAAGTGAAAATAGAGCTTAATCTTGCTCTTTCGACGAAAGCAGAGAAAGCCATTAGCTCAGGCTAAAAAATGGGCTCCTATCTAGCTAGGAAGCTTACTCCCAAAGCGAGGCATCTATCTATGCCCAAAATTAGGGTAGACGGTAATCCCCCTTCCTCCAATCCCAACAGAGTTATGGGAACCTTTCAAAAGTATTATGAGAGACTTTACAGCCCAGGGACAGATGAAAGTGTAGAAAAAATAAATCGGTTCCTTGGCGACGTCCCACTTCCCCTTCTTTCAGATCAACATAGAATTCTAATGGACGATGCAATTTTGGAGGAGGAGGTGATAGAGGTAGTTAGGGATCTCAAAAAATGCTCAGCCCCTGGACCCGATGGTTTCTCAGGCCCATACTACAAAACTTTCGCCAAAACTTTGGCACCTCATATGTTGCGATTCTTTAACTCTAAAATGAAAGGGGACCCTATAGAGCCGCATCTTAATACTACCTACATCACTGTAATCCCCAAACCTGAGAAAAATCCAGAAGACATAGACAACTACCGTCCCATTTTCCTCATAAATAATGATTTGAAAATTTTAACTAAAATAATGGCGAACAGGCAAGCATCCTTTATTAGTCAATATATAGACAAAGACCAGGTTGGTTTCATTTCAGCGCGTCAAGGTCCCGACCAAATTAGAAGGGCAATTAATTTAGTCTCCATCCTTCAAACCAATTGGCCAGGAGGGCCGGCCCAGAAGGGGATGCTACTCTCCCTAGACTTACGCAAAGCGTTTGATTCGGTCTCATGGACCTACCTATTCTCCCTTCTGAACCATTGGGGTTTTGGGGAGAGGTTTTTAGGTCTAATTGGAGCACTTTACTCTTTCCCACAAGCTATGATTAAATTGCAGGGATTCTACTCCACATCCTTTCCGATTAAAACAGGCACCAGGCAGGGTTACCCATTATCCCCGTTGCTCTTCACTATTGCGATAGAGACACTGGCCATAGCAATTAGAGAAAATTCAGGTATCAAAGGGGTACTCTGTGGACAGAAGGAACATAAGTGTGGGCTGTTTGTTGATGATTTACTAGTGTTCATAACTTCCCCGATGTCCTCTATCCCCTTACTTTGTCAGCTCCTAGGGGGTTTCTCCGAGATTTTGGGGCTCTGTGTTAATTATTCTAAGTCTCAAGCCCTGAATATGTCTCTTCCTTCTGAGACAATTGACAAGCTAAAGATAGATTTTAAGTTCAGGTGGAGCGACACCTCGATCAAATACTTAGGGATCAACCTCACTTCTAAATATGAAACCCTATACGGTAGTAATTACCCCCCGATATATCGCAAGCTAGAGGAAGATCTCAAACTTTGGTCCAAGCAGGATATCTCATGGCTAGGGAGAGTTAATTCAGTGAAAATGACCTTGCTACCTAGACTCTTATACCTTTTCCGCTCGTTGCCAATCCCAATCCGAAAAGACCACCTGTCCTCCTTCCAAAGCAAAATCCTCAAATTTGTATGGGGGTGCTCAGGGTACAGGATTCCCCAACAAACTCTATTTCTGCATAGGCGAAAGGGAGGATTAGGTTTACCTCATCTAGTGAGATACTTCCAGGCAGCCAGGCTAGCCCAGTTATCTTCTATCTACTCTAATCATGAGAAGCAGGACTGGGTGCAGATAGAGAGGCAGGCCACCCCACGACACACGCTGGACTTTCTACTATGGTGCCCCTCTAAAGATAGACCCCCAATTTTGGCCCCTTCACCCTCTAATGAGCTGGCCCTTTGGGATAAAATCAGACATATCCCCTCCTTGGTGTCCTCAGTCAGACCGTTAGAGCATCTCTTTAATAATCAGGATTTTCCCCCGGGATTAAATATTAAGGCCTTTCAATGGTGGCTAGACATGGGAATGTTCTGCATAGGCCACTTCTTCTCAGTCTCCGGCCCAATCACTCTTAGGTATTGTGAAAACAAACTGGAGCTACCTAACTGAGAGACATTATCAGAGAAGCAGGCACGATCGTCGCGTTCCCACACGCATGCGCACGAACGCTCGTCCTAGACGTTCGCAGCTACACATGCGCACGAACGTTCGTCCGGCAAGGCGCAATCCGCGCCTTCAGCACAACCAATGAGATGGGTTGTTGCCCTATATAAGGCGGCCTCTGTGTCACACAAATCGCTGGATTGTCTCAGCTCACCAGTGTTCCTGAACCTGTGTCCTGTATTCTGCTTGAACTTCTGTTGTGACCCGGCTTGATCCTTGACCTCGCTCCTGAACTTCTCCATTGCTTTGACCTCTGGCCTGCCTCACGGACTTCTCTTCTGCCTGACTCCTGTGTTTGACCCCTGGCTTGTTACCTGGACTCTGCCTTATCCTGCCTCTGGTATCAGCACACCTACCTGAAGTATAGACTGTTCTCCTGTGGTTGTCCCTGGCCTGGCTCCCGGACTCACTCAGCTGCTGCTGCTGCCTGTGCTGACCCA